>OY720302.1:10414432-11014432 GCA_963082785.1 Philonthus spinipes
ATACCTATAGTTATAATTTTTTAAATCTGTTTGTTTTGGTAATTATACGATAGGGTTGTCGAAACTATAGTCAACAATAAAACAATCCCTGTCATACAATCGAACTAAAAAAGTATTTCATTTATTAAAATTGAATAAAGTATAAGGTTCAACAATTAACAAGAAAATTTAATATTGAAAAATTTTCTTGTATTTCAATACTTCACCTGCCAAATTCAAGCAGAGTTTGTCATAAATAGACGCTATTTTAAGAAGTAGTAAAAAAACAGAGGTTAAAATTTAATATAGCATAAAATGTTCACCTTTTCATCATCTACAATTTTTAACGTATATTTGTGCGCTATGTAAAGTTCTGTAATTTATATAATTCAATACATTTATATTCCTTATTATCCTTTTTTTATTTAAATACAAGATGTACATTTCAAACAACATATGTTCATTTTTAAATGATAACTAATCATAATTTCATTTTACAAAGTATTGAAATTAATTAATAAAATGACAGATAGATCCGCAAATTGCACGCGTCCGTCACAGAGCACGATCATTTTTATTGTGTAATCCAATGTCTGGCGGAGTATATGTTTGGGATTCAATTGTATTGATCATTGCTAGTAATTTTTCCTTGTTTTATATATACAAACTTCTTTATTCACAAAGAATACATAAATATATAATTTAATATATAATACATGAAAGAATTTAAAACAAATATTTATTACTAAGAGAAAGGGCTACCGAACAGAGGTCTTCCGACCCATCTCGTGTTTGACGTGTGAATCACGTTTCTTTTATTTTATGCAAATGTTTGATATTTTATTCGGGTGGAATATGTAGAGCTGTATCAGTTATTTAATTTTTGAACCAATGCTGCTACAAAAACAACATTTCAATATATATATATATATATATATATAAAAATAACAAAGTAAATTGTCAATCATTTTTTTATAATATATAAAACGTTGTCTTTGGAAAACATCGGTATTTCTGCCTATGTTTGTCTATTTCTTGTCTTGTTATCTAAATGCCACAATTGGTTTTATTTTTTTGTGTTGCATTCATTTTTGGCATAATAATAATGAGACAACCGATTTTAAATCGAGAGATTTTACATTGAATGTTATTGTAATAAATAAATAAATATGTTGAATGTTATTGTAAAACAAATAAATTTATTATTTTCTTAGTATTCTTCTCTTCAATTAATTACCGACCAACGTTTTTTTCTGCTAACAACAACAATTTTTCCACGAATTGATTAAGAATGTTAAAAAAGGAAATATAATTAATTAAAATAAAACATCAAGCGTTTATAAAATCCCCTAAAAAAGGAAATAATAATATAAAAGTAGGTTGAAACGAGGGAGGGTAAAGGGAAAAAGCACTTAAGCCGAAAAGAGCGTTAAATATATTTTTTTGTGTGTCAATTACCCCCCGATTTAAGCGGCCCGCTCCCCGTTATTGAAATTTATGAGCGCCGCTCTCCTCCGTCTCGGAAATAATTACAAATTAATTCGCTAATTGAGTTTGCTGATTTACTTTTTTCCTCTCTTCGGCCCTCGTTCCTTTCCCCGCGACATTCGCGCCCCCTCCCGGAAGATGGAATTATTCAGCAGGCCGTTACGGGAGCAATTATACCCGGAACTTAATATTTAAACAACACTGCCTCCGTCTAATTACGTTCACTTTCGCGACTTAATCAAACAAAAAATATATCGAGTGCGGGGGGTTGTCCGTTCGAAAAATTAATTAAGGTGCGGATAAAGAAAATAAAAAAACGCGTACATAAACTTTTTATTCTGGTGTTTTCTATAATATTTGTTTTGATCTTGATATTTCGAATAAATTGAATAAAAAATTTACGCGGATGAAAAATTGTTACATGATGCAATATGTTATCGATATGCAACAGCAGGTGTACATTTGTAATTTAATGTCTGGCAGGGTATTTGCCCGAGAAGTATTTATTTTAATATGCATTTGTTCAAAGTACTCACGTAACGTAAGTCAAAATGTTACAGAGTTAAATGTAGAAATAATATTAATTATTTTCAAATCACTTTTTTAAAATGGACCTATTATTTATTATTAAAAATCAGTTCGATTATCCCCATTGCAGGGATTAGTTAATTCACCTAACAGCGATTCTTCTTTTTCCTTGGCACTACAACTCTTGGTGGACCTTGGCCTGCTCTACAAAATTCCTCCTTGTCTTTAACTGTGCGGAGCCAATCGCGCACATTTAGTTATTTCTGGTCTTCAACGCAATTGTCTTTCAATACTTTTCGGGGTCTTCCTCTTGCTGTATTATCGCTAGGTTTCCATTGAGTCATTGATTTTGTACTACTGTCATCCTGTCCGAATCACTTTAACCTCTGTGCTTTCACTTGCCTCACAATATCTTTTCCTTCAATACTCCCTCCTCATATGAAAAATGTATAGGCCAGATATATTCTTCGTAGGATGCTCCTTTCGCATTGACTTAAGGCTTCCTCACCTCTGTATGCATATGGTCTAGGTCTCCCCGGCGTATGTTGTAATCGGCCGTATTAATGTTTTTAGAATTCCAGTTTTGCCTTTCTGTTTAGTAGCTTGAACCCTTATTAACTTTTCATTGATGGGACAGCATATGTCTCGCCGTTAACCCAAAGCATCTGTACTCTAGGACAGGATATGCTCTGATCGGAATCCTAGAGTTAATGGCTCATTTTTATTAACATTTTACTTAATATTTTGATGCTTATTTAGACAACGTTTTTTTAATAACATTTTCAATTATTCCCTCTATTGTAATTTGGAAGACCGAATCAACTCTCTGTACTTCTAGTCTTCTCGCGGTCGGAAATATTGGTATATATTTCGTTATTTCATGTAGGTGCCGACACATGGGATATATATCCGATTCACCGACGTGAATAATCGGTCGAAACAGAGAACGATTTGGGAAATCTTCACTATAAAAATAAGCATTTTTACTGAATGTTTTTTTCCCAGTGTCAATGTCGTATACGTATCCACTTTTCCTTGACCATTGACTCGGTTATCTTTAAAAAAAGGACACTTCAAGGATAAAACTACTGCAATAATTTCGAAACATCTGTAGGTTTCTCCGGAGACGGCTACGGTTACAGTTTTGTGGGAGGTGCGCTTTTAGCACAGGTACATATAGGCCTCGTTAAGCCCCTAATGCTTCCTCCCTTTAGGGTATCTGGACTATGTGTTAGCATAGCAAACCTACCTCATTAACATAGGCCCGCAGTGCCTAGGCAGAATCCCTGATTTTCGCCATTTCTGGCCATTCTCTGCCCAGTATGGCTTTTCTGCTGAACTTAAACGCTGGGCAACATCCAAGGATGTGCTCCGTGGTTTCGTCCTCCAAACAGCACCCTCTACAGTCTGGTGATTCTACATTCCCCAATCTGTGGAGTTGTGTTTTAAGTCTGAAGTATCGAGTCAGAATAGCCGTGATACCTTTTAAGTTTATTTTGGTCAGCCGCAAGTTTCTCTGGGGAATTGAAATATAATTTGAAAATTTTATTAGATCGAAAACGATTGAGATGAAAAAATTATGGAGACTGAAATATTGACTACTAATTAATCATAAAAGCCTGGTTTGTATTTTTTTTAAGATTCTAAGATTCTATACGGATAAGTGGTGTTTTTGTGAAGTTCAAAGTTGGTCCAACGAAGGGTGAGATGGATCCTAATGATTACAATTAAATTATGAATTTCAGAATGTTGTTGATATAACCAATGTAAAATATAATAAATATGCATATAGAAAACATTAATAAATTCATTATTTAATAGCTATTATAAAATATTAGATATTTAATTAATTAATTAAAAATGGAACATTTGCATTTCCATTCCATTATTCGACTTCAGTTGGGAACTGGTTAGCGGTGTGTATCGTCCTCGGGCCCATCACGAATGTCTGCATAAATTGAATATTGGTGGATTAGAAGCACTGAATGGAGATTTGATATCAACTGTCTCTGTGGTGTAGTTGGTAACGCACTCGGCTAGAAATCGAGGGACATGGGTTCATATCCCATCAGAAATGTTTCTTTACAACTTATATTTTGAAAAGTCTTCAAATTCAATGTTAGACATTTGTTTATATTCTACAAAAAAAAAAGATTTTTATATGCAATCATATTTTTATATTGGAAATCTAAAGAAAGGATTTATTACTTTTTTTAATAGAAATATAAATTTAATCAAAATAAAATCACCATCCATCCAGTGACATTCAACATTTGTTTTGGCCGTATTTATGCGATGCAGGTGCTGCACCGGCGGCGCGGAGGAATCCGGCGGCAGTTTTCATCGGAGAGTTGTTGCTGTGCAGAAGAGCAAAAGGGGCGGTCAACATAAATTCCGGGTGCAGCGCGCGGTAGCGATTTATGGCCGCTGCATATGTATGTTGCGGTGGATGGATGTGTCAGTCGGAACAATAAATAGGGGGGTTTAAAACTTCAACCGTTCCACTTCATACGTATATTTAGTGACAAGCGACGCCATTCCCAACGGCGACAACAAAAAAATATAATTCCATCATCGGAGATTTCACATTCAGATATTTCGGAAGTGTATTAACATAACAGACCGAGTGATACTTTGGTTTGATTTATTCGTAATTTTTCAGGTCTGACGGGAATCGCTACATCACGTAGCTTTCATCTGCACGCGCGCAAGGATTTTATTTTCAATTAAATACATACAGAAACACACTCACAAAAAAAAAAAACAGAAATACATAAAACTGTATATTTTTTTAAATCACCTTCTCAATAGTATGTGTTCTCGCATTTAAATGATAACCGGAAGTCCGTGCTTCTCAAAAGTTTGTGTTCCTGCATTTAAATGACAACCGGGTGTCCGTGATTCTCAAAAGTATGTTTTCACGCATTCAAATTACAACCGAAAGTCCGTTTTTCTAAAAAGTATATGTTCCGCATTCAAATGACAACCGAAAATCCGTGTTTCTCGGTCACCGATGCAGGAATAATTAAAACATATTGTAAATTAGGTTTCATTAAATCAGTTATTAATAATATTTAATTGAAATAAAGAATTTATATGTACTCATATTTAAAGTATTTTTGTACGACCTTAATATTGAATAAGTAGAAGTAGTAGAAGTAGAATAATTCATAATTTGTTATGTTTTGCACCACTCTGCGAATTGTATATACGTTTTGATATCTGAATCCGACGACATTTTTTAAAGAAAGACAATATCAATCTGAGTTATGACAATCTTGGCTGCATTTATTTTAAATGTTGTTTTTTAACTATAACCAGAATTAATTATATCAAATTTAATAATTTACTTTTATTCGTTTCAAAAAGTTTTATACAATCCTTTAGTTTGAACATTCATTCCGCGTTTGTGCATATGAGGGCACGCGCGACTTCGTTGCTTGTTCCCTCAAAATAGCACACGAGGTTTTGTAACTCGAATTTAATATTATTAATAATAAGATTATTAACAGAAAACATATTTTAGACAATTTTTCAAAAAATTAGAACTTAAACAGAATTTCTGTATTCATTACTGTTCTCATAAACAGGACAAGTTCGCCTTTCTTTAGTCCTTTAGATTCTCGATTGTCTATCTTACCCCCAAATCATTGACGATGCCACATAAAATTAAGCAAAAGATGGCGCTTGCGTCGTTTTCCATTTATTAAAATTTCTGTCGATAATTTTGATAGTTTTCAATGTTTTTTTTTTATATTAAAATTCTACTGAAGTTCTGTACATAATTTTTAGTTTCAATTGATATCAATCTATAAATAAAGACTTAATCCACTGAGTCTAAAGCAATGAAATTCATCCCCAAATTTCACACAGACGAAAAACACATAATTCGGTTATTATACCACCGAGGAGAAACCTATAAAGGTGGCATTTCACGCCGCCAGTAATTAGCCAGGAAAAGGGAAGAAGATGGAGGAGGGCGCAGGAGACGCACGTACCGATAATTAGAGCCCTTTTCTTTCCGGAGAGGTCGGATGAGGGCGCCGTTTTTCAAACGGAGATTACGCTCGCGCTCGCGTCCTTTCATCTATACATCCGCGAGAGAAGAGGAGAGAGGAGGCGAAAAGATGGTCCGCATTGATGGGAACGATCAAGGCTCACGGTCCCTTTGACATCGGAGACAAATGCGGGGATGATGGGAGTTGAATTCACGTCGTCGTACGTGGGATCGTAATTAGTAACCATCTGTGTTTGCGAGAAGAAAAAAAAAATGCTAGATTTTTTTATATATCTAAAGTAGAAAAAATTTATGCAAAAGAAACACATATAAAAATAGTGGTAATTACGACATTAGCGTAAAAAAGATGAAAAAAGTGTATATATTAATGCGGGAATAATAAGGACGAAACCAAAATGAAAATGTAAACGTAAGAAAAAAATAATAATCTTACAGTAACGATTAGCAAAGAGCTAAATGTATCTATAGTTACTTTTATTATTAATAAATAAATTATTTTTTGGATTTTTAACAATTTTGTATTTAATTTCACTACAATTGTTTCGGTACGCTATAGCTTCTCTTAATTGTGGTGAAATTAAATACAAAATTGCTAAATTAAAAAATATTTTATTAATTCATTTATTAAAGTAATTATCGATTTTCAAAAATTAAGATGACACAATAATAATGAGATATAATGAGTAAAATATCAAATTTTGCAACAATAGTGAGTTATTTATTTATTTTTAATAGAATCTGAGAAACGTATCCATATTTTTCTAATTAAATCAAATATAAATAATTTGCAAATAATTGAGGCAGAGCTCTACTGACGAGGAATTAATGCCGAAGCACGAGTCTGCAGATTTATATTAAGTATACTTTTAAATTTTTGTTCATTGCATTAAATATTCCCGTTTAATGCATGATTTTTTTATTTATCAAAAAAAAAATGTGTAGCAAATTTGTAACGTAATTGATAAAATACAAACTCTAATAAATAATTGAAGGGGATTTGCTGTAAAAAAATACGGCCCTAATTAAAGGCGTGGTCCGAGATGGTCATTGAAAGAGGTGTCGACGCCCCGTTAAATATTTACGGGCGTCGGCGTGAATCAATTTAATTTTTATCCCACGCCCGCGGGTCGCTAATGGATAATTTCCTACGGTTTGTCGCCATTTTTACGCGCATCCGGGTCGTTACGGTTTTAATGCCGGCAAGAAGACATGTGCTCGGGGTGTTTTCGGCGTGCCGTTAAATTTGAATGCCTCCTTGCAGTTTTATTGCCATTTAGAAGAAATACGAAAAAGAAAGGAACAATTTTATTGCGCTATTTGTACTTTTGGAAATTACAGGTGGGTTTTATTGAAATCATGTTTAGGGAAATTTGCAGAAACAAGCAACATAAAAAAACATAAAACTAATGGTTTTTCTGATTTAGACTTGTTCTTAAAGTTTCACAAACGAAGGACTATACACTAATATTAAAGTCTTATACTACTACCTTAAACTTTTTATTTTTAATTGCATGATTGCATTTCCATATTATCTAAATTATCGTCTTTAATATTTACTAATTGTATTATTTTCTATTATTTTTATTACATATTTGTAATAAGCAAATACGATATATAAAAATCAGGAAAGTTGTTTTATAATTTTGCTTGTGCATAAAATAGCACACTAAAACGAAAAAATAAAATAGGCATTCAGTAATTCTATAAAAATGTGTATTTTTTAATACTTCGAATAAAATTTGAAGTTTGAGAATCGTTGACGATGGCACATGAAATTAGGTAAAAGGTGGCGCTTGCGTCGTCTTACATTTAATATGATTAAAACGTTTAGTGATTTATAATGAAAG
This sequence comes from Philonthus spinipes, assembly GCA_963082785.1. Lineage (NCBI taxonomy): Eukaryota > Metazoa > Arthropoda > Insecta > Coleoptera > Staphylinidae > Philonthus > Philonthus spinipes. Next base: position 10,422,293 of record OY720302.1, read on the forward strand.
AGACTATCAAGATATAGAAGAAAACTACATATAAGTAGCATAAATTCTTTTTTTTAATCAGTTTATTTAATGGACATTAAACGAAAATAAAATTTAAAAAAATCCCGTTTTTTCTTATAAAAAATTACCTAATGATCCGCTTTTTTGCATCTGAATATGTATACACCCCGAAAGAGTACAATTTTTTTGCTCATCTCGTTGTTGCGAAAAATCTACGTGATTTTTCTCTCCCATATTGTATAATTTATTATTATTAATTATATTCATATATAAAATGTACATTTTTTATAATAAACATAATAACGTTTTGAACAATATTAATACAAAAATAATAATTTCTTCGGTGCTGATGAAATAAAAACATTTACATATGCAAAGAGTCGCGCGCTAGCTCGCGCACTGCGGGGGTGAAATTATACGAAAATAATGAAGCCGGGGCGCGGCGGTGAACGCCGTTCCAGAGAAATTTCGGCATGATTAAATCTGCCCTCAGTGAAAACAATATGCTCCATCTGACAATGTTCCCGTTGTTCCCTTCTAGAACAATGCAAAATATAAACGCGCCTGTCGGTTAGACGTCAGATGCAAGGCTCCATTAATAAAATAACCGGCCGGCCGGACGGACCGACGGACGCCCGCCCCCGCAGTTACACCACTTTTCCACCGCCGCCACAGCCGAACAAAACAAAAAAGATAAATAAAAACGTATTCACTGCGTTTCACGTTGTGGGACTGTATGCGTAGTTTGAAACTAAATTTATTTTTTTAATCGTTCCTTCTGTTGTTCTAGTAATATTTAATTTTAATAAATAAAGTATTCCTTTCACAATTTCTCCTATTTATTTATTTATGTGATGTCAGTATTGTTTGTAATAATTATCCGGCGCTCATTAGTGTTAAATAATTCCCCATTCACTTAAAAAAAGTAATAATGATTTAATTAGCTTCCGGTTTGTATTTTTCAATTGCGAATTAAGATCACGCGTAGCAATCGCTTCCATCAATGCCCACGATCATTTCCACCGGAGATTAAAGCCGGGACGGTACGTTTGATTAATCAAATTTAACAATTTTACATGCCTGCAGACCACTGTATCAAAAGAAACTTTAAATAATATATTTTTTTAAGAATGTATATATTTCACTACTTTTTTTTATAACATTATTCGTTCGCTTTCTCTACTTTATTCATTATCTATAAATTTATAGGTTAGAATCAGCCGTACGTCAACGTTAAGGGACCCTTAGTGAAGTTAAGCCGCCAACATCGGCGGCTTAAATTTAAGGAGACCTCAGATTTCGTGCGCGCGCGGTGCAAACCAAATGTCTAAGTTAACGATTACTTAGCACTAAGAAGTACTTAAACAAGGCGGTGCAAACGGGCATTAAGTATTTATTTTCCTGTGACTAGTTTCTACTACACGGTAATCAATCTCAAACTCAGTTTGAGTGGTATAAAAAAGTTTATTAAGTGTTTTCTTTATCCTAATATTGAAAATGCACCACGAAGTAAACGCCTCAAAGATTCAAGAATTAATTCCTTTATATGTGTGTCTATGTGTGTGTGTGTGTTTTATATAGTTGCGCAGTGATTGAAATAATTCCTTTTCTGCCGTCTCCCAGAAAATTTATTTCTACAAGGGTGCAAAATTTAGCATTTGCGGTTTTATGGGGCAAATCGTCGGCACGCATCATATCCCACGAAACGACCCGTTACACCGAAACGTACGCTCTCCCTATTTACTTATCCTCACCCCATGAAAAATCCCCTCACCGCCAAGAAGAGAAGCAAAAAAAACGTACCCCTAAATCAGTCGCGCTTGATAATAAATACACCCTTTATTTTCGCATTGCCATATATATTTTTTATATATATACAATAGACCGGCTGACTAATGATTCGGTTGTCATGAACAGGATCCGGGATTCTTTTCTCGCGCTGCGAATTTCTAAATTGATTTGAAATATCGTTCCGGCTGTGTAATTATTTTCGTGGAGATCAAAAAAAGGGGGAGGTGGGAAGCAAGCGGGGCGGAATTAATTAGAAATTCCGTGATTCGATCAGGGGGGTTGAAATGTTTTTCAGATTGCGTTACGGAATTTGGTCGCTTTGATAAAATTTAGCGAAATTTTTTTCTTCTTTTTTCATATTGATTAAATATATTTAATTCACAAATAAATTTACCCCAAATATCTATATAATTGCTTAATAATATTGCGTTAACTGAATTAAAAACATAAATGTTCAATAAAGTAAGTAAAAATAATTTTAAATAATTATTTTTTGACTCAAAAAGTCACAATAGCTAAAGGGTAAAATAATTAATTATTTTCTATTTCGTTTTATTTAATTTATTGTAAATAACTATGACCAAGTGAATAAATACTCTTTGCTATTATTAATTTTTTTTACATAACATAAATAATTTTTATTTTAATTTATTTGAATCTCGCTGTGTTTCGCAGACGCTCCGGAAAAATCGCTCGTTTCTTGTGGATAAATGACAGAAAATTACTATTTCTTCGCAAAATATTGAGATAAGTACAAAAAATTGAGTCTATTAGTTATATACGATTTTTATAATAAATTATCTCGAAATTTTTAAATTATTCTTTCACACGGATAGAATCATCACTCATACATTTTTTTGCGTCCATAAACTCAACTTGATCGAAATACACAGCCGTATATATCGAAGGTCGAAAATACAAATACGCTCATCGATACACTTATTTGTACGTTTCCATTAATAATTCCAAAATCAACCTTCGCTCTCTACTATGCACGAGCCCATGTTCTACAATTCCAAACATGTTTGTTTCAAATTTCCAGTAGCCGCAAACCACTGTTCGATTTGATTATTTTCTGTATTTGTGTCATGTCCGTTCTCACTACTGTTTTAATTTGGTTTTTCTAATATTAAATTACTTTATTATAATAATAAATTAAACTATGGGACGTTAGGTAATTTTAAAACTTAAAGAATAAAATTACGGGGAAGAAGAGCAAGACATAATTAACTTTGTTATTATTTATCACTTCGATAAAACGTGTTCGCAAATATTTCATATTCATTTTTATTTTTATTTTCTTTTGTATTATTTTTAATAGTATTATTAGTTTTTTACTTATAATTAATTAATATGATTATAATTTATTGTTTGTAGCTGTAACACTAATTTGTATTCTGTTGGACAAATAAAGGAAATTATTATTATTGTTAAAACATACATAAATATATATTTATATATATATATATGTTTTAAAATAAATTCACCTGGTTTTGTTGTACATTTAATTTCGTTTTATTCTTACACCAGTTACGGCGTAATGCCAAAAACCAAGTTTTTTTTTTTGGTTATAGAAAGTTAGAATGCACTAGACACGGTGATGGTATTCCTCCACTATCTAAGGGGCTCTAGGTAAACAAAACCAAGTGAATTTATTTTGAAATGTATATATATATACAGAGAGGTTTTTTTATCAGTATACATTTCCCCTATGTATACCTGCAAAAAACGCGAGTCAAACGCATTGAACCGATTAATGTGTGTATGTTTAGTTGCCTATTTGGCATATGTATGTTCAGTTGCGTGTTATAGGCAACTAAACACACATACACTAATGCATATGACTCGCGTATTTTGCAGGTATATATAGGGGAAATGTATACCGATAAAAAAAGTTCTCTGTATATATATATATATATTTTCATTGACATCAAAAATTCATAACAGAATAGAACGACCTCTGGACGATAGCCTATACAGACTAACACCTATAAGTATTGCAAATATTTATATTATATTGTTTTCAATTATTTGAATAAAGATGTATATATTATATACATATATGTATGTATTATATACGTATAAAATGAAGTTAATTACATATATTAAAAATTACTGTGTAAATAAAGAGAGAGAAAACTGTTTATTTTATGTATTTTGTTTGTTATTTATTTATTTAAATAACTGTGGGTTTTATACACACACCCACACATATACAAAAAAGAAACATTGAAATCATAATAATAAAAAGGTGATATTACAGAGAACATTCGCGGTTGATCTCCTTTATACACACACACCATTTTCTATAAATACGCGAGAGCGTTTCCAATTATGGAAATTCGTTTGGTTTTAGGGCCCGCTTCATCCGCAAGCAACTCCGAAAAGTCAATATTAATATTTATAAACGAGAGGGTGGAACCCCATTCCCTTAAATAATCTCGTACGTTATTAATACGCGGTTTAAATGTGTGCTCGTATGAATATTTAAAACGGTAAACAAAGAAGCGAAAAGCTGGCAGTACGAACGGAGATGATGATAAAGAAAAATGTCGCAGGAGAGGGAAACGCCCGCCAGATGTTCCTGGCTAACGCACACACAGATGAAAATTTCCTCGGCGGAAGTATTATGTGCGCGCACAGGAAATATAGTCGCGAATATATGGAAATCTACGCAGCGGAATGCACGGGTTTCGTCTGCCTAGAGGGGATCACTCGATTTTCTAAATATAGGAACGGAATTATGTCGCTGCTTCGGGAGTTAATAATTTCAAATCCTATTTATTTCATCTGTATAAAAATATATCTATATATAATTGCAGGAATGACTTTTTGAAATAAATTTATTTATGGGGTGAAAAGATGTACACTTAAAACAACAATAAAAGGACATTCTTATAATTATGTAAATTCATCGAGAAAGTAAATTTCAAAACAGATTAAATTGAAGAAATGGAAAAATTCTCAAAGGGCAAATCACAAAAAAGGAAAGACAAACGTAACAGCCGGCTAGACATTTGAGAGTAAAACTTAAGAATCAAGTATAGTTTCGAAGAATTTCACTATTATTCAGAGGACATTTATTTTACATCAAATATATTCCCTGTTAGTAAATATAGATCAAAATTTCGATTAATTTATTTCAAACACCAAAAACTATCGTTTGGATAACTACTAATGATGGGCATTAAAACCTCATAAGTTCACATTCCTTTTAGTGAATGAACAGTATTTTAATAATCAAGATGATTGCAACCGTACTTAATATCGAGCGTATAACAAAAATCGACGATGAAGTTGGCATTGGAAATCTAAATTCATATCTGAACTAAAATCACACGCGCAGGCGTAAAGTATTGGTTGTTATATTGACAGTCACGCGTGTGATCTTAGTATAGACATTACTCGAAACATCAAACGTCAACTTCGTCGTCGATTTCTGTTATACGCTCGAAATAATCACTGATAAACACTTACTATGCTTTTACCATAATTATTTATTATATGTATTCAAACATACATAAATACCTAAATTCACGACTTAAGTTTCGACGTTTGACAGTCATTATTAAGTGACATAAATTACAAAAAAAATGGTAAGTGTTTATTCAGTAATTATGAACAGTATTTTATTGTGTCTACCTTGCAGAATCATATTGTTGAAATTTCACTTAAAAAATAAATAATAGATGCGCGATTTATTAAAATTATCATTCAAATGACTTATAAAATGAATTTCCAATATATAGGATATTAAAAAAAAAACACTTACCACCGTATCACAATATAACACTTTATTCCTGACTTGTTGCGGTTCTAAGAAACCGAAGCTAGTCATGAATAAAGTGTTATATTTCAATTCCATTTTCAAAGGAGTACTACAGATTACATTTAATTACAGGCATGTAAACGACGTTTTGCGGCAGTGATTTTCTTTAAAACATCCTTACATAGATTAAAATTTTTCACCATGTAACCAATGAGAACATAGTTCAAAGAATTTCTTAAAAACCAAATATATAAGATTCTTCTTTGAGGTACATAAATGTCGTACATCACAGAATCAAACTTGGAATGTACATCACGAAAGAGAATCTGAAGTTTCGGCCAAGCGTATGTGGACTTAGGAGAGAACAACTTGAAGGCATTGAAGACAATGATTTCAAGTCGTTTTCTCTTTATTTTTAAGCTATCTCTTTAGTGAAGACAGCTTAAAATAATTTGACGATGAATTTAAATTAAAGAAAGAATACCTTAAAACATGGTAGTAATTGTTGTATTTACTATCAAATTTTAAAATAGTAAAGCGACACCATTCTACCGAATATAAAATATAAATAAATAAAAATGGTGATGTGTCCATCATGGTACTTTCCCCGGTGAATACGGTGAAATAAGTTTCTGATTGAAAATTTAATATGAAAGGATAAATGATTAATAGAAAAACTTGATTGTTGTCTTTCAAAGTTAAAACCGAGTAATATTGTAATTAAGTGTGTTATTTCTTAGCTTACAATGTGTTGAAATCATTTCTCCACACTCTTCTTCATTTTTTCAAACTATGCGAATGTGCTGAATATGACGGCACTTTGACGTTTTATTTGTCATTAAAATAATTATTTCAATAATTAAAATCTCTAAGGGAATTTATCAGGTAAACGAAATTCTTCCACTTATAAAATGAAAACCGGAGGTCCTACAATAAAAGTTTTATAACAGAAATTATTTATTTTCCAAGATCTAAAACTTTTATTTGAAACATTTTTCTATCCGAATTAAAAAATGAAAAATTGCTAAGAGTAAAGTTGCACTTAATGCGTTTTGATTCTAACCAAAAGCTTTTCAGATCATTCCACTGTTATATAAAGCTTAGATATAAAGTTTGGGCTTAATCCATTTAGCCGTTTATGCACTATCGCGGAAACACACAGGCACACACACAGACATTTTTCTAAACTCGATGGAATGGATTCAAGGGAACTCAAAACGTGCATTTTTGTTGAAATTGGCGGTTCGAAAATTTTCACGATCACAATACTTTCCCTTGGACAGAAGTCCACGGACAGGAGTCCAAGGGAAAGTATTGTGATCGTAAAAAATAAAAATTGATTAATAAAAAAAATATATCCAGAAGCAAATAAATTAATACGATTATCATATTTTCCTACAAAACATAATTAACTTTCTTTAGTAAGCGTATTCATAAAAGATTCAAAACCAACTCGTAGCGTACACAATCTGCAACAGAAGCTCTTAAATGCACAAGAGAATGCGAACCTCTCTAATGGTCCATACAATAATGCAATGCAGCTCGAACAAATGGTGAATGCTCCGGGCCTGGAAGCGCCTGATGTTGAAAGATATGCATTATTATCCCTTTATAACTAACCGTAATAAATACCACCAAACAAGGTTCCGTAATATATAATGCCTGCAGTGTTATTATACCCGAAATCGTGATTGATTAGCACAACGTGTAACAACTTGAAAAATGATACAGCCACCCAGCCTTCTCGAGATAACGTATCGTTATAGTCAAGTATTGAGTGTAAATAAAAGGGACCGTCAGTGTTAATTTACTGTAGAAATAATTACTATGTGCATGAAATGGAGATTTTGTTTACAGAGAAGTAGTTAAGACGTGATTTTTAATTTATTAAAAGAACGCTTTTAAATAAAAAATTGAGTCTTCTTTCTTCAGAAAATATAAATATTTAGAAAAATGGTTACACCGTGAGTGAATTGTATATCAGGAAATAATAATTTTGTGAAGAAAGAAAGCTCAATTTTTCATTAAAAAAAATATATTGAAATTGTAAAAGCGTTATTTTACTAAATAAAAAAATCACTTTGCTTGATTTAATAGCGTAGTTCATTTTCACTTAAATCAACAATCATTAAAATAAAAAAGTGCTTCATTTGTTTAAAAATAAAATTTATTTACTCGAAAATTTTTTTGATTGTGAATGAAGCGCGTGTTTTTATTATTTATCTTCTTTCGTTTTCGAGAAAAAAAATCCCGACTATTGGATTGTTTTTAAACATCACCCTTTAATGGAACCTTATAAAAGGCATCTCTACAAAAATATGAAGTTTCATTCGTCTTTGCCTCCTCAGAAATTTATTACTTCGATAAATAAATTGTGAATATTTTATTCATTATTTTTAAGAAAGAATTTTGGCATTTTATATTATAAAAATAATAAACACAATTTGTTCAATGAAATAATAAATTTCTAAGGTAAAAAAGAATGAAAAATCATATTATTTAGGTTTACCTTTTCTAGGGTTCCATTAAAGAGTGATGACTAACTGCAAGGCCGAAAACAGGCGAAATTTCAAGATTTTTGTTTCTCTAAAACGAAACAAGATTGATAAAAACCCAATTAAACCAGTTTATTTTAAATAAATTTGTCGTAAATTTAGATATATTGATTACTCTGAAGGTCCTGAGGGCCCGTGACGCAGCTTCTCATAGGAGACCTTTTAAAAAAGGTCTTTTGCGGTGACGATTCATGGAGATGCAGCAATCACCTGATATACAAAAATCTAATTGCGTTGCATTAATAATAATAAAGTCTTTATTTCCCAACAGAATGCATTCCAATCAAAGGAATAATATTGCAAAAATAAAAATACAATACAAAATTATAAAATTACAAAATAATAAAGTTCATAATACAAATACATAATTTTAAAGAAATAATTTAAATAAATAAATTGGAGATAGCCTTGCTAAACCGTAAAAACGGGTCAGAGTGTTGTACCGTTGTATAATTTTCACATGCGTAAAATTTTTTTTTTTTTTGATAAAAAAAAAACAAGGCCTAGTTATCTCATTTTTGAACGCGGGAGGGTTTCTTGAAGCTACTCTGGGTACATAAATGTTGTGATAATAAGTTTATTTCAACAATATGGCTGTTAACAATTTTATACAAAAATATTAGCGACCTTACGGCACGACGTTCAGACAGTGACTGCACATCAAACATTGTTAGTAAGTTATGGTAACTTGAGTAAAAACTGGAAATATTTTATGAGTTTTGAAGTATAATAGCCTGAGAAATCGTTTTTTTACCTTTTCTATTAATTGTATATGATTGGCTGTAGCTGGGAACTCTACAATATTCCAATTTGGTTCGAACATAAGATGCATACAGCTTAGTTAGAACTTTAGCATTTTTTTTTTAATTCGAGCATGTACGTTTTATAAAGCCAAGTAATTTAATGCTGTCTGTGCATATATTGTTAATATGTTGGTTAAATTTTACAGCCTTAACAAAGCATATGCCCAGATATTTCACTTCAGATACTTCTGAGTAATTCTTTTTAAAGCAGAATTTAGAGATATTCAAATGTAATTTATTTGTTTTTCCTCAATCTTATCAAGATCGGCTTGAAGATTGTCGTGATCACTGCCTCTTTGAATATCCCTAAATATTTTAAGATCATCGGCATACAACAATACCGAAGATGAAATAGTTTGTGCAATATCATTTATAAATAATGCAAATAAAAGTGGTCCTAAGTTTGATCCTCGAGGAACCCCGCTGGATGGAATGCAGTGGTTTAATCGATATCCAGTGCACTCTACGAAATTAACACAATTGAATAAATACGATTTTAAATTGTTCCACTATCAACACCAAAATTCATTAAGTTATCCTGATGATCTTTGTGTCGAATGCTGTTCTAAAATCTGTGTAAACACATATATTTGTTTCTATTCGTTTAGTTTGGTTGACAGATTTTGTGTAACATTTACTAGGTTTGTAGCTGTTGAACGCTTACTAACAAAACCATGTTGTTTTGTTGTAACCTGACCATGATCTTCGCTATATTAAGCTATATTAAGAATGAGTAAATGCTGTCGTTGATTGTTCGATTTCGAGAAATAAAAGTTTGTCAAAATGGCTGCCTCATGAGTAAAACAGTGCTTTTTCGGGTCTAAAGAAGCACTTTTTTACTCATGAGGCAGCCATTTTGACAAACTTTTATTTCTCGAAATCGAACGATCAACGACAGCATTTACTCATTCTTAAAATGTGTCTTTGATCGGCTTTAAAAAAAATAGAAAAATAAATGATATGCGAAATCCGAACGATCAACGAATAGAAAATAATAGTTGAAGAAACGTGACTGTGATATTAAATGAATACACGTTGAACTATCACCGTTACTGACTTTAAAAATGGTACTTCCAGATAATCTCATTTAACGATTTGAGATGTGTTCACTAGGATCTGGATAAACTATTCGGCAATTTATATCAAATCAATATGAAACTTTTTAGAAATATCTTAAATGTACACACTTTCGTATTCACTGACAAAAAAATGTTTTTTTAATCTATGCAGGTAGGCATCACCCCTTAAGACCATTTGAATTGATGCAGTTAGAAATATAATTAAATGTTTATTTTTTGTCGGAACCATTTGCATTAATAAAAATCATCTTCTGAAAAGGACAAATTGTGAGTAATTCAGTAATTAATATCAAGGTAAAAATTCAATAAAACTTAAATAAAAAGAATTTGAAAATAATTAATAAATTATTGTGACAATTTGACTTATGTTAAATTGTTGCATTATACAATTATTATTGTTATGCAACAGCAAATGTCCATTATTAGACATTTGTTATAGTACTTATGTAACATAAGTCAAATTGTCACAGTAGCTAAAGAGGAAATAATTTATTAATTATTTTCAATTTCTTATTATTTAATTTATTTAAATAATTGTGATCAAGTGAATAAATCCCCCATATATATTAATCAATAAAACACTTTGCTTATATCAAACAACAAGAAAAGTGTTTTATTAAATGTTTATATTCATATTAATAATAAACATGTATCACAAAGTAATGGCTTCAACAATCAATTATGTAATTCAGTAATTGTTAGGCTTTTATTTCGTTATTTATCATATTAAATCAACAAAATAAATGTCATCTAAACAAAGAAAAACATTTTTTAACAAAATTAATAACAATGATTGTTTGCCATTTATTGACGAAGCCACTTATGAATTCGACGAATTAGGCGCTGTGTGATAATTCTCTCTTACGGGATTTAAAAAGTGCCAAACTTTAAAAAAAATGTTTACTTTTCATTTATTTATTTTTTCTTTACATATGTGTTTATTATAAAATGTATTCACACACACAAACACACAAAACGGAGCCTGCATATTCCTGTTCAGCCTGTAAACTTAATTAATACGCAGATACGGACCATAAATTTTTACTGCAGCGTCGGGGGGATGAATTATTTTGACGCAGTGTAGTTTTATTACGGCGCAATTAAAGGGCCGTAAAGTGCAAATATACGAGTTTTGATGAATTTTTCCGTCGCGCGCAAAAAAAAATCGCGAAGGTGATAAAAAAACGGGGGCAGTTTTATTATCGACTCCTGTTTAATACGGTATTTCTTAATTACTGTAAAAATTATAGCATTGGCTGTTTGTAGGATTAATTAAAGATTCTTTAATTAGTGATTTTACGGGGGTTTTGTTTTCGCGATTAAATTTCAATCAAATGAGACTCACTATATTATATTTATTTACTTATCAAGGTAAATCTCCGTTGTGCGACATATATAACATACAAAAGTAACTTAAATTCTAGCAGAAATTGCATCTTGTAATAATATTGAATTTCTATCGTACAATTTTGTATGCACGACAATAGGTTGGAGCGATATTGAAATACAAATTATAAATAAATATTAATACAAGATTGAATTTCAAGATTGTGTCAGGTTGATACAATATTGTATAATGTTCATACAATCTAGACTCAATAATGAATTCAACTTGTAGTTCAAGATTTCAATATGTAATTCAATATAAAAATATATTATTTCTACTAGGAAAAAAACATGATTTATTAATAAATGAATAGAGTGTGAGAAAAATAATAAGAAAAAATAATTAAGATAATTCAAATTGTAAGCGCAAAAGTAAAAATAACTTATTAACAAAATCCAGTTTAATAAAGATAAAAGGCAGAAAGACCGATAATCGATAGCCATTTTCTGAGGTTTATGATTGTAATGTAAATATTGTAATGTAATTTAACGTATTTCTCAGAAATAAAGATTTTCTATATATATATATATATATATATATATAAGATAAATGGCATTTAAATGTGTGAATATATGATTATAAGTTGCGTGAAAATTGATTTAAAGGTAAATAATTCTTGTGCAGTTTTCTTACTTTTTCTTATCAATAATGAAAAAGTTAAGAAAAGTGTGCAAGTGCATTTTATATTGAAATTCACTATTTCTCATATATTATGATTCTGATTCAACTTCACGCTTTTATAATAGGGATTACTGTTTTAGTGTTTGTGTGGCATATACAACAATTCAGTTTAATTTGATTGCGGTAATAATATTTTGGTTTTCAATCTACCCTGATTTTTTTTTGCATAATTTCCTATATATTTTAAAATAGAAAGAACTTAGTTTAGCTCGAGATAATTTATTTAAATGGGTTAATTGTTAATTATTACTTTTTTTACGTTCTCCGGTGTTCATCATTTGCAACTTCTGCGACAAATTTTTCAGTGATATCTTTTTATAGTACAATAATTCATTTTCTCATTGATTTTATATTTTTTTAATATTATATCTATTAATATTTAATAATTTCCTCCTGTTGTATTTTTATATATATATTTTTGTTCGTTTGTATGAATTTATATTCTAATTTGATTTGTTCGGTAATTGGATTAACCTGTTGAACAATAAAGATATTATTATTTAAGAAGTAAAGTCTAGTGATCATGGAAATATTCTAAATCGATATGAGAGGCGAAATATCCGTTTTGGACCTCTTTGAAATGATGTACATTTTTATATTAATATAAAGTAGTTTAAGTTATTCTTTCTTTCTTAATCTTATCCTTTTTTACCCGTTTTGGAAGTCGAGGTTAGTTTAAGTTATTAAAAACAATAATTAAAATCCAGTGAATGATAATGCAACTTGAGTTCGTGCAGATAATAATCCTTGACTTAATGAAATAATGATTTTTTTAATTTTATTTCTAAATAATGACTTACTAAGTTCCATTTTTACATGTTTAATTTATAGTCAGGTATGGACGAGAAGATTTAAATCTGAGATAAATGTAAACGTATTTAATTTCAGTGGTGAGCATCTCCATTAATGGCGAATGCGCCGGGCTAACCCGATTTAATCTCCTCACTCCGCTGTGAGGGGTTCGTTGTTCCAGTTAACTGTTCGCACCTACAAACTTAGACTCATTATCCGCGCGTAAAGTTTGTTATCTGTTATGTACATTTATCGGTTTCGGGCCAAGTCGTGCCCTATTGAACCCATCTCTATCAGCGAGTAAATTGTTTATCGGGAAAACCGGAATCCACGGACCCGCCAGGTACCGGCTTTCAAGACCGGATTTTCCGGATCTAGAAATGATTGATAATACATTAAATAAGTTTCACAAGTAATCTAAAATATCGCTTTTTTGGTTTATTCTTGTGTTTTATTCGAGAAGTTTCGCTTTATGTTGCAGTTTCATGATGTATGATATTGCTGGTAAAAGCAAAACTAGTGGAGTGAAATACAAGAGAATTAATAATAAATAAATTAATTGATTTTATTTACCTAAAAAAAAACCTTAAATATTTTTCGAGTTTCCGTGAAAGTGTTTGATAACAATTGAAACGTTTCAATTGTCATAGTGTATAACCAAGTGAGAATTTTATCATAAAAATAATGTTCGTATTATTTCTTGGATAATATTTGTACAGAGTGATCAACAGTGATTGCAGCATAAATTTAGTATATAAATAGATGAAGCATGATGTGGTGTGGGTAGGATACCTCTTGTGCCATCATCTTAGGTGTTCATATCCATCGCTTTGACCGCGAATTTTAAAATTATGTAAACAGTAAACATAGTTTTATGTGAAATGTTATTGAAATTTAAGAACAAATATAATGAATATTAAATTAATTGATGATATAGACACACACATATGTTATAATAATGGCATCTATATGAAAAAAAAAATCCTTAAATTATAATCATTTCCAAAAGCCCTAAAAAAGCATGATCATTTACTAAGTTTATAACCTATGAAAAATCATTTAATAAATATAGAACAATTAGCGTAGCAACTTCCATAAGGTATTCATATAAAATGATTACACATTAAAATTTGTAAGAACTCTAAAATTAAAAACAAACCTGTTTAAGCTGAAAGTTTTCTTAAAGATTTTATTGGACTTTGTTGAAGTGGTTGTTGAAAGTTGCTAACATCTTCTGCTAAGATGGGCCGTCTTCCAGTTCACCTGCCCTTACAGATATTTTTTTTGTCTTAGAAACGATCAACAATGCGGGTTTTATGCGAAACAAATGTTGTGTAAGGAATATCGACTTGATTAAATTGATTCAGGCACAACTGTAATGAGTATGGCCATATATCATCTTCATTGATAGTTGCACTTCGATAATGAGCCTTCAGGATCATGAAAACATCACGGCAAATTAAAATGATTTCACATAAACTCTAGAAATGTATTTGTGAGAGTATATGAAGCTTATTATAATGGTAATAAAACGTAGTTAAATTTCTTTCTCCATTGTATTCTCTACAAATTTAGAATTAAATTTAAAATGTATATAACTTTAATAACAGCAAATCAGTTGTGAAAAAAGAAGGATTTGCGCAAAGTAGTCCAAATAGGAACTGATGTCTATGAAACAGTAGGTAAAATAACTAAATTTAATATTTTGAATTAATTTCTCTCTTTACCCGTGGTCAAACATATTTAATTAATAGACTTTGATTAAAACACTTCGTTTGTTTCACTAATTTTTATTTTTACTTTTGAAGTAAAACTGATTTTTTATTTTTACTTTTGGAGTAAAAATAAAAAATCAGTGAAACAAACCAAGTGTTTTAATCAAAGTCAATTAACTAAATTTAAACTAATAATGAATACAATGATAAAATACGAAGTACGACGCTGCTAGAGTCTAATATAGTTACTCTTTATTCATTTTTCCTTGCTATTAACTTGAAGCGATAAAACTCCCCAGATTTTTCGGCCGGATATTTAAATTGTCTACAATTCTTGTTGATCACTCTGTATTTATAAAATCCATTTATTTTTATATCAAAGTGCTGCATTTTTTTTTCTTCATTATTATCTCACTAGGTTAAATAATGATTCCGAAAACAGAGTGATTGAAGTATTTAAATTAAATCCCTTCGAAATTTGCATAACAAAAAAAAAACGGAACGCACAATTCCCTTCCAGGTATTCGAAAAAAAAAAGGAATATTCCCCTGAAATTGATTTATCCCCGATTTTATTTATTGTCGCGAGGAATTAGTGTCGCATTGCAGATATTTCGCAACGGCGGAGATTTCTGGGACCAGATCGCTGCGCTTTCACCGGCGACTTGATCCGATCAAAGTAAAGTGTTCGTCGAGCTTTTATTTTTTTTACTGCAATAAAAATTACCGTGTAATTTCACGCGTGGTTCGATGTGAGTTACAATGCGATGGAGAATGGGGAATTATAGCGTGAGATTTTTTTTTAGATTAGGTTTAAGTGAATAATAATGAAAAATCCATTTAGTGCTAATTTTTTGTGTTGTAATAAAAATAAGTTTAAAAATAACGGAACCGATAAAGTACTTATGTAACGTAAGTCTAAATGTCAAAGTGGCTAAAGAGGGAATAATTTCTTAATTTATTTAATTTATGAAAAATATTACTTTTTATTAATCGTGGGAATGATTGAATCAATTTTAGTTGATTTAAATCTTATTCACTTCATCTTAGAACTCCCCATCCATATCGAGGACCGGTTAGCACCCTTCACTGCGATTTTTACACGATCGGCCGTAGTGGTGGAAGAAAGAGAGAAACGGTGTGAAATGCACGATTAGAGGACGTACGTCAATTTTTCATGCATCATTTTAGAATCAACGGAGAACCGCGTGAATGAGTGAATCCTCCCAATGTAAATAAACATTCACTCGGTTTTAATGTTTATTTGCATTTATCTCCATTTATTCAGCAATTTCTTCCATCGGCAGAGCGAAACCGTTGAACCGTTCCGTTGGATTTTCGATATTTTCATATCAGAAAATTTATACTTTTTTTATTTCTAGAGATCATGAAAAAAATGCCGCCGGATCTACTTCTTGATGTTCAATAAGCTAAACATATTTTTAATAATACAGGGTATACCATTTTCCCGATAATTTTAAATGACCTTTACAATGATATCACATTATTAGTACTTGTAATTAAATGTTTATATACAGGATGAGTTATCGTCTTTGATAAACTCCCTCGGCGTGAGGAATTCAGCATTAATTTATTAATAAGACTTGCTTGACTCCTGAAGGCGCATAATGTAAAATTATTTTCATATATACAGGATGATCTATTTTCACAGAATTGATATCAACTTTGTTAGTTTAAACGGAACACCCTATATATTATATTTTTATTCGATTTCTCTTTAAATTTTCTTTACAGCAACATAACATAGTAAGTAGGTTTGGCCAGCGGTTATTGTAAAAAAAATATTTTCTAAAAATTTTGGCAGGTGCAGAGGTGTACTAAAAAATCATTACTTTTTTTGTTTTTAGAGATAAAGAGGTGAAATTTTGTATGCGTACTAAGATACTACTATTATATGCAGTGATAATTTAAATGTGAAATATTTTTATACAAAGTGTTTAAAAAAAAATGTTAAAAGTGCGACTTTTCAAACCGATGTAATTTTAATTTTTTTAAATGGCACCCTAAAATTTTCTTTTTTTCTTAACTTGTCATAAAAAAAAGAGAAACATTTTTTGTATATAATGCTATATGCTTATCTTTCGTAGTTCAAAATATTTCACATTTTGTATTGTTTTAAGACATTTTAAGAATTAATTAAGTGGTTGGCCATGGAAACAGAGAAATGACCGCAAGAAACAAATAATAATGTTTTATATTATTGTGACAATTAAATTTTCCCATAATTTTGGTTCATTTATAGGATCAACCAATATTTCGTACTCACATATAGATTATCCACAACGTTAATTTAAATAGAAAATATTAATAATAATAATCTTTATTAACAGATATATATATATATATATAGCAAAAAAATACTAAATAAATATTAAGAAATTACAAAATCAAATGTATATTTTATATCTGTTAATTAGCTATCGACCAATGATCTTTCCGCCTGCTTTTTCGTGTTTATATCTTTGTCGTGAAAGTGGTATGGTGACTTTTAACTGTCTATGTCAGAAGTTATTAACATACGTCCTGTTAAACAAGCACGGCAGACCGCTGAAACGACTTCGGCCGATCGCGTTAGAAACGGTGGTGGGGAGTGTTAACCGGTCCTCGATATGGAAGCCCTGCTCCCCATGACAGAGACAATTAGACATTAGCGATCATAATTGTTGACAGTTAGATTGAGATATCGAATTATATAAGCATGGTCATGAGGCAGAAACTGCGGGTTTGAATCCCGTCCCTCACATAGTTGTGAGATCTGAAATTATTTTTCCAATATTTATCTCATCGAAGAACTTTTTCAAATTAAAGTAGTATATCTTAAAGAAATACGTTTTTTTATTAATTTAAATTTGTTTTAAAGACAAATTTCATCTGGGTCTGTGGGTGTCGTCTTAAAATTAATATTAAATAATAGTGACTGGTTCAAAGGGCCTAGGAATAAATTTGAATCAAGGAATCAAAATTTGATCAAAATCCATACCATAGAAAAATCATTAACACGACGAAAAGATTTTCCTATGTAAATCCCTATGAGGCCTAGATAAAAAAATGCACTGTATATAGCTATTTGGCAGATAATTTTATATGAGATATTTTTCTTGTAATATGTTCATTTATATATTATTAATTATATATTTAAAAACTTATTAAGAATAAATTCAAAAGTTCACAACATTACACACTTGAACAAGGGAAATAAAATAACTTAAACATTTTAAATCGTACGGAGTGAACCGGGCCTGGAGCTGAACACGCAATTATTCTCGCGCAGCTCAGCCTCGATTGTTGCGTGAAATTTTTGTAGGAGTGCATAAAAGTAATAACGAAACGATTTTTTAAACTCACCGATTTCCCTGCGGCCTGTGATGGATGGGTGCGGATGTGTGTCCGTGTCGACAGGATCACATCAGGGTTTCGATTTCACTGCCTCTTGCGGGTGCATGGGCGCCATGTTGGTCGCAGAAAATCTGTGATCCGTTGAGATGGTTTCGGGTACCCGGGCAGAGCTCATCCTGCGCAGGATGAAAACAATGCAACAGCCGAGCTATCTGCGCAAAGACCGATGCGCGCGCAGCTCAGCTAGCTTAGTCCGGGTACTCGCACCCCAGATTTTCTCCGGTCAACATGGACACATCCATACACCCCAGCCAGCAGGAAGTAAAGAAATCGAACCCCTAATGTTCTCCGGTCGAAATAAACACGCATCGATCCCCTGGCCACAGTAAGCAGAGAAATCGGTGAGTCTAATAAATCGTTTCGCTTTATTGCTCCTTCAAAAATGGCGGTGCACGGATTTTATTTAGTAAAATTAAAAGTAAAACAGGACTTCGCGTAGCACAAGTTTTCGTAAGGCATTGGAAAGAGCGAGGCTAATTCCCGAGAGTACATGACTTTAATATATACGGTGATTTATGAAATGCAAAACTGACTGATTATGCAAACATGGCAGGCGGCTCAGATTAAAGAAGATGGCGAGCACCATATAAAGTTGAGCAATTTCATTAACACTGAAAACTGATACTACATACATGAGAATATGACAGATAATTAAAATTAATCATTTTTAAACTTTAAAATAATTAATGGTTTAAATATTTAAACCTTGGTACTTCTCTCAACTCGCGATATTTACTATAAGGTTTTGTTATGTAGTAAAAGTGACTATAAAACAATAAATAGATGGAAATTATTACTTTTAATTAATTATGGGTATGATTTGACTGAGTTTTTTGTGAACATAAATTGTTCCTTTCCATTTCATTACGAATAAAAACCATTGTGTTTCAAGCAAAACTGCACGAATAATAAATTGAGTAAAAATATATAATTAACCCATAATCACCCCTTTACTTCATACTTATATGCTCCTCCGTTGTATTGACTTTACTTCAAATGTATCATTAACTATTTTCTCATTAATCACTTGGTGAAACATAATAATAAGAATATTATTATACTTCACAGATTTTATTATACACTAAATGTACATTTCGTATACTAAGTATCCATTATCAATAGTACAATTTTGCAAACATTGTATGAAAATTTAAAAAATGGTTATGTGTCCATTATGGTATTTTCCCTGGCGAATTCGATGAAATAACGTTTTTAATAAACATTTAATAGCATATAAAAAATATTGAATGTAAAAATTGATTGTTGTATTTTAAAGTTTTCAATCTTATTAACTCAATAATTGCAAAGAGTGTAACTCAAGAACTGAAGACGCTACAACGAAAAGTTAACAAAAGAAAATACTTATTTTTTTGTCCCCCAAATTGAAATTACAAATTTACAAAGGTAAAACCAATGCCCATGTGTGAGTGGTGAAAAAAAAATACTTATTTTTTTAAAGATATACCATTTTTGTTTGAAATATTCTTCAATGCGATCATTATTAGCTAAACAATTGTGGAAAATAAAAAAAAAACTCTAACAGTAAAGTTTTGATTCTCACCAAAAGCTTTTCACAACTACGTTTAGCCATTTTTGAGGTATCCCGGAAACACACACACACACAGAGACAGTTTTCAAAAATCGATGGAACAGACTCAGACCTCAAAGCGTGCATATCCGTTGAAATTTGTGACTCGATTTTTTTACGATCACAATACATTCCCTTGAACAGGGGTCTGGGGAAAGTAATAAATAATAATTGATTTGCCCAATAGAAACAAATTACTGGAAGAAAATAAAACTTAAATATAATCAATTAAAAGATTCAATCTTCTATGTGTACAGGCTGACCCATTTTAATTCATCCAGTGGAATTAACCACCTCTCCTAATCCATCCTGATTATTACATAGAAATGTTTCACCACGAGAAAAATTAGAAAATAATTCATTGTTGACAAAACAACATGCGATAAAAAAACATATAAAAACTATGAAAGCATCACTACTGTAATAAAATGCTAATGATACAATACGTTAACTAATGTGCATGGAAGCATAAAAAATACATAATTATAACTAATTTGATTTTCTACATTACATTTCACATTCTCGAATACACTTTTTAAAGCTTGTATTAGACGATTTTTAGACCATTTTTTATCATGGTGTAATACACAAAATATGACCAAACGCGAATCTTGTACCATTTTCTATGATAGAAATACGACCTGTTCTATTTTATACAATTTCTAGTACGCGCAATATGTTCATTTTACTTGACAGCTATGGTTCAATCCACCTATGTCATGCATTTTTCTTTTTTATGCATTTCACTAATGTGACAATAGCAGCAATCATCCATAATAATTTATATACGTTTTTGTTCATGGTAAACTTTCACGAACACACACACATATATAATATTTTATATATCCCGCAATTACTTCAATCATAAATCGGAAGTACTAACTTCGAATATTTAACTTTCTGCGCATGATTGCCTACTATTTTCTTGCGCAAAAATATGATCGTGTAAATACAGAAAATATACGCATATTACCCAATTCAATCATAATTTCTTGTACAATATTTTTGTACAAGAAAATAGTGTCGTCTAATACAAGCTTAAGAGCCTGTAATCAAAGAATAAATCTCAATCGGTATTTGTGAATTTTGTATATGCATTTTCAATGATAGACTGGTTGTAGCTCCCAATCTCACACGTCACACTTTTAAGTCAACGGTAACTTATAAATATCAAATACAACATTTAGAAGTTACTGTCGATCTAGAAATCTGGTTATAAATGGGTGTTTGAGATCGGGAGCTAAGACTAAGTACGTGAAAGTTGATTTAGGAGAGTAAATATGACGAATCTATTGCATTATGTACAATTTTAACTACTATCAAAGAGCTATTATTTTTGGAAAGAAAGTCAAAATCATTATTCAGTAAAAAGAGTTCATTTTTATCAATATTTCTAAGAGGATACTTTCTAAGATAATTGTGTGACTATCATTAGAATAATAACTGCATTTACAAGCCCTGATTTTACTAGAGTAGTAAAATTTTTCAATGACATCAAGCTTCGGGAATTCCTTATAGCTTTATAGGATAAATCCCAAATTCGTGTTTGCTCAAGTGAACCATACGATTATGCAAAAACGAATCGCACAAGATGAAATCCTGAGTAAAAAAATGCATGGGAGATACGTTCTCACTCACTATAGTTTCCTGATATTGTATGCTGGAATTGGGAGTTATTTAAAATCATGTAAAATCTCTCTCTTTCTCTCTTTCTCTCTTTCTCTCTCCCTCTCTCTCCCTCTCTCTCCTATAAGAATAATTGTAAGATATACTATACAAACCCTGATTTTACTAGATCAGTAAACTTTATCAATTACATCAGGTTCCGAGAATTTCTTATAGCTGTGTAAGATATTTCCCAAATTCCTGTTTTCTCAAGCGGAGATAAAATTAATATGGAATATAAAGATAATGTTTTCTATCACTCACGACTTCAAGTTCCTTTCTTTCTATTAATGAGCCTACCCAGAACTATGTTATTAAGATTAGATTCATATACTAATGATTTGATTTAACGGGTAAATGGCATTAAAGACATTTTCCTTAATTCAGGTCGATTTACTTCATTATTTACTGTACTTTTTTTTTTTTTCATTTAGCATGATTCATCTTAATATTACATATTAGCCATGACCATTTAATATGAATTTCAATTAAATTCTATTCTATTTACTAGAACTGGCCCAAACCACTTACATTTTTTTGCTTTACCGTCTTCATTTTACGATTGCACGATACTAGCTGCATCATTCATCTAAAGCCGAATTTATTCTGGGACAACACGATGCAAGAAGCTGGCTGCGTCATACCTTAAAAGAGGCCAATTTTTTATGTTCCCAATATTCTATTTAGAGAAACGCGAATGCGGACGCATTAATAATTAGCCTCTTTCAAGATGTGATGCAACATCTAAAATCGTGTTGCTCCTCTATAAAGGTGTCCTAAAGATGTTATCTTTCTTACAATATTACTGAATATTACGAAAATACAGAACAGCCCACCTAACAAACATTTAAAAATATTGCATATATAAATATTTGTCGCAATAAAGATGTTTATATTGTATATAAAAATAAAAAAAATAAGATGAATAACAACAATAAGAACGAAAACAAAATAATACATCATAAAACCCACCGTATTTTATTTTTATTTATTTTTTCATCCTTTCGATTTTTCCTCCTTGCATTATCCGAATCTCTAAAAATTTCCTAAACACACTCATATTACACGTATATTTCACGTATACATCCTTATTCCAGGAAGAACACCCCGGGTGTTGTTTCAGCGCGGAACGAGCGAATATTTCATTTGAACGCCCCTCGTTCTTAAATATTTATAATGCATCTCGGTGGCTTACGCCCTAAAAAATAATAAATAGCCCATTCAGGGCGACTGCAATGATTTGTTCATGCAAATCTGGCCACCGTTGGAGACAAAAGGAAAAATGGAACGATGACAAACTCGAGTCAGCCATTTTTAAAGACAAGCAATAAATGAGTCCAGCAGGAAGGGATGAAATAATGATAATCTAGAGTCACCCACTTTTAAATCAAAAATTATTTCTTTTTATTTTAACACAGATTCACTTTGTTTGTATAACTTTAATTTTATTTTAGTGAAAATAGTTTCAACAATTTTAACAGTCATTATTATAAACTGATCACGCTGGCAGTATATATATGGCGAACAATTACAAAGATAAGGGTGGATGGGTACAGCTTTAAAAAAAACATTTATTTCCTCATAGACTTTGATTAAAACACTTGGTTTGTTTCACTGATTTAAATCAGTGAAACAAACCAAGTGTTTTAATCAAAGTCTATTAATTAAATATATTTCACCACGGGTTAAGTGAGAAATTAATTAAAAATATTTATTTCCTCTAATAGTTTTATAAATTAAATAAAAAAAAATATTTAAAAATATTTATTAAATTATTTCGTGTCTGCAGAATGCCTTATATTAAGTAACATTCTTTATTTTGCATTGAATTTTTCTCGGATCAAAAAGTGTTGCATGATGCAATATTTTATTGATATGTAGCAACAAGTGTACATAATGTAATTCATTGTCTGGCATGGTATTTGCCCGAGAAATAGTTGTTTTAATGTGCAATTGTTTAATATATGTACGTAATGAAAGTCAAAATGTTACAGAGCTAAATGTGGAAATAATTTAATAATTATTTTTAAATCATTTTTATTTCATATATTTTAATAACTGTGACCAAGACAATAAATACTCTTTTCTATTTGTATATTATTTTTATATTAATAAAAGCTCTGCCATTTATAGTGTACAATGAAGGCCATTTGAATTGATGCTGTTAAAAAGATAATTAAATGATTATTATTAAAAAAAAACATTACCATCATTGTTGGGACCATTTTAATTAATAAAAATAACTAATACTAAGGAGAAAAGGTGGAACTAGTAGTGACTAATAGGTTTGAAAACATCGAGCTCCAAACGAGATTAACGAGAATTGAAAATAGTTCTTATTGTGGGAAATATTAATCACTTTTAGTGCATGGCAGGTTTCCCAGATATCTTACGAGAGGACTGACGGAGGAGAACGTATGCTGATTAGCAAGAATGAGGTGTGGAAATAAGAAAAGAGGCAGGAAGCTTTGAATGGGAGAGGAAAATACAAGGTGTATGTTTTGTGTAAAAAGTTAAGATGAATGGGAACATTGGGTAGGCGATTGTGCAATGAGCAGAAGCATAAATGGGGAGGGGAGGAGAAAATGGAAAATGTATTTGTGTGAAATCGGGAACACGATTAATATTTGCAAGCAAATATTGGATGTGAATAAATCTGATCCATGGATAAAGGGGAGGGGGAAATATGTAGGATACAATTTGTACATATACAGTCATTATAGATTAAAAGGTAGTCTTTAAGTTTGTTGCTGTTAAGTAAATGTAGCATTGTATTTTTTTTATGCCAAATAAAAAGGTTTACAATTATAATAAAAATTATCTCTTGAATGATATACAATGGAGAAGTGCAGATTTTAAGTAATTCAGTTATTGTTCATGCTTTTACTACGTTATAGATAGTATTAGATTAATAAAATAAATTTCAATTACAATGAAATTAAACAAGGAAAATTTCTGGCAATGATCAATTAAATTCGATCAATCCCTTTTTCCAACTGTTTAATTTCATTATAATTTAAATAACTGCAAATGTGTGAATCATCTTTGTTCCATTTTATTTAATTAAATAAATTTCAGTTTGTATCAATATGTGATGCTGCTAGCATCTAGCATCATATTGCTCCACTATAAAGGCGTCCTAAGATGCTAGGTTTTTGTGTGCGCGCACACTGACTACGTGTAATTAGAATTTCCTGTATGCGTGTGTGCCCCAATGATTAGTTTCGTTCAAGTTATGATGCATTTGGAATCTGCGTCCTACTATTAATACGACCTACATTTTCAGTTTCACGTGTGTTTTCAAATTAAATAGTTAAAAAGAAACGCATAAACTTGTAATGTTTTGAAACAACAATACGCGAGAGAATCGCCTTTCCCCATTCAACCTTCTACCTCTTTTTCTTTCTTTCATTTTTTGCATGAATATTAAAGTTTCTTGCAATTAGAGCCTGCGCGTACGTAGGGGGAGAGAGATTTCAATCGCGAGCTCATTCCGCCGAGAATTACGTATGCAAAATAACGCCTTTTCGGATGAAACCCGGCGGAAATATACAATAACTGAATTTCAGTTTTGTGAGTCTGGCCGGGTTTCGCTTTTGTGCGCCAGCGCTCTCGCCGAACGTTTTACAGCGCATAAATCTTTTAATACGTCGCGTTAGAGCCGAACTTTACAAAAGCATTACTTTGTTATGGCCTTCAATGTCTTTAATTTCCCTTTTAAAACCGTTACACGGATCGGGTTTGATAATGTAAACTTTCTTAATTGTTCACAATTATGTTCTGTGAGATTATATTTTAAGGTCGATTAAAAATATGATCATTTAAATCCCGGTTTATTATTTAGAAGATTTTAGTGCGTAAATTTAATATTAAAAGGTAGGCCGAAACACGATTAAAATATTTTAATCTTTAGAAATGTATTATTAATTCATAAAAGTAGTAAGGCCTGTACGTCATTACTGTACAGGATATTGCATTTTTAATTATACCCCCGAATAATTAAAAAAAAGGTCCATTTCCTCTATTACATCCAAAGCCTTACAAGCTTGGATTTTATTCATAATAAATTAAAGACGGCGCAAGCGCCACCTTTTGCCTTATTTTGGATTTTATTAATATTCTCCCAAATAAATTTGTGGCTAATACATTTAGATCTCAATATACAGGGTATTCGTATTTCGTGGAAATACACTAGGATGTCGCTTATTTGAAGAGTTAATTAGGGCAAATATGTGAAATTTGAAGCACAACAACATTCCGAAAACAAATTTAAAAAATCATTTTTGTTATCGAAATAATGCCATTTTTTTTCAAATTTTTTTTTTTTAATAAAACGAATGGATCTACATCTTAAATATTATACAGATACTTTTTAATGAGTAATTTAGTCCTGGAACAATAGCTAACTTTTGTTTTTTTTTTATATATGGGCATCATATTGGATTTTTTTTTATAAATTGAACGATATATCATTTGCGTTTTACATGAAACATTGCATCCTTTTGTTTAATTAAACCAATTAATTATATTACGATTCATGAACTGACAAAATAATCTCATTCGCCTTGAATTGAATCTATCAATGGTTTATGTCTAAAAAAATTATGGAACCTAACTGCACCAACTCAGAACTTATGGACATAATATTAACGTACGAGGAAGTACGCCAGAATTCAGTAGCTGCAGCTCAGCTTTGTACGTAAAGGTTTCTTCAACGATATCATCCGAGTCGAGAAACTTATTTATTTAGAATTTTTGCAAGAAAATTTATCGGAATTTGCTGGAGGCAGTTAATTTTGATGATCGACTGCGATTGTGGTTATTTCACGATGGTGAACCACCAAATCTTGCGCCAGAGCTACGAAATATCTTAATAACTTGTTTCCGGGTAGATGGATAGGTCGTCTAGGTACAACTGCTTGGCCTCCTAGGTCGACTGACCTAAATCGCCTTTCCTAATATTTTTGGGGAAACTTGATGAGTTTGGTGTACTCATCCGAAGTGAATACTGAGGAAGAGTTGCACAATCGTATACATGCTTCTGCTGAGTTAATTCAGCAATATTCTGGTTTACGCCATGCAAATTGTAGAGGATGTATTAGACGGCTCAGTTATTCTTTTAAAATGAAGAAAATCACTTCGTATACTTATGTGCAATTTTTCTTTAAGTTGCATAATTATTTCGATATCTCTATTAATAAAACAATACTAGATTTTTTTAGTTTCCCATCACTATACATCATGAACTCTAATTACTCGCAATTATGCGTACTAGTCAGGAATCAGCCTATATATATATCAATAGTCACCTAATTAACAAATCTGTTAGATTTTATAATGTCTTACTTAGATTTAATAACAAACAATTAAAATATTCAATCATCTTTTACGAAGTGAAAAATGAGAAGAACTTGCAAATTAGAAATAAAAATGTGGGGCATTTTTTTACAACCAAGAAAAATATTATTGTGAAGACAAAAAAAACTCAGGTTGTTTTAATTTAATGCAAATTTCCCACGCCTTATTCCGAATTAACCCCTGTTCAAGCGCTGATAACTAACGGTCGCGATCAATTTATCTTACACGCTTTATCTTGCGTGTATGTGTGATTAAGCGCGTATTTCAGTCGTGCTTTATTAATATAAATTGCGGTCGCCGGCGGTTTGATATTTATCTCCAAAAGAAATTAAACGCTTAAAACGTGTGCACAACTACACCCTCTCCTCCTCCTCCACCCCAGCGCGCTCCGCTCTGTTTGCTGTTTGGAAAACAAGCGGCGCTTTTACTTTTATGCTAATTAAGCACGGCCGTATAAATAATAAGGGTTGCGTTCCGCGGGCCGTAAATTACGGACGGAAACTCTGAGTTTTTTACACACACACACAAACATTATCGTACATCACTTATCTTTTTATTTATTCGTTTTTGTTTTCGGAGAAAAAGTGAGGTTGATGCATACGTGATGTGTTTAAAGGGGTTTGAAGAATAAGGCCGTATTTATAATGGAGCAGGCGCGATGCTAGATGATATCTGCATCGTATCTTGAAAGAGGCTAATTTTTGGGTCGTTCGAATACGTTTGTCTAATTATAGAGTGTGGCAGAGAAATTTACTCTTTTGAAATGTTAATAAAAACTAAAATATCGTTTACAGCGATCGACCCAAGCTCACTTGAAGACAAACATTCGGAAAGCCCATGGACTTGCTTCAGAGTGGTGCGAAACTTGTCCTCATGGATTTATTTTTTTATGCTGTTTAAATTTATTACTTTTCTCAAGTGACGGCCGTCGTTGTTTGTGCACTAAGTGAGTCGCTTTCTGAAGTTTCGCAACACTCTTTGAGTTATTTCAGCGATGATGTTCCGAATGATTGTCTTCAGGTGAGCTAGGGCTCGGGTCGATCATTATAAATTTAAATCTTAACCAAATTTTATGGTTTAATAGACCTTGAAGTAAAATAACGTCCCTTCATTTTATTTAAACATTGATAGATGAAATAAAAATCACACGAAAGCATGACTCAGCCAGAATAAGGGGTTCTTCCCAACGCACTCCGTTTTTACATAAGGGGCGAAATTTTACATATTTATAGCAACCGATGCAACAGTAACAACGATATCAAAGTGCGTGTACGTGAGATCCCAGTCACATGTGACCTCAGCTTCTTTCCCCCTTATTCCATCTCCTCCCTATGCAGGGCGGAAACACTGCGGGCATACAAATTCGATTTTTAAGTGCCGCCGCCGATGTTTGCTCTCAAATATTTACAATGAATAATAAATTCGCGGTTAAAATTAGATTCGCAGCAAAGTACATACGTCGCGACGTCCTGATTCATTGGAGCCATTAAACAGCGAGCGATAAAGGTTATTAACGGTGATGCGTCCGTATTAATTTAATAATAATTTGTGGTACGTGATTGCGAACGTTAGTAAACAAACATTAATATCGTCATATTTGAGTACGCTAATTTACATTCCAAATTGTTTTTACTTACCAGATGTTATAGGGTAGCGAAACTATTGTAGTTAGTTACAATAACACATAACTGGTTTCTTTTAAATCATCATTTTATTTTACTTATTTTACTATTTATTTTTAACTTATTATAGTTTGTTGTTTCGACAGTTATTATTATAATACACATAATAAAAGTAAATAAAATATAATACATATTTTTTCACAATTATAATTTATACTGTGGGCGATAAAGTTTTGTAAGCACCACGTCAGTAAAATGTGTTCATCAATCTGACCTTATGTTTTGCTCGCTCGTATCAAAATTTCCTTCGATAAAGACTAATTTTAGTGACTAGGTATATAAATAATTATTATTCGGGTTATAATTTCTGCGGCATTTTTTGCAGATTTTCATGTGTACATTTTAACCATACTAGAGGCTGTCTGTACTAATCCATGACAATCTCATGACTGAAAGAGACAGCCTCTGGATCTTTACATTAACTGAGTGTACAATATCTTCTCACTTCGATAGCAGCTTTATACTAATGCTCAGTGTTGATTATATAAAGAAATATTCAATGTGTGCTGAAAGATCTCCGGTCGATAGCCGATTCATCTACAGAATACAATTCTAAATATTTACATGCATAACACATTTGAATAAAGATGTTTAGCTAGTTATTCAATGTAATAATTTCACTAATTCAATTATTTCACAATAAATTTATTCGGATTAAATTTTTCAGCGGTTGTTTACGCCGGGCGAAAGTAACGCAATTAAGCGCGACGTGATTAATTAATCGGGGGGGCCAATCAATAGGCCTTGTGATTTTAAACGGCTCCCCCTCAAAACTTTGCGCAAACACAATTTCGGTGCCGATAAACAGCGGGCGCATTTTTCAACCGGATTAACTCGACGTCGTCGTCTCCGTGCTCTACATAAACATTTTCTTAAATAATTACGAAACTACTCCGTAAACGTAATTAGGGTAGGGCTTTTGTTAACTCCACTAGCAAATTTAAATGAACTCGACGAATAAATTTCTAGGGCGTTTGCACAGTGTAATGTGCTTAGAAAGGTTGTGGTCTGTTGAGTATTTCGTCGAAATTTCATTTGTTAAGAAAGTTGGATTATTTAAATTGTGTTAGTAGGACATGCACAGAATTATTTATTTAATAAGTTAAAGTAATTATTTATAATAATATTACTTTAACAATTCAAACATAGGAGGTTGTTAAATATCAAACTGAACTATAAAACTGTTATAAATAAAGAATACTAACTTTCCTCCACTCTTACTTTATTAATACCAGATGTATATTTCATCAAGAAAATAAACCTTCAAAGAAATCTGTACTCACAATTAAGAATATTTACTTTCTGGAGAAAATGTACAATTAGAGTCAATAAAAATAAAAAAGGAAGTAAAGCTATACAGATTTTGTGTATTAATTCACTTGGTATATTTTATCAATAAATTATTAGGTATACAACTTTGCTTCTGCCGTTTATTACCCGAAGTAAAGACGTTATTGCAAAAAACTGTCTACACACTAATAGTTCAAAGTATTATCCATGACTAGCTACTACTTTCTTCCATCTTTCGGGCAGCGTATGACCCGCATTGAAAAAACTGATCATCGTGTGAAGAGATCCATGAATCGATCCAATTTCTTATTCCTTCAAACGACCGGAAGTGTTGGTTAGCCAAATCTTGTGCCATTATTCAAAAATAGCCATAGTCACACAGAGCAATGTTTGGAGAATATGGCGTGTGGGGTATGACTTCCTATTTCAACGTTTCCAATTATGTCTTGACCACTTTTGCAACATTGGGTCGTGCATTATCATGCTGTAAAAATCATTTAATCGTGTCTTGTGGATGTTTGTTTTCCAATGATTGGCTCAAACGCAATAATTGCATTCAATTGCAGTTGCCTGTAATTGTTTCAGTCAGTTTTAACAGCTAATAATACACTACGCGGAGCTGGTCTCATTAAATACAGAGCATGGTTTTGCAGCTGTGAATATTCGGTTTGACGCGGAAGCATGGCTTGGATATCCCCATGATTTTTTTGCGTTTGGTGTAATCGTAATTAATCCATTTGGTCCCTAGTCACAATGAGATGCAATAATCTCTTCCTGTGATTGTTTTACTCGGTTTCAGCAACTGATAATACACTACATCGAGCTAGTCCCGCCAAATACAAAGCATGAAATTTGGAACTGTGAATATTCAGTTTGACGTGAAAGCATTTCTTTGATATTCCCATGAGTTTTTTCTTTTAGAGTTATAGTAATGAATCCATTTTTCATAAGCAAACAAATTCCGTTCAAAATATCTTTCTTGCTTCTGAGTCATTCCCATGTCTTTGAGTCATTTTGAAATTGCTTGTTGAGTTACTCCTGAATATCGCGCAAATTTTACTTGACTTTGAGTCTTCATCATGTAATGCCTAGAATTACACTACATTATAAATTATAAATTTCTTAATTTAACCATCGGCCCCTTCTTTTATTATTACTTTAGTTTATTAAGTTTAAAAACTTACGTTGAGGGTAATAAAATAAAATATTTTCTCGGAGAAATAATAATATTATATTTGTAGAGAAAACTTTATATCTCAATTAAATTTTATTTTTCATAACGCAAGAAGAAGACAGTTATTTAAACACACCGAGAGACGGCTGTTATCGCGAATGAAATAAAAACGACGCGCGGAAACTAATCAAACTTTTTCGGAAAAATTCGCCAACACCAACAAAAGTTAAAATTACATTCCAACTTTACTCACGAAATAATAACTATTGCTTAAAATAAATTTCCACTTCCGGGACAAATTTTCGGGCGGCGAGGAGAGAGACGTCTACGTGTACGACAACTTTTCCCCGTATGGACACGGACAGGGCCAATAAAAGTAAAATAATAATCGCATGAAACTCCGTCGCGCGTTGTGTGAGTCTGTGTGGATGCCGAGGAAAAATTATTTAAGTTTAAAGCGCATGGTGAAATTATAAATATGCGCCCTTTTCAGATAAAAGTTTGTTCGCGTTTGGAATGGGGTTTGAAACTAGTTTTGCGGATTATTTCCAGGAATTATTTTTTTTTTAATTATATTTAGATAACTTCTCAATTAATGCATGGTGAAAATTTTATGGAACTGACTTTTTAGAAGTTAACTAAATTTAATAATAATAGAAAAACCGTGCAATTACAATATCCTCAAAATCTTATGTATATAAGACACCAAATTCAAGCCGAAAAATCAATCCACATTAATATTTCCACTTATTTCATCACTTCATGGCAAAGACAAAGATATATATATATATATATATATTTATATACATATATATATACAGATAAATCACATTTCATATTTCTAAATACTAGACATAGACAAATATTTCCGAAGTCAAGCAGAAAGACCGTCGGTCGATAGCCGATTAACAGGCGAAGAATTATATGTTTATATATAAAATATTTTGATATATATATTATATTATGTGTCTGTTAATAAAGATTTCTGAATATATAATAGAAAAAAGGATTTATTTATATTGCCACAGTTATTAAACAAATAAATAAAACGAATTTGAAAATAATTAATTATTAATCAATTTAGCTACTGTGACTTTTAGACTTACGTGTTACATAAGTACTTTAAAACAAATTTACATTAAAACAACTACTTCTCGGGCCTGTACTCCTCGAGACATTAAATTACATAATGAGCAATGGTTATTACATAGAAATAACATATTGTATAATACATTTTATTTTTTTGATTCGAAAATATTTAATACAAAGAACATAAAACAATAAAACGTTACGAATACACAAAGGCAAAAAGTTACAATATTATCAAATTCTTTTTAACTAAATATAGTTTAAATATTTACTATTGTAGGCTTCTACTTCGATATACTTGTTTAAATATATCAATAAGGAGGCAATATTTTCTATAACATTTCATTTTCACTTATGACTGTAGTTTCGGAAAAATATTCTTTCTACCATCATACATGAAGTAAAATTAGACCTTAAGGAGTCCAAGAAACTCCTTAGATATTCTAGACGGCACACCAGAATTCTAATCGGGTATTACGGCTTTCGGAAATACCTCCTAGCATAAGAATGAGCATTGGGGGGACCTATCTAGAGGATGCAACAAAGAAATGGAAACAGCAGGGCTTACACTTCACAAATGCCCGGATAAAAAAATCCGTGAGCAAACCGAAGCACCAAAATCGTAAAACTTCTAAGTGGAGATTGGCCCACGAATAAATATTGAAAATATCCAGGTTGACCACACGGGTATAGCCTTTAGCCCATTAAAGTGTAACCCCAGAATGATCCAGAGACTATAGCCTATGTAGGTGATCCCCTTTCACCTCTAAATCCTTAATTATTCATGAAGTTTTAGGTATATGAAATGGGGACTGTTTATCATAAAATACAGCATAACCCTGTATTTTATGATAAACATTTTAATAGAATCCAAGAATATTACTCAAATCCAACGGACACCATATCTAGGAGGAAGCCCTCCGTACAGTTGGTGAAGTCCAATTTATGGTGGTGTGGCTTCAGCTGGTTGCGGCGTGGGATTAATCCAGAGAGGGTTGATGCAGTTATTCCTTCAAAAGACATACCTGAAAAAGACGATCCAAATGAGTAATGGTGATTAATGCGTGTAGTAATTTTAATAAATTTTCATCGTTAACAAAACTATTACGCGTTACAGCATATTGTTTGCTATTTTTGCACTAATGCTAAGCCGAATCATCATAAGTTGAGTGTCTCTCTTAATTCACAAGAAATATTGAAGAAAAAAGAAAAAAGAAAGAATTGTTTAATTATGCTAATTCAAAGTTTTGAATTCAGTCAAGAACTCAAGGACTTGCGGTTGGTTAAGTTAACTGATAAAACTCAATTCCATTTAAATGATTGTTGTATTATTCGCGTAGATTAACGAATGCCATATATATATATATATATATTTTTAACCAATTTTATTTTAACAATTACAGAGTATTAATTACAATATATTAAAATAGATTAAACTCATTCAATATGATTACTCTAGTTATTTTCCAATTTGATAATTTAAAAATTTTACTGATTAAAGTTTTCACAACAATTAAAAAAATCGTAAGAGAGAAATACACTCAAATTTGTGTTTCTTTTGACGAGAAATATTTGTAAAAAAATGGGGAAGGACAGCCACTCAGCGGATTTTATAAATTCTTTGACCGGCAAGCTTTACTTTGCTAGAAGCGATACGCTTCACACCACAAATGTATAATTTAGTTCCTTGGATTTTCAAATATTTGAGATAGAAAGCTGCTTGATTGTTTTCAACGAACAGTATTAGGCCAAGTGGAAATTTATAGGAGCCGAAGTTAAGAAGAATAATTTAAATTAAATAAAAATGATTTGAAAATAATTAATAAATTATTCCTATATTTAGCTCTGTGGCATTTAGACTTGCGTTACGTTACGTAAGCACAATACCACATTACATAAGCAAAATATGACGTAAAGTAAGTCAAAATGTCACAGAGCTAAATGTGGAAATAATTTATTAATTATTTTCAAATAATTTTTATTCAATTTAAATAACTGTGAGCAAGTGAATAAATACTATTTTCTATTTATAAGACTAATTCAAATGAAGTGTTCACAAAATTTTAATAAGTCATAGTGTATATTAGTTAAGAGTAGACATTTAATCTCTATCAAAAATATTTTGTTTTGCTTGCAGAGTGTGCGTACGATAATGTGTGAATTAATTGAATTTAAATTGAATAATTTATGATTGTCACAATTGACCGATGCTTAAGCATGAGTGCGAAAATGATAAAAAAACGATGTTTTATCCTTAATTGATTTTATGGCAAATAATTAAAAAAATAAAATAGAGAGAGGTAATGCAAAGGTAAACAATTAACAACAGTCGACTTAATCTTATCAACCCGCCGTGCGTAATTGGGTTGATTAAAATTTTAATCGCGGTTCGAAAATTAGCGCGCCGCACTTAATTTCTTAATAATCCCTAGACCCGGTTCCGGGCGTACAGTCGTAGTAATTAATAATTAATTGGCCGTTGCACTAATGCATCCCCCAGGCGCCGCTAATGCCCATAATCCGGACGTAAAAGGGGAATAAAGACCGGCGGTGGTCAATCCTTTATTGACCATCCTCAAATTGCGAATGCGGAATTCTGAATAGTGCAAGTGTGAAGGAAGGAAGGAAAAGCAAACATGTCCGGCTTTGGTCGTTCTTAATTACTTAATATCCCTATCTAACCCCCTTCTGCGGAAGCGGAGGGAGTATTTTATAACGTGTTGGTTAATTGTACAATTCAAGATTGTTGTAACTTGATTTTGATTAATTTAAATGAATCTTGTCGGATTCATTTGGAGTCCCATATGTTAATAGGGATTAGTGAATATATATATATATATTAAGTGATCAAAGTAAAAAAATAAAGCAAGAAGGGACCACTTTAAAATTTTTAAAATTGTCACCAAGTTTGCGTTTCGGTAATAATAAGGTATTAGTTCTTAATTATCGAGTGGGACTAGAAATAAACAATTCCATCAAAAAAAAAATAAATAAAATAAAATAAACGTTTAGCCCTAATTCCAGAGAAAATTCCATTGAGAATTTAAAACGTACCACGGCCATTCTAATTGGATACTGCAGACTTAGAGCATACCTCCACAGATTGAGGATTGTTAAATCACCAGATTGTAGAGAGTGCTGTTTAGAGGACGAAACAGCGGAGCATATCCTTGGATATTGCCCAACACTAAAGTCTAGTAGAAGTTCCATACTAGGTGTGGAATGGCCATAAAGAGCGAAAATTAGGTATCTACCTGCCTCGGCACTACTAACCTATCTTGATGAGGTGTTGATGCATGGTCCCAGATACTGGAAGCTTTAGGGGCCTAACGAGGCCTGTATTGTGCTTGCGCAACATGCTCACCTCTCACAAAAGCGTAACGAAAACCGTGACCTTTAATGCCGAAAAATGGTATATATAACTTTTTTTTTCTTTTATGAAAATGGCATTAAACCGAAACTAGTTCACTAGCCAATTCGTAAAAAAAAATGAATGAATCCAAAGAAATATATATATATATATATATATATATATATATATATATATATATACAAACAAATGCACTCGTACCTCTATGCTATATTGCTATATAGCCGTATTTTTTTTCCTTTTTACACAGTCAAACCTTGGATGTCACCATGTTTGCTGGCCAAAAAAGCTTTGATATCAGATTTTGGAGCAATGGCGAAACTACAAAAAGCTCTTAACTTACAGAGCTCGGAAAATGGCATGCGAGCTAAAGCGAGCTCTGTGAGGGTTATTTGTTAAGAAAACATATTATCAACCAAAGTAATTCTGTACATTTAAAAAATTTTTACTGCATTGAAAATGGGAATGATGGAATTTTAGTAATCATTTTCAATCTGAGCTCAATGAGGGTTATAAATTGCTAAAGCTTAGGTATCAATATTGCGAGCGATAGTGATAGTCTTAATTTGCAGAACAGATCAGAGACAGGTATGCGATAGCTAGCTCTATAAGAAAACGATTGGTAGAGCTTTGGTATCAGATTTGTGAACCTATCGTTTGCGAATCTAATGCGAGCTCTGGATTTGTAGAACTTAGCTGACAGGGTTATGAACGGTAGCGAGGCTTATTATTGTTCTGGATAGGTATAGCTTAGGGTCAAGACAAACGATTTATCTATTAAGGAATTTGTTTAATATTAACGCAGATTAATTAATTAAATCATATTTCTCCTGCTCGTTTTATTGAACCAAATTTATATTTCTAAATCTATGTTTTCATGTTTAGTAGAATAACGATTACAGTTTATATAAATATAGTTTAATAGAAACCGGTAAGATATCGGATAAAAAATAAATTAAAATTCACATTGGAGGCAGAAAAAAATAAATCAATGAATTTCTTAGATTTGACTATAAATATATGAATGATTTACATGAATTTTTATTATTTCACAAGCCAACACACAAAGATATAATAATTAATAATAATTCATTACACCCAACTCAACAATATATGGCAGCTTATCATTCTATGAATCGCCGAGCATTTACTATTTCAATGCCAATAACAAGTTTTAACAAAGAAATAAATATTATTACACAAATGTTAATCAATAATAATTTTACAATTATTACAATAAATAAATTAATAAGTAGCATAGAAAATCAA
Organism: Philonthus spinipes; assembly: GCA_963082785.1. NCBI lineage: Eukaryota > Metazoa > Arthropoda > Insecta > Coleoptera > Staphylinidae > Philonthus > Philonthus spinipes. The sequence goes on from OY720302.1 coordinate 10,458,766, forward strand.
ATAATTAACAATTTAATTTTTTCCACAAAACCAGGTAAAAAATCAAAATTATGCATCAATTGTATTTAATGGTAAGTTACGGTTCCAACAATGTATTTATCATAAGAGATAAGCTCAGATTACCCAGACGCCCTGTAAGCATTCTTTGTGAACAAAACCATCTTGCATAATTGTAAACGAAGAGTTGTTAATTGTACTTGAATTGAGACACATCGTGTGTCGAAAATAAACGTCTTTTTAAAAAAGCCACCGCTCGTGCGAAAGACGTAACTGGTAACTTAAGGCAAAAAGTATCTAAATATTTTTAAAAACAAATAAAATAAAATATTCTCTTGCTAATATTATAAAAACAAATAGAGACAAAACCTAAAACGGTTAGCCATGTGGTGCCTATAGGTGAAGTTGTAATAACTGCACTGAAATATATGTTGGGTAAACCAGGAGATCTTTCGACCAGCAAATCCAAGAAAATTACAAATCATTTGTGATACTTTATTGTACACCATCCACCTGAATGAAGAAAACCACAAATTCAGCGAACAATATAAAGTGCTCCATATTGCCGATGGAGGGAGAAAATTAAAAATTGTGGGAAATTTTAAAATAAATATAAAAAACACCCATCAGGCCATCTACTTAATGAGCATGTAGAACTCTCGAACTCCCCACTTCTGAAGCTGAATCCCACCACTTCTTAAAATGTAATAAATTTTGTATACAGGTTGTCCCCTGAAATTTTTATATATGAGTAATGTAATGTGTTTGTATTGTATCCCGATTATTATTATTGGTCGCTATATAAAAAAAATCGAGCGTGGTAATTAAATGTCATGTAATGAATTCAAATGCCCGTATTCAGAATTTCAGGGAACGACGTGTATAAGTTGACATTTTTGTAAAATTATTTAACAAGTTTTAAATACTCTTCAAAATGGGCCAATAACTCGAAACTGTTCGAGTTTTATAAGTTTTTCAAATTAATGTTTGTTTTTAATTTTAGATTTTTAAAAATTTATTTTTAGATTGTTTAATAATTCATTTATATTTGTAATTATTATCTTTTAATTTATAATTATACTTTTAAATCATCCTACAAAGGCATAGAATGTGTTTTAATTTGCAAGATTTAAATCGACTTAAAGCAACAACTCCTCCAACCGGTTAAAATAATCAATGGCATTATGCTAATGCTGACACGTTACTTGTTTCACGTGATTAGGTTAAATTAGCGTGCCGCCTTATGAATTATAATCCCTGCATTAATTTTAATGCAATTTTAAGAGACGCTAATTTCACACGCACCGTGTAAATTTTGATTAGGCACGTAGGGAGGATAGGTATAATAAGATGGCAAATATTGAGCGAGCAGAAAGGGGGAGAAGACGGAAAGATCCCCGCGATCCATCACCCCGGGACTGATGGTTTTTTAATGTTGCTCTGCTTTCGCGACGGATCGAAATTATCCATCGCAAATTGATTCTCCGGGGGGTGATTCAGTGGGTTTAATTAAAACGCGAGGAGTGATCGCCGGTGTCTTGCGATCCGAGAAGGAGTGAGATTTATCGTTTTTTTCTTTCTTTTTCAATGAAAAATGGTTCAGTACAAGTGTTTGAATCGAGTTGAAGGATTCGTTTTTTTTTTTCTACTAACTCTTGTAATTGATATAAAAATACAAATTTAATTTAACATTTTAGAAGGGACAGAAAGACAGGTCACACTAACACAATATTTTTTCTTGTCATGTAAATATAAATGTATATAAGCTTATGTGATGTTGTCTGAATAAAGTTGTTTGTATATATATTTTAAAATTAAATAATTTATGGATAAAATACGATTATACTTCTGTGTATATAGTTTATTATAGTATTAACTTTATTTGTAAAACTTTTATATTTAGTTATAAAACTTTTAGTTTGATCATGACAAGTTAAAATTATTGAAATCATAGCCATTAAATGCATTTCAAAGATATACAAACAATGTTTCGTGTCTCTCCTAATTTATTTATTATTGAGGAGATATAATAAAACCGATGCGGTTTTGCTTTCAAGAGCTTCGCAATTTTTCTGCAGAAAAGTCTACTGCAATAATATAATAAATTATGAATTTTCAATACATAAACGCATATATATACAGAGAGGTTTTTTATCAGTGTACATTAGGGAAAGTGTATACCTACAAAAATTCGAGTCAAACTCATTGAACCGATTAATATGTGTATGTTTAGATGATTATTTAGTATATGTTCAATTGCGTGTTATAGGCAACTAAACGGACATAAATCAATGCGTTTGACTCGCGTATTTTGAAGGTATACATAGGGGAAATGCTACTGATAAAAAAAGCTCTCTGTTTATATATATATATATTTCTTCTATTAAAAAGGTGAATTTCTCGGAATATGACTTTCTCGCGTTTCCTCGGCGGTTATCGAATGACCCACGTACGTACGTACGTAAGTGGCGGAGGAGCGAGAACGCAAAATGAGAAAAGTTCTGATAAGAAGTTGCTAGTTAATTTCAAGTTTAGCGAATATAATTTTTTTTCAACTCGAAGCGGAGGCAATTTATTCTTATCAAAGAGACGGAATCTCGATGCGCGGTTTAAAACGACCCTACACCAACGCGAAACAAATACTCGTCGTCGGCACTGACGGAATGTTGAACCCGAACTGGGAAAAGCCTCGGAAATAAATAAAATTCTCCAATACTGAAAGAGAGTATGATTAGGTTGTCCAATAATGTTGCTATTTTAATCACACAGAACAAAATACATATGAACATTTGTTATCATTCAAATATTATTTATTATTTGTTAAGAAAAATAAAATAATTTTATTATTTATTATGTATTAGAAAAAAATGTTGAAGCTTCCTCTTTTCGTGGCTACTAAGATTGTTAATTTTGGATTTGTACTTTAATAAATACGATTTTAACATTTAGTGTTAATCCATTGATAATGGTCACTTTGTGACCGAAATGTACATTTGGTAATCCAAATAAAAGTGTGAAGAAAGGTTATTAGTGCTTTATTCGTCGAATTAATTTGATCTTCACGTAATTCAATCAATCAATTTAGATCATCTAAATATCCTTTCTTTTTTCTTTTGATTAAATAAAAACTAATTTTTATTAATTCTCTTATAAAATAAAATAATTATATTAATATTAAAATAGAACGAAAAAGATGACGTAGAAAAAAATGTGTATGCTGAAGAGAAATTTTCCGAAGCGGAATTTAATTAGATTAAATCGAGGCGATAATACTCGAGCGGTATTAACGTCCCCTTCCATTTTTTTTTTCACCCTCTCATTTTCGTTCTTTTTTTTTATAGTGCCGTTTTAGTGGCGTGGTGTGCTTACAAGGAAAGCGGCGCGGACAAATTTTCTTGCGCCAGCGACCTTTTTCCTTTCATAAGCTCATCAGATCGTATCAGTTAATTCCGCATTCACCGCCGGAAGTCACGTTTCCATTATCTCCGGGGCGGATCAGCGTGCCAGGGGCGGCGGCGCGGAGGTGCGGGGGTGTTCATAAATTAAACTTCAGCGCGGTGAATAAATTGAAAAATTTATATCTTGTTGTGTTATATGATCTTATTAAATTTTTACTGTGTATTACGCTTCCTTCTTTCACCTTTCAGCGATTTATTATTTCATGTAATATTAGATTTTCTCTAATCTTATTTTATATAAGAAAACCAAAAACAATCATATTTCAATTAATATTAATTAATTTAATAAATCGTGAACATTTTGATTATATCAAGTAAATACGTTTTAGTTTGCCCACTAAAACAAACTAAATAATTAATTAATAGGTTGAAAGAGCACTGATCGATAGCCAAGTTGTGAAATTTATAATGTAGCGTAATGTTTTTTTTTAATGTATTGTTTGTTGTTCGAATTTCACAAATAAAGATGTTTATATATATAATTGTTTTAATTTATTGATAGAGTTGTTATACTTTGAAATAGCGTTTCTGAGGGATTGTGATTTGTATAGGGTACGTCATGATTTCCAGTGATGCAAAATTGGGAACTTCTCATTAATTGGGGTGAATTGTGTTTGGATTATTAATTAATTTAATCATCTCAATATTATTATAAAAGAAAACGCAAGATCCCCCAGGGGTTTAAAACTTACTCTTAAGGAATTATTCTTTAAAGGTGTGTATGTAAAAAGTAAATATTCTCAAGTAACAAAGGGCCGTTACAGTTTCTCGCCTTATTTAAAGAGCATAGGCAGAGAACATTACACAAAATTTCGTTTTGTACAATGAAATCGAAATTTCATTCAAACTATTTTCATCACGATTTCATTCGATTAATCACGGACGCGATAAACAAAAATAATCTGAATGCGATTCTGAATTAGTGTAATTATTCCAGAGCAGTTAAATTATGGATGTAATTAGTAATTCACCGTGTGCGTTCCAATAAGCATGTCCATTATAATTAATATGACACCGCTCGTAATTAATTCAATAATTACCTCAATCGACCCACGTATTGTGTAATGAATTATCTTTTATTCTCGTGTTGACGATTAAACAATTAATAAGTCATTTCTTGGAATTGCGTAAAAACAAATTAAACCTTGCCAATCAAAATGATTTTAGTAAAATAATAATGATTATTTGACATTATAAATAATTAATTAAAGAATTTAGTTTAACGACGAATATCTTGCGTTTGAAGAACTTGTGATGGCCATTTCGGTCTTTTGAACCTTATTAGACTAGTGTGGTGTTTATTGAATACCTTGATGAAGGTACTTGTACAGATATATACAGCCAGATAGACATTCTTTTCAGAAATGGCCTTAATAGATTCAAGGTTTTCTTAAAATAAATATATCATTTCATTTTTTATATCAATAGAAAGGTTTTTAATTTACTTGGTCGCGCAATATAACGCGAGCATTCTTCGCGTCCTTCCCTGAACTCGGTGATTTACATACGAGATCGCGCCCGGTACGGTACGGTTAATTTATTTAACTTGTTAATTGTTGAGGCTTCTACTTTGTTATACAAACAAAGTAAAAAAGTGTTTCATTTATTAAAATTTAATTTAAATAGTTTAATATAATTAAATTAATTTAACATCTTTAAGTTAGAGCTGTGCTGACAATGGATAGAGCCCGAAACACGGGTCTGCAGATGGTTTTATATTACGTAACTTTTTTGTTCTTTACATAAAATAGTCTCGAATTAAAAATTGTTACATAGGTTATATAGGAACATTGTGAGGTATGTTAGCCTCTCTTGACCTATAATATCTATTGTTCTGAAAATTGTTGCATTATGTAATCCTGACAGTTAGCTCAATCAGTCCAGGATTAATAGAGCTCGCTTCCCTTGTAATCCTGACACTTCAGCTCATACAGTCTATGGTTTAATTCAGCTTGCAATTCAATCAAACCATCTCTTGTTGCAATAATGTTCACTCCTATTGTTTTTCAGTCAACCCCAATTGTTTATTTTACAAACGCCCCCCTCACACACACATACACACAGAACACAAGCAACAATTTTGTACACATATTTAACCTTTTAAATGGTCTTTTTATTTCATTATAAGAGTATAACAGAAAACATTTAGACAGGAAAATGACTTTTTTGAAATCTAATAAAATTAAAAAAAAAAATAATTGAAAATATTATTGGTATGCAACAGAAAGTGTCCATTATGTCTGATGGGGTACAGGCTCCGTAGTACTTGTTTAAATAATATATTTGTATTAAAGTACTCAAGTAACGTAAGTCAAAATATCACAGTAGAAAAGGAGGAAATTATTTGTTAATCATTATAAAATTATTTTTATTAAATTGATTTCCCCATGGTCACAGTTTTTTCTCCCATAAAAAGGAAAATTATTTTAACAAATAACAAATGTAATAAAAAAAATTTGAATAAGTTTCTCAATTATTACTTAATGAAACATTCTGAAAATATTTATTTATTTATTTATTCAATATATACGGCAGACCATTTACAATTTAGCTTAAAACTAAGAAAACAGACATTTTACTTAAGTATTTACATTATCAATAATAAAAAGTTAACATTAAAAATTAAAATTAAGCGTATTCAGGTAACTAAGAACACTTGGTGTACTCAAATATTGCAAATTACAACAAAACAATCCTACTGAATAAACACTCATCCCCAAATCAGCAAACCCTTAATAACAGCAATAAATAACACGTCCAGAAAAAAATCCCATTCGCACTCAATTAACGAACTCGTTTTTTTCCCTCTCTTCTTCTTCCTCGCTCGGTCCTAATTAACGGGGCCAGAGTGGATCAAACGCGCGGAAACGATCGCGTTTGTATCAAAGAAGTTTCCGTTTCCATTTAACGTCGGGCCCCGCGCGCTAATCCCCCGCCCCCTCACCGGGGGATTAATCTTTTCAGGGGACCTGTAAATAATGAAGAAGTTGCAGTCGCGAGAAATAATGAGGCGCGACGAACCGTGCGTCCCCTGCTCCCCCGCCCCCACAGTCCAACCCCGTTTTCAGGGCGCGCCTTTTCAGCCCCGGAATTAGCAGGTAAATTGAAATGAATTAAGCCATAACTGCTCCTCCTGCTTCGAAAAGGAAAGAGGAGGAAGGGAAAGAGACAAAAAAGGAGGGAGTGTACATTTATGTAATTTCAATTGGGTTTTATACGAATTACAAAAGAATTGTGTTTGAAAAGCACTTTGAATGTTGTGTGATTAAATTATTTTTATACACAATTGTAGTAAAAGTAAATATTATTAAGAGGTGCAAAATAATCCCTTTATCGGAAGATACTATAATTTTTGCAATTAGGGGCAAATGCTGGGTTGTATACAGGATGTCCTATTTTCGAAGGTTTCTGCAAGTAAAGTACCAATAATACTAAAGATAGAGAAACACCAATATATGCTTCCTGGGGTCAATTTTACTGCTAATGGTAAATAAAAAAATATCAAAATTTGTCTATTTAAAATTGTTTTCGAGTTATACGTTAAAATTATTTTTTTCCAATAAGGACGTTGTCTTAATATTTCTATATTAAGACAACGTCTTTATTTCAAAAAAGTTTTCATAAGGTACATGACATTAGCACTAAAATTGGCCCCCGAAACCAAGCTCTGACAATCAAGGATCAAGTCAGTTGGCGCGAACACGACGACCATACCTGGCTTCAAGACAAGAATTTCAACACAACCGACTGGTACTGTTCCAATGCCAAATTTTATAAACATGGAGTTCAAGACAGAGGTGTTTCTCAGTTAGACGACTTGGTAGATGGATATCCTCCAAAGCATCGATGAAGCACTTTACCGTTAGCCTTGCCTTCTTCATTGTAAGGCTCACTGTCGCTCGCAAACCTGATAAATAAGCTTTGTCATTTTTGAATCCTTATAAAGCTAGCTATTGCGCGAAAAGTTTTTTTTTTTACTATTTCTCGCAAACCTAACATCAAAGCTTTGCTAGACAAAAACAATTAAAGACTTGTTTGTCACTATAAATTGGTTTGAGTTTACCCTAACTGTTTTATATCAATAAATTAAAACTTAGTTTATTGACTTTTCTATCGTTTGTCAACGCTGAGCTATGTTAATTAATAGCTAGTAATTTAAGAAAAGTACACCTAGACTCTAATTTCAGCAGACCAAAATTATTTTTCATTCATTATAATCATGATTATAAAGCGCCACCACTAGTTTCTTTATTAAACTCTGATAAAGTTCGCGATCTCTCGCAAAACTGATACTTGAGCTGGGATACTCGTATCATTTAAAGCTCGCTGTTTCTTTAAAACCTGACACTTAGCTCTACCAATAAAGGGCTCTCATAAAGCTCGCCATCATGCGTTATCCTGACATTGAAGCTGTGCCTGTCGATCATTCTAAAGCTCGCGATCGCTCATATTTAGCTCTGCCAATCTATGAGCTGAGCCAGTTGTTTCATTATAAAACTCGCTGTCACTTTAAAACCTGACATCAAGCTCTGTCAATCCAGGGCTCTAATTAAGCTCGCCATCACACGTTATACTGACACTGAAGCTATGCCAGTCGTTTCATTCTGAAGGTCATGATTGTTCATAAGTTGACATTAAGCACAGCAAATCCATGGTTCTTCATAATACTTGCTATCGCTCGCAAAATTGATACTCGAATTGGGCCGTAATATTATAATGCTCGCTATCTCTTTAAAACCTGACACCAAGCTATGAAAATCCAGCTCACTATCACACGTTTTCCTGACACTGAACCTATGCCAGTCGTTTCATTCCAAAGCTATCCATCGCTCATAAACTTGAAATTAATCCCTGTCAATACAAGGGCCTTTATAATACTCGCTATCGCTCTCAAGCTAGACTCCTAAGTAGTGCTATATTTAGAATCCTTATAAAGCTCACTATGGCTAGAAAACTTCACGACTAAATTTAGTAGTGGGAGGGCTGCAAGTACGCCGCGGCCACGTGGGTCATAGCCTGTGGCCAATTGCAGTGCCAGTGTGTGATGATTTTCGCAATGATGAGCCCTAATAGGCTATGTAGGCTTACGTTTTTTATGATCATTATCATTCGTAAACAACACAGATCTTCCAGTCAAGATACTATAAACTTACAATCGTTCGCAAACGCTGAGGTTTGTTAATTAACATATTAACTCATTGATTAATAAACCACTAATACCCTTTCTTCACATTATTAATAGTGCTTATTTATCAATTTATTTTCATCTTCGGGTAACTCAATCAATCAATTTATAATAGCTCATGTATACTCGATATCGCTTGTATTTAATCACACTCAAGCGATCCAAAATTGAGTGTTTTCTTATTGTAATACCAATAATTTTCTCGCAGATTAAAGTCTGCTTTATAAAAACAGAGTGTTTTCACATAAATGATTTTTCTTCCCATTCATTGTAGTCATGTTTACAAAACATAGATATTACGATCGTTCCAAGTGTACACGCTGGAAATTTACGGGCTCGTTGAAATGTTATTGCGCTCTTGAAACGCGTTTCCAGCATAAGCTATTCCGCGCGACAGGGAAATTTTCTTGGAGGGGTTGGGGAGTTAACGACCCTGCCGACGACCCATCTTCGGGATCCGACCCGTTAAACATTTAACCCGTGCCATTTTTACGACACCATAATCTAGGAAATATTAGTGTGCACCTAGTGAATGGGGCCGGGCCAGACGCCGAGGGGAAGGGGGCGGGCGTGCAGATAACGCAAATGGGCGCCCTTATAAATTCCCGGTTAATCTTATAACCAAATACATCCACCGCACGGCGATTCCATAAACTCTTTTCGATAGGGGAAGTCAAAAAAAGAATTATCTCGTTAAATCAGGTTTTAAAATATATTTTTTAATTTATTTTTTAATTAAATTAATCGGTGATTTAGATTCAATTCAATTATTTTAAATAAAATTATATATATAATCTTTATTTGCAAACATTAGATATATTTGCAATACATATAAATAAATATATAAAGATGCATTAACAAAATTTTACTTACTGTATTATAATTTCAAATTAATTCTCCATGCGGCCTTGAAAATTTCAAATTTCAAACGCTCCGATCTTATGAGTTATGATTTTTCAGTACAAGGAGATCACTATTTTCACTCATATTTTACGATTTTAAGCAAAGAACGGACTCATCGACGGACGCATCTTTATCATGCATGTTGTGTGCTTGCAATTTTGTGGGTCGGGGAAAATTAAAAAAATCATAACTCATGAAATTGTGTTGTTGTGGATTTGACGTATGGAGGAAGATGTAAGGATTACCGTAGTGTAAGTAGATTTTTGACAATACTTGACAGATACCAGATATTTTTAAAGTTGAAATTTCAATTATAATTTTACACGATTTTACTTATTTTTTTCTGAAGTAATTAAAGTATTAAATTAGAGTATCCTTCGATTATTATGATCACCGAAGTGTATACTTTCCATGTAATAAAAAATCAAGTGCATTGGATTTACATTAAACTATACAAAAGATATTTTCATGTAAATTATTTTTCTATAAAAACACGGCTTTTGAAATCTTTAATTTCTGAATTATTTTTTGAATATTTTCACATCCAATGGTAAAGAGAATTTATTTACCTGTTTCAAAATGTCTAGAATACGAAGATGTTAACAAAATATTGAAATATTATTGCCCGCCGGTCCTCGGGTGGTGGGGAAGGCAAAAATGAAACTATTATTGCCTTCCCCACAACCCCAGGACAGGCGGAAACAAATTATAACACAGTCTGTCGTTTTCATTGTTCTGCTATTGAAGTGATGAACTGATGAATCTTAAAAAGGTGAAATTTATTTTTAGAGTTGATGATAATTTTGCGGGAAATACAATGTTGATTGAGGATTTCTGTGTTGTAAGGATTCGAGGCAAATGTAATGTATAAACGTTGGAGGCTTTTAGCTATGGTAGCAATATTTATTTCAGGAGTGTATTGGAAGGATTATGTAAATAATTGTTAGGATGCCTAATTTTAGTAAGCACTTTCAAGTCTGGTCGTTGGGCGATTCTATATTTCTAATTACATTGGGGCAGTGATTATGGTAGAGAATCGCGGCATATTCGAGCAGGGATCGACAGATAATCTTATGAATATGTACCACTGTATCCGTGGAAATACCTTTGTTTTTGTATGTAAACGCTCTGAAATATCAAGCCCTGTTCATAATTTTGGTTTTAGTTAATTTGGAATGTGTGAAGAATCAAATTATATATTATTACAGTATAGTCATATCAGTAATATTTATCATAATAATTGGAAAGATGGCGGAAGCGACATCTATTGCATAATTTCAAGTGGCATCGACAACAATCTTTAAGGTAGACGACCGGGAATCGTCCACTGAAAGAATAAGAACTTGTTCTGTATGAGAATATGAAACGAAATGTAATTAATAAAATATTCAACCACCATTCATGTAGAATATGTATAACCAGTGTGTTCCATATGAAATGGCTTTATCAATACTGATGAGATCCGAAATGGTCAGCACCAGTTATCCATAAGTTAGATGAATGGTGGTTGAATATTTTATTTTGCATATTTATCATGTTGAACATTTATTGATCACAACTAACAATATTATTCATAATCAAATAAATACCGTTTCGTCATTTCTCTCATTCCCAAGTAGTAACAAACATTTGAAATGTACAGATTCATATTGATAGATAATTTATAATGATAGAAATCATCGATATATAACTTTCAATTTATTTCAACCTCTTTTAATGATGGATTCATTACCTACTAGATTGTCACAAGACGCATTTCCTCCGTAGTCTAGGTTTGACCCATGCATACCACCTGAAGCAGGTAGATTCAGAAAACTAAGGAGGAATAATCGGGATAATGATGGGTTTTTGCTACCTGGTTAAGCTGATTTAAATTTGTAAATGTTTTTATATTTAAATTATAGTTAACGTAGTTGGTAACGCACTCGACTAGAACTCGGAGGTCATGACATCAAATCCCATTAGAGATGTTTCTTTTTCACTTATATTTAATTAATTTAAATTATACCTCAATGCTGTACCTTCAAATATCTACAATTTAATATTTATTATTGTTTGTTAATAAAAAAAACTCATTTATCTAATAAATAAACGAACATTAGGGATTGTTAAGTAAGTTTCACTTAACAATCCCTAATATTACTAAAATGTTTTACCAAGTGATTAATGAGACTCAAACTGAAAATAAATAAACGAACATTAATATATACTAAAATACCATTTTGTGTTGCCCTCTGCTTGATTATGCTAAAATCTTCTTCCATAACCCTCATCCTCTGATTCTTCGAAATATACAAGTAGCAAAAAGATCAGCTCTCGGAGTACTAATAAATTTAAGTCACCCCCAAAACCCACTCGATAACCCATCATACGCATTCCTATATGAACAAAGAAATGTCCACTCTCAAAAATTTGCCCTAAATACAACCCGCGACCTTCTACACACTTTATCCATCCCACGTTTCCCAAACACAATACCTATCCGTAAAAATCCCTCTACAACAATATTTCAATTCATTACATCTTTTCAAGACATAGACAGTTAAATTGACCCGGATCGATTCAATGGACAGTTTAACAATGACGACCAACGACAAAATTATTTGCAAGACAATTAATTATAAGACAGGCAGAAAGACCTATGGTCGATAGCCGATTGACAAGAAACCTTTACATTTTCCATTTTTATATTGTTATTATAATTGTAACCTTAAAAAACTTGTCAACAATAATTTTGTATGTGCTGAGCAATCGACCCGAGATCTTTCTGCTCTGTGTGATATATATTACATATCTATTTCGTATACATGTATTAATTCCGGTTTGTGCTTTATTGCACATTATATTTTGAATACTATTATCTTTGCAATGGTTTTATCTCAGCCATTTCTCGTATGTGTTTACAAAAATGTCGAACAATTCGCGATTTTGGTGCCATCCTTGCGTAGAGGCCATACTAATCTTCTCTATATCGTTTCAATTTTAGTATACGTACCGGCGAAGCGAGTACTTATTGTACATTTATAATCTAATAATTACATTTAATTATTGAATATTTAATTTTTTAAAAAATACTTTTTATTAAATTTTATTTATGTAAAAAAACTTTCTTTTTGCTCCATAAAATTAAATGGATGTCACTCTGTTATAATTTGCAGCTGGTTACGACTATCTTACATTAAAATAAAAGCGCTCTCGCAGTGCCACATACAAATCATTAATTAGATAAGGAGAAGACAGCGAGCGCTTATTAATGATCGAATCGCAGTAATATTTATGTCTGTTCCATTAATCACAATCGCGTTTTGATTAATGGCTGCGTTTGTAATTAATCGGTAAGTGTAATTATTATTAACTCGCCTTTATGACATTACACGAAAAACATGCTTTAACATTTTATGGGAGACATCTTTCAAGAATTAAAATAAAATATGTCACGCGATATATTATTAAATAATGAATCAAACAAATGAGAATTAAGAAACATTAATTGAGGAACAAAAGTAATAAGGGTAAAAAAATTGTCAGAATACTTTACATCTTTCCATCCAGGAAACGCATCTTATACCATGCATATTTTGCGTGCCAAAAAAAGCTCGGTCTGAGAAAGCCGGTACTTTACCTAAACTAGGTGTTACTCCAACTCTAAAACCGTGTTTAGAAGCATCGCACAAAGTTGTATATCGCATTGCCCAACTAACAAGCCACACACTATCACATCAACTCTTGTATAGCCCTGTGCACTTGATATCGTGGAACTTGTGTATGGCACAGATCAAAGAAGGAAAGTTGAAAATTGATAGATACCCCATCAAATGATGTCATTAATTCTAGAATTTTTGAAATATCTTCTATCAATTTGTAACAAGTCATTGCAGAACTCAATTCCTCGCCATTTCCATTCAGTATGCAACTGGATGAGTATGGTGTACTCTTGGTGTCAGTACGCTACGTATATCATGAAACGAAAATTAAAAAAGAAGAGTTTCTTTCTTGTGTCTCACTTTCGGGAACTACAAAAGCGGCGGATATCTTCAATATGATAAAAATATATTTTACTAAACACGACGTAGACAGAAGAATAAGCTTGTCAGTTCATGTACAGAAAGAGTATCTGCGAAGCTCGGCAATATTTCTGATTTTGCAGCATTGGCCAAAAAAGAGGTTCCTAATATCACAATAACTAATTGATTCTTACACTGACATGCACTAGCATCACAAACTTTGACTACTTTCCTGAAAGGAGTCATGTCCATGTGTATTAAAATAATTAGCTTCATTAGAACCGAAGAATCACCATTTTTAGCAAACTTTATCACGAAATGGGATACGAGCTGCTTCTGGATCGTAGAGCAGTTCGAATCGCTGGTTATCAAGAGGACAAGTTTCGAAACGCTTATTTGAGTTATGAGTGGAAGTCTCGATATCTCTAAAAGAGAAAGAAAACTCAGTGTATAAAATTCTGGAGATAGCAAATTTTTGCAAAGACTAGCTTACTTAGCCGACATTTTTAGTTATTTGAACGATATAAATCTGTCTCTCCAGGGTCCTGCAGTCACTATCGTGGATGCTATTGAAAGGTTAAAAGCTTTTCTAAGTAGGCTGTTTCATTAAAAAATGAGAGTAAATCTCAGCAAGAAGTTTATCAGAAGAAGTATTGCGAGCTAAATTAAGTGTAAGTGAGTACTTACACTTAATTAAAATAATGTTAGCATTCACAATTAAAGTGTGGAAGAAAAAAAAATGGATTAAATATGAATTATTAAAAAAAATGAAATTTTAATGGTATAAACAAATTAATGGCAAGAATAGCTAGACAATCACTCGGTTACCGTTCTACTTATTGGGCCATGTAATCAACCTAAGTCTTAGCCTTATCAAGGCTTATTTTTCTGTTTGTTTACAGAATTTGAAGTTCTAGTCTTTTGATCTATTCATTGAAATATCTATTTTTTCTGAATAATTGATACTTAACCCCATTCCTTCTTCTGTTCCGCAATCCCACAATTGTGAATTCTAACATCATAGATTTTAAATAAAAATAATTTGAAAATAATTAATTGTTCTTTGCATTAAATATTTTAGAATCAAACATTTAATGCATTATACAGCATGTTATTGTAATGCAACAGCAACTGTCCATTATTGTACATTTGTTTTTAAGTACTTACGTAACCTAAGTAAAAATGTAACAATAGCGAACCAATCCTTATTAGCGCGTTTCACAACCAATTCAAACATAATATAAATGAAAGTTTTTTTTCAATTCTAACCTAATATTTTTCGCGTCAATGGGAAAGGGGGGGGGGAGGCTGTGGTAGTGTTTTTTTTTTATTCATTCGTTACTCATACACTGCATAAATAATATATTTTAACGAAAGAAATAATTTGGGAATTTGGATTTCTTCACTGTGACTCCACTCAGTTTGAGAATGTTTTACACGGTAAACTAGCCACAATCTTAAGTGGTATAAAAAGTTATAAGTGTTTTCTTTATCTGTTTTATTTAATTTATTTGAAATATCTGTGACCATACACATAAGTGATTTTTCTATTATACAAACATCTCTATTCAGACAATATGTCAACAATATTTAAAAAATTATTATAACAATTTGTACAATTGTGTCAGTAGTCTGTCATGGGCTAACGACCATAGGTCTTTCTGCCCTTTTTTATTATTATTATAGATTTTTTTTAAATCAAGTGTAATATTTATTAGCTTCACATCCACGAAATTTCAAGTCATTCCAGACCTAATAAAATCCACGCGACACGCCCGCCCTTGCATCCGGAATCACGCAAACGTCTTGCGAATTCGCATAATTGAAATTCCTCCGCGCCCCTCCCCGCCGTATTCGTTCCCTTAGGTAATGTGCGAGCGTGCGGATTCTCCCGTAGGAAAATCCGAACGCAGCGAAAGTGAAGTTAAAAGCCCCCTCAGATATTAAACAAATAATGCGTGAAGAAAAAAGAGTGGAGGTCCGCAGTTTTCTTTCCTCTTTTTTTTCACTTCTGCTGCGAATTTCGACGGTCTAGGATTTCTTTTTTATGTTTTATTTTATAAGAGGTTTTAAAATGACGGCGGGCCCCTTTTTCACGCTCCGGGAGAATTGTATCGTAAATTCTTCTTTTTCGCTCGGAATTATTGCGGGCCGTGAATAATATCGCGGGGATGAAGTGAGATGTGAGTTGTGATTATCAAATAATGTCGCTTTTTTATTTTTATTCAAATAGAAAATAAAACGCAATACAATTTATAAAATCACATTTTATTATTACAGAATAGTGTACAGGGTGGCCCAAATTGGATATTATTGTAGGGAATCTCGGTTAGAAAAAATCGATGGCGCATCCTCGAACTCTTTTTTCGAGACAAACTTAATACCGAAAACAGAAATTAATTATCGCCGTTTATTAGGCCGTGGTCTGTTGGAGTTTAATCAAAACGTTTCGCTGACAACTGCGGTCAGCATCTTCAGTGGGTCCGTGGATAAAGGGCGAATGGACTCTTCGATGTCTTCTCGGTAATCATTCGAATTATATTGGTCGTGAAAGCCTACACAGTTAGATTATCGCCTTTACTTTTCCAGAAATTCAATATTTTTCTAAATAGAAAACAGTATTCATTCACTTGATCACAGTTATTTAAATATATTAAATAAAAATGATTTGAAAATAATTAATAAATTATTTCCACACTTTGCTCTGTGACTATTGACTTACCTACGTAAGTACGTTAAACAAAAGTAGTTGTTTTAATGTGCATTCCATATAGTAACAACCAATTTGGGTTGTTACTGACAAAGCTTACGTTATGGTTGCGAGCTATGAAAATAACCACTGTTTAAGCTTAAGAATCAGGTTTACGATCGATAGCGAGCTTCAAAAGACATCTTAACCGACATATATTAGATGCCATTTTTTTTCTAAATATATTGCGTACAAGGTGGATGATTAAAATCCCACGTAGCTGTTCTGTTCAGTTGTATATCCGTACGTGCCATCATGCAAATGAGGCGGGAGGGTGATAGGAAGGGGAGGAAGGATGCGCGTGTTTATTGTAATAATGTAAATGCCGATACTGCGAGGATACAGTGAGGAGGTTCGAGTTTGTCGTGAACGGGGGCTGAACTTGT
The DNA here is from genome assembly GCA_963082785.1 of Philonthus spinipes. NCBI lineage: Eukaryota > Metazoa > Arthropoda > Insecta > Coleoptera > Staphylinidae > Philonthus > Philonthus spinipes. Next base: position 10,475,448 of record OY720302.1, read on the forward strand.
GTAACGTAATAAACCGTTTCACTAGCTACATGCGAATGAATCCCGGCCGGCTCAACTTTGCTAATTAAGTTAGCGAAGACGTGTAAGTGTTCCGTAGGACCGGGGCTCCCTCTCGATCATCGGCCGCTGAACATCGCCCCGTGTTTTCAATCAAAATAAATCGGTTAATGATAATAAAAAATAAATTATAGAAGAGAAGGAAATAATGTTTGTACTGTTATTATATTAATCGGAAAATAAAACATTTTATGATTTATCAATATAATTATGTAAGAAAACCGAATGTATTAATTACACAGTTTAAATGTCAATTGTGTAATTAATACATTCGGTTCTTGTGTTTCGGTTAAATACCTGATATGAATCATAATAAATGGAAGACGACGCAAGCACCATCTTTTGCCAAACTTGAATGGTGGTTGAACATTTTATTAAATGAATTTTGTTTCCAGTTCTCATATACAGGCAAAATTCGTCTTCCTTTAGTGGACGAAACAATGATTCTTAGTTGTCTAACCAGTAGACTCGAATCGTTGATGATGCCACTTGAAATTAGGCAAAAGATGGCGCTTGCGCCGTCTTCCATCCATTATGTTTCATATCAGGTATTTAACCGTAACAAAAGATCCGCTCAACGGCATTTCGAAAAACCGAAACAGCCATCACTAGTTATCCATATGCTAGATGAACTTGCTGTTGCATAGCAAAAAAATTCCTTAATGCAACAATTTTTGATTCGAAAATTTTTAATGCAAAGAAATATCTACAAAGGCTATTTGTAGACACGTGTTTCGTGATTTATGCCTCGTCAGTACAGCTTTGCCTTATATGGTTATAAAGTTGTAAAATTAATTAAAGGTACCACCCCAGCTGCGATCTCCGGTGTAAATAATCGAGCTCGGCGACGGACGCGAAGAACCAAGAATGCGCATACATTCTTGGTTGTTCTCAACAAAAAAATATTCTTGACTGAGGTTTAAATAAAAATTTCGCTGTCTATTAATAAAAAATGTTAAAAGAATTTATTCACTTGGTCACAGCTATTTAAAATAAATTAAATAAATTAATTCATTTAATTGATTTTAAATAGCTGTGACCAAGTTAATTTTTATTATAATTAAATGAAATAATTTATTTAATTGATTTTAAAAAGCTTTGACCAAATGAGTAAATAATTTTATCTATTATTTTTAATTAAATATAATCCCCATTGAATAAAAATTACGTACAAAAGAATAAATATAATGTATTCATATTTATTCTTTTGCACGTAATTTTTAAAAAATATCAACTGACAATTTTTAAATATTAGAAATATTAATTAAATTAATTAAAAATAAAATATATATCGAGCATTTGTAACAATTACAATAAAATACACATTGAGTAATAATATTTAATAAAAAATATTAATTATTCTCAACAATAATTATTTGTGTGGAAGTTGTTTGGATCGACTAATTCATTCCGTGTGCATTATTCACATTATTGTGATTTTACCGAAAATTACCAAAACAACAAAACGAATATTCGATTAGTGTAATAATTGCGTTACACGTTAGTGCACGGACGCGGAATGCCATTTATAAAACACGCACATATTTTGTTTGACGCGGACAAAGGGAATAATCGAATTGTGCCGTTTGATTCCGAAATACAGGAAAAAAAAAACACAATTCACAATGGAGCTTTATGTTATTGCCTTTTGTCCTGGACAATATTCTATATAAAATATTATTTGATTGTGATAACATAAAATACAATTTAATTTTTATTGCTGTAAAATTAGATTTAATTTTAATATAAGTGAAATACTTCCCATTCATCAAATATATATATATATATATATATATATATATATATATATATATGTATATATATGTATATATATATATATATATATTGATGTATCCATCATAATAGTTTTCCTGGTGCTTTCAAACAAATAAATAATTTATTAATTGTTACAGCTTCTACTTTGTTATGCATCGTTGTTCGATAAATGAAAACAAATTTTAACATTGTTTGTATTACTGACAGTGACAAACACAACAAGTTGAACAAAGTTAAAAAATAAATAAAAATGATTTGAAAATAATTATTTCCACATTTGGCTCCGTGACATGACTTACGTTAAGTAAGTAGTTTAAACAGATACAAATTAAATCAACTACTTCTCGGGCAAATATCCCACCAGGCATTGAATAACATAATGTATATATGCTGCTGCGTATCAATAATATATTGTATCATGCAACAATTATTTGATCCGAGAAAAATTACTTAATATAAGGCCATCTGCTGGCACCTGTTTCGGAATCTATACTTTGTCAGTACAGTTTTGCCTTACATTATTTAAAGATATTATTAACTAACTAAACATCTTTATTCAAATGTGTATATGTATGTACAATAATATACAAAGATTAGAATTATATTCTGTAGATGACGATGAATCGGCTATCGACCGGAAAGATATTATATTAAAATCAATCAACCATATTCAATCAAATTAAATCAATTATATTAAATTAAATCGAACCAAATTAATTCAATTTAAATTAAAATCAAATTAAGAGAAGCGAATTGAATTAATTAAATTGAGCGAATCTTACCGACCGCGTTCTAAGATTGTAATGACCGGACACAAGGAGAGGACGCAAACAATGTGTGCGTTCTTATCCTGAAGTTAAAAACTGATTTCATTAATCAAATAACTAATTGTTGGTATTTTAAATAATTACCAGATTTATTAAAATTTAAAATTTTTATTTTCAACTGATCGACAGTTTGTTAGCATTAAGGGCCTACTGGGATACACGATATGTATAGATTATTATGTCAGAGCATAAAAGAAACCATTAGTTTTACAATTTTATTTTCAACTGATTGATAGTTTTGTTAGCATTGTATACAATATTTTGTCAGAGTATAAAAAATATTATTAGTTCTAAATTGTTATTTTCAACTGATCAATAATACGTTGGCGTTCACGCTAATCTATTAGCAATAATTCGTACAATAACAGCGCTAATTATGAACGTAAATAAACACGGCATTGTCAGCTTATTATTAAATTTCAATAAGCGCGCAAACTGAAACAATACTGCCGGTCTCATTGTCAGGGAGAGCGCTTCGACTGGAGGCGGGGTGTAAAATAAATGTTATTGTTTGGATGACCGTTGGATAATAACCTAATTTAAAATGATAAACCCCGCGATAGTGATTACATAAATCTACGTAAAATCCATACACGCGGCAAACGAATATTTGGATTTTCTTTTTTTTATGATCGGAAGATCATAATTCTACAACTTTGTTTTGTATGTACGAAATTGCATTATTTCATTATCATTATTTTTATAAAACAATAAAAACATCCAGTTCTGCAGTAGGACTGCATAATTTTATTTTATCTTGTTTACTGTATTAAACAAAATTAATTCAATTAATACAATTATTCATAATAAATTAAAGACGACGCAAGCGCCACCTTTTGCCTAATTTCAAGTGGCATCGTCAACGATTTGGGTCTATTATGAATAATATCAGATATTTAACTCCAACACAATTTCAGTTCAGTCGCCTTCATCAAGGCATTGCACATGGAACACACTAGTTTGATGAGGTTCGAAAAACCGAAATGGCCATCACTAGTTATCCATACGCTAGATGAATGGTGACTGAACGTTTCCTTAAATGTAAAACAATTATGTTAAAATAATTAATTATGTTACATAAGTACTTTAAATAAATTTTCAATAATGGACATAAGTGTTGCATAAAAATAACATATTGTATAATGCAACAATTTTTGAATCGAAAATATTTAATGCAAAAAACAAATCAAAAAACATGTAATATAAGGCCATCTGCAGACACATGTTTCAGGATTTCATTCCTCATCACTACAGCTATGCCTTATATAATTGCACCTATGACTAAGTGAATAAATCCTTTTTTCTATTAAAATTAATTCAACTTTTGTATAGGAATTTGATTTTTGTTCCAGTATTATATTACATTAATATTATTTCCATTTTCATTTGTTTTCTGAAAAAAATTGCCTTGTTATATAAAAATATTTACAACAGCATTGTAAATAACGTATTCAACTAAGTAAATCCAGTTTGATTTGTTGCTGTGGAGCTTCAAATAAAATCTAGATTTATCACGAACGAAATTTATTTGAATGAAAATCTGCGCTTGTGTGCGAGTTGTTATTATATAAGAGCATGAAATGATATGAAAATTACTTTTGTGCGAGCATTTGTTAGGGCGGGTAAGCAAGATATATGCCGGCGAGAGCGTTTATGCAGGGAATAGCAATTGGACATTCATGACGGCGGCGGAGGCGCAGTGCATCAATCACGTCGTAATATTTCCTTATTCATATTTAAGTAGGTCCGTGATTTATGTGCGCTAAACGGTGGGCAAATGCTGATATATTATTATAACGTCGGCGGATCACGAATCCGCCGATTCACGAAAGGCCCTCTGACAGATGGCTTGCTCGCCTGGTTGTCTTGTCTCCTCTGTCGTCTATTTAAATGTTTATTTATGCGCGAGAATGGGAATATTTGATTTGGGTTGGGCTGGAGGCGGTTTGGTATTTATTATGGTTGCCTGTATTTTGGTCGGTGTGCCTGGCACAGCCGTCTCCCCTTCGATACATACATGCATGCACACAATAACTTTCGGTTATAAGTCTTTTTATGTCGTCCTCCCGGAATATTCCGGAGCAACGAGCCACCGGCCTGAATATTTAATAATGCTAGGCTAAATCCACTCCGTATCCCCTTTATACCTTTATTAGGCGGATGAACTCACTTTATTACTACACAACGTGCAGCTTTTCTATTGACCCTCCACTTTAAATTCATTTTTATTAGATCTATACATTTTTTTTTTCATATTTCCTTCTTTTTAGTGTTATTTATTTCAATATTTCACACAATCACACAATTATTAAAAAAATATATATGATAAAATTAATAGATTATAATTTTCAACAATTTAGAAAGGCAGTTCAGTAATTACCAAATTTCTTATAAGATCTCATTTACGATTGAATGAAGGACATTAATAAACCCATTTTGCGTCAAACTGTCTAATTACAAATGTGAGTTTTTGGTTACTCTGATGTAACTGCGAATTTGATTAATTTTCCTGTCACTTATTTTTTAAAATCCTTGATTACATTAATAAAAACATAATATTAATATTATTTTATCAAGTGCTCCCTCAAGGTTCCACCTTATCCTCCTCTACAATATACCAGTCCATGACATTTAATAAAAACATAGATAAAGAAGAGGATACGCGGATTACCCTCTTCTTTATACTGATGATACAGCACCAATAGCACATGCCCCCACCCAGTCTGAAGCACTTAGCACTCTAAAAGGCCTTATCTACATAATCCAAACGTGGTTTGTGAAATAGAGAATTTCAATAAACTCTAATAAAACCTAAATTTTAATTTCTTTCCACCGACCATATCTACCTAATTTCTCCATATCAATAAAAAAACCAATAGCTAGTTATCCTTTTCGATTCTAAACCTATCTTTAACGATCATTCCAGCATTTTAAAAGCTAAGGTAAAGAAACGAGCGGCATATTTCAGAAGCCTTATTTATAAACAAATGGGAAATAGCATAATAACAGCAGTACATATCTATAAAACGGTGTGCTGCCTTTTACTTGATTACGCAGCCAACCTTGTTTACCAACCACACCTAGAGACACTTAAAAACATACAAGTCGCTAAAAGAGTGCTAACAAACACCAATTATCCCCTAAATCATCCCCTTTGCATAATCCTTTAAATCCACTGCTTAATGAAATAACTAAAATCATTTCTATCGAACATATACCTTCCTTTTTGACCGAAAAATTCGCCTCAAATCCCACAAACCTAAACCCTATGTATCCCACGTAATAAAAATGTAAACCTCAAAGGTAAATTGCCCTCTACAACTCTTCATCTATTCATCACTTCATTACATTATGGACAGATAAATTACGAACACACCCAACAATAAGTTCTGACATAGAAGGTATATTGGTTGATTGATATGTAATCAACAAAGATATCCAGAATGTCATTTTTTAATATAAAAGTGACTTCTGGATAAAGTTATGCGAACACATTAAGAATTTGCTCGGCCGACAATACTAACAGAAAATTAAATAAAAACGTAGTCAATTAAGATTTCACCATATCGCTTTCACGACAAGGAAATAAAATAGATGTAAAGCTATTTTCATTTGTCATTTAACTGATATAAATTATAAACATTATTTTTTTTTAATTTTTATTGTTTATTTTGTGTATTTTTTTGCTCTATATATCTGTTAATAAAAATATTTTTATTTGTCTGAAGAAGCTTTAGCGCAGCGAAACGATTGTAGTGAAATTAAATATAAAAAAGTTAAAAAAGAAATGCAACAGATTTTCCGCGAGAATAATGCAATGCCCACGCCAATGCGTGGGCATTGCTTCTGATGGATAGGCCGTAATATGGAAATTCTTTTTCGAATCGATAGAAATGAGCACTGCAAGAGCAGAATCTTCAATAGTATCCTTTTCCTTTCTAATAAAGTATTGTGTCCGCGTCAAGCCGCGCGAAGAGTAAACATTTCTAGTTTATTTTTTGTGCTTTTCTTGTATTGTGTGAACATTTCGTTTTAAGATTTTTTTATATATTTTTTTACAATTTTTTTCTTATGCTCCAATCAAGGCTGAATTTAGGACCATCCCTCGAACAAACACATTTTAACGCGTACTGTGCATATTGCGATACATTTATCGAAAGCTCTGTTATATCTGAGTTGTGCGCAACAAATTCCGTTCAACTCAAATTCTAAATTTCTGAAATTCAGCGTTGGGAAAAGCAAATAGCTATTTACAGAAATCGTTCATTTCATAATTTACATATTTTGTCTTTTATCCAGTTTAACCCTACCCTCACGCTCTTTAAAATCTTCCGAGTCCGCTCCCCAAAATATTATAATCATCCGTCGCACGAGTAAGTACTCATTTTTTGTGAAATTTGTAAATATTTATCTCAGATTTAAATTGAACTTATGCATTTTCTCATTTTAGTTTACTTTATTCAATCATTTATTTGTTCACTTACTTTATCTTTCAATTATAAAAACTTTTACATGTTTGTTTTTACTAGTTGTAAATATTATACTTAATACACATTCAGGCAATTTATTCATACTTAAGTGTTTTGAAATTTAAACAAAATCGCCAAAGGCGTAAACATAATGCTTGTGGGCAATAAATCCAAGCCAATATATAAACATATATTGGACTGTGATTTAAGTAATGATTAAAATATCAATAATATCATAAACTAGAGCGAAAAACCTCCGGTCGATAGCCCATGACAGACTACTAACCCATCAATATGTATTGTAAATATAAATATTTGCAAAGAATTGTAATTCTGCTGTTTGAATAAAGATGTTTGTGTATCATAAAATGTGCTAAACTGAACTTAAGGCTATATTTAATGAAATGAAATATTTACTGAATATATTAACTTCCCGTCAAAATCATCATAATATAATAAATTTATTTCATTAAATATCGAATGCCTGCATTGCGTTTACTTCCATAATGACGAAATTCCCGACGGATGCAAACAATGTTAATATTTTCCTGCAGGACGTTACCGTTGCATACATATTCTTCAGAGGCACTTCATTTAAATTTCAGATCGTTCCGGAATTCGCACCGTCCGTCCGCCTTATTTGTTGCGAATGTTAAACATATTTCCGAGTCATCTGCGCTAATGGTGAAATTAAATGCCATTCCGTCTTTCCCTGCAAACGTATGAAATTTGCATTTTCTCGCGTTAATTATTTTAATTTAAAAATAAAGGACTTTTGTAATTGTATTAATTTTGTTTCAATCCAACAAAAAAAAAAGTACTTTAACATATATTCTTTATTAAAAATACTCAATGCTTCTATTGAAATGGAGAATACGTTCGTAGAGTTTCTATATATTATTTTGTTTTACAATGATTTGTTTGCCGTTTAGCAAAGTGCATATATTCCTTTTCTCATGATCTACTTAACTATTATAATAATTTTTGGAGTTATTTATTTATTTTTTATTATTTTTAAGGTTTAGAAGGCGTAAATGAGCATTTAGTCGTATTTGCTTCTTATCTTTAACTGCAACTGTATTATACAAATTAATATAAATATTACAAAAAAATACAAAATACATTTAGTTAAACAAATTGAAAAGGAGATAAGATAGTGTCGAAATGAGATGGAATTGTGAAAGATACTAAGGAGAGCAAAAGAGGACAGTACAATGGATATAGCACTATGTGATTAGAGGAAAAAGTGCGAGATGATACTTAAAAATATTGTTGTTTTTATATGTTATTTTTTATGTATTTTTTCAGATAATTTTATTAATTGCAATTTCTTATTTGCATGACCTACTGATATTTTTTTCTTTAAAATAGCACATTTATAAAAAAAAAACTTTTATATAAATAATTTGAAGTAAAATAGTGAACAAAAAATTATTAATAGAAAAATACTCAAAAGTCCCGCCATTAGTTTTATTATAGTGTGTATATGAACCTAACCTCAAAAACCTTATAAAGGTTTGAAACTCGGGAAATAGTTGTCCACTTGAGCACTGGATGGCGTTGCGCGTTTTCCGCTAAATACATGGATCTGGCCCTCTTATACTTTATCTCTATGCATCGCACCCAATGCTTTGATGCGTTCCAGTACAAATCGAACATAGGAAATTTTACATCTAGTATGTTCGGTGTCACATAAAACTCTCTGTATGTATAACAATCATTTTATTTTGAATTAGCAATAGTTGCAAAAAAATCCTATATTCACATTATTTTGCATAATACTGTAACTATTCTCGTATTTATTGCTAACTAGAACGATATTATGTCAAAAAAAATCCACTCTCTAAATTTTGTGAAAGGCAAAATCGATTATTTCAATAATAGAATGCCAATTAATCGATTACTTTCTATGATGAAATGTTGATTCTATCAATTCCGTGCGATCAATTATTCAAAACACAAAGTTGTTATAATTATTTTTTCTATAACAGAATTTTAAAATCTTTTAAATCGATCATATAAATCGATTCTTTAAATCTTAATAAATTAATGACGAGGCTAGCGCCATATTTTGCCTAATTTCAAGTGGCATCGTCTACGATTTGGGGTGCAAGGTAGACGACCGAGAATCATTATTTCTTCGCCTGAAAAAGCCTGTGTAGCGAAACAATAGTTGCGAACAATAAATTAAAGTGAAAATCAAAAACCTAACAATTTCATTTAAAAATTCTTAAAATATTAATTTTTGCCCATCATAAGAAAATAATGGATTTTTCATTAAACCTTTATATAATGCTCATATCATGATTTGTTCATTACGACGTTAGTTAAGAAAAAAAATAATAAAGAAATAATAATTGTTTATAGTAAACACACAAAAGTTGCGCAAATTGTTTCCTTGTATTTGTGTGTGCCGCCTGTTTTCTTTTTCATTCTCTTATCCCGAAGGAATGTAAATGCAGCATAACGCGGTACATGACGTAAGTGGAAATCCTTGGGAATATTTCCCGGGGATGTGATGAGGTCGAAGTTTCCACGTGCCCCCTTATACGTCGCGTTAAATAATGAAGAAGCCGCCGGGGAATCCCCGAGTCTGCACACGGCTGTAATAAACCGTGGTCGTCTAGTCTAACCTTGCGACCGACATGAAATTTTTGGTCGTTCTTTTTTTAATATTTAAGACACTGACGTCGAGCGTGTTTTGTCGAAATTTCCAGGAGGGTCGTGTGTTAATATTTAAGGGAGATGCGAAGGGTGGTAATGGAATGCGGTTTATTTTAATGAAAATTTATGTGAAGTTCAAAGAAAAGTTTATTTTTATGTTTAAAAAAAGTGGATTTAAACAAACGTTAATTTTTATGTTTTAAAAAAATCTGAATTTAAAGAAAAGTTTATTTTTAAGTTTATAAATAATTGAATTTAAACAAAAGTTTATTTTTATGTTTAAAAAAGTGTATTTAAAAAAGCGAGAAATTCCAGCGATAAAACACGTACAATTTTACAAGCAAGAAAGAAATGTTAGAATTGTTTACTTTCTATTTTCCTTTAATGTTATTAAAGTTTTACATTTTTTTATGGTTGTCGTTCACAAAACAAAAAACATTTAAAATGACACTACGGGGCTATTTTAACATTTTTTTATTTTATGAGTTTTAGAAATGAATACCGCATGGGCAAAAAATATCAATAGAAACATTTTCCTTTGTAATAGGGTTTGATTTGGGGAATAAATGCTCAATTTAAAAAATCTTACTTGTTGAAAGAAGAAGAATAACCCGTGGGACTCTAAAGGAGAGATATTTTTTACATTCGTGTCTATAAATTAGCTTGAAAAGATGGAGTGATCAAGAAGAATTTCTCTATGAAATTCATTCGTAATACCACCCAGGCTGCAGTTACTACAATCGCTCAAAATACTAGTATGTTATTAAACGGTTAATAAAAATGATTATTTTGCATAAGGATTGCATTCACTTTTCCATTTAATTAAACAATTTTATATTATAACAATATTTACATATCCATTACATTTTAGTAAGTTCATGTATTCCACTTATAATATTAATCCATTCCAAAATAGATTTCAAACATGTTGTATGAGAAATTAATTAAACACATTTATACCGACAAACATAACAGAAATCAAATACGAAAACATTCGCGTCCATAAATATTATTTTACACTGGCTTAAATTTCAAATTATGAAACCTAATAATAATCGACGGCAAGTAAACTCAAAAACAACGAAACGTACAATGTTGGCCAAGCTAATCGTCATCGTGTGTTTCGTCTGAAATTAAATGAAATTAATGCCAGCGTGTTGTTTACAGGACGGTAATGCATCTGATAATGGTGATTCTTACCCGAAAGCGCGTTTGTATATTTATTATGATTTAGCTTGTTTGAGAACTGGTACTGAGTCGAGTTAATGGTAAACTTTTTTTGTACATGTTTAATTATGCATTAACAATAAAAATTAACAACAACGACTTTGCCCATCTCCAAAAATAATACTATAAATAGAAAAGAGTATTTATTCACTTGGTCACAGTTATTTAATAAAATAAAAATGATTCGAAAACAATGAATAAATTATTTCCTCATTTAGCTTTGTGACATTTTGTTTTACTTTAAACAAATGCACATTAAAACAACTACTTCTTGGGCAAATACAAATTACATAATGAACACCTGCTGTTGCATATCTATAAAATATTGTATCACGCAACAATTTCTTGAACTGTATTCACTGTATTTATTTAAAATCTGAAACGCTTCTATTTCATATGATAAATAAATAAGGAGAAGTTTCCAATACATAACGATATCGGATTGGCGTGTTTAGCATTTTTTTAAGCATTAATATTTTGGCTCCAAAAAGTGTAATAAAACTAAAATCTTAAGCAATTTTATAGCAATAAAACGCAATTTCTATTTGATTACTTCCTAATTTACGATATTTTCCACAACAAAATTACGCTTAAACGCGACCGCAGCCTAATCCCACCTAAACCACATTCCGAGATCACCCAGCAATTGGAATCGATTGCCCATATCTAGTTTCAGTTGCTCTTTTTTTCTGTTGCGTCCGTTTTATTCCCGGGGTCGGGCAATTAATGCCCGCCGACACGTTTCTAAAATCCCGTTTTAGCTGTTAACGGCTTCTCCCTTTCGACTTTTTCCTCGTTCCGTGCGCCCCCGGAGGATCAGCGTTGTCTCCTCTTTTTTTTGTTCATCCGCCGACCGAGGCCTTAATTAAATGCCTTTATTACGTGCACTCTCCCCTTTTTTATTTCTACCCCCTGCGCGTTCTCGCTCTCTCCAGTCGTGGATCGCTTTGAAAACGCCCTCTTTTTTATACGTGCAGGGTGACACGGTCGCGTTACGTAATTTGCAGGTTGTTAAAGTGAACGAGACATGCACCCAGGATTTTCTTTTCTGTATGCGGGTGTATGTGTGAGAGAGAGAGTGAGATATAATAGCATTGGTGGGTTTCTTTTGTGTCGAGTAAATGTTTGTGATATGGCTGTTATTTCGTGTAACGCACAATTGTGTATGTTATCTAAGGTGAATGATTTTTATAATGAATGCATTCAAATGTGTTTTGAAATTGGCAAAATAAATGAATTTTGGTAATCTGAATGAGGATTTATAATGAATAGATAGATATGTAGTCGTGGTGTTGGAAATTAGACGGTCTGCATTATAATCGCTAAGAACAATTTCACACAACTTAACGCAAACTTAATCTTCTCCATGATTTTTTCAACGTGAACATCGCTGCCCTAAAATATTATAAATGTAGCCAATTTAAAATATATTTTCTTTCCTCGGCGTTAGATGGCACGCGCAGGCAGGTGATTCAAAAATAGCGCCTACAGATAATAAAATTAATAATTACTAGAGACGGGCAAAGTCGATCTTTTCCATATTTTTTGTTAATGTAAAATTAAGTATATGACAGTATTATTATTAATGCAACATATTCTATTACTATAAGTAACTCTTCCTTATTTATTGAAAAACATCAATTTATTCTTAATTATTTACTTTATTTATTTTAAATGACTCATTTATAATACTCGATTACTAATATTACTCGATTTTGCCTAACACTGATATTTTCCAAAAATGCTTTAATATATATTTGATATAAAAGAGTATTCATTTACTTGGTTACAGTTATTTAATTAAATAATATAAAAAGAATTTCAAAATAAATAATAATTTACTTTTAAACAACAATTTTACAATTTTATTGTCAATGCAAATTTGAATATATGACTAAATAAATTAAATAAATAGAATTTGAAAATAGTTATAAAAATATTTCTTCTTTATTTACTATGACATTTTGCTTTACGTTACGTACGTACCTTAAAACAAATGTATATTGAAACAATTACTTCTCGTGCATTATGTAATTTAATGTCTGGCGGGGGATATGTCCGAGAAGTAGTTGTTTTAAGACACGTACGTAACGTAAATCAAAATATCATAGTAGGTATAGAATAAATATAATTTTAAATTATTTTCAAATTCTTTTTATTTAATTTATTTAGTTTTGCATTAAGAATAAAAGTATAAAACTTTTGTAAACTCTAAAATTAGTACTATCTTGAATTGTTGTCACGCAGAAGCATTTCAGATGTTAAATTAATAAGGAGAAGACGTTTCCATAACATAACGATCCCGGATCGTCGTGTTTAGCATTATTTTAAGCATCTAACCGTTTCCCAGTTCAGTCCTCGCTCCGGGGGACAATTATAAGGGACACATTTTGCATAATTGCCAAATTTTCCCCTCCTCCTCCCCTCAGTTGATTTCCGACGCATAAATACATCACCTCGGACCCGCACAAAGAATGTTTCGCAATTGCCGATCGTCCGCAAACTGAACAACACGGAACCCACATCAAGTATCCAATTACGCGGCACTTATTTAGCCGCGGCGGGAAAAGGGAAAGGGCCCCCGAATTGGATAAAGGGACGACGACAAGGGCTCACCGGACCTGCGGTCCCGCTCCGCCACTTTGTGCTCACACACAGAGAAGTCGCCCGCCTTTGACTGCATACATCCCGATAATTACGAGCAATGAGCAAAAATGGAAACCGGTGACCCTATTAATAGCCCACATCAACCGGAATTTTGTGTTTCAGGATTTTACCACACAAAATAAAGTCAAATGTGGTTTATTTAATTTTTATTACATACAAATATTAAAGAGTGCCAAATATGGTATTAAAAATAATATTAATTTTTATTTTAATAACAATAAATGTCTTCAGTTTCTACGGGAAACGTGATTTTTAAAATGGTTGAAGTGTCTTTTGTGTTAATTTTTTATTAATTTATTTCGTTTTGTGTACAGCGACATCGAATTCCCTTTACAACTTCGGTATCACTTTCGGTATTAGTATAGTGACGTGCTTTCGTCTTAATTAATTATATGTTGTGAAGTGTTAGTTGGTTTGTTTGCGTCTTCTGTTTTAAGTCCCTTTACAACTTTGGGGCACCTAGGTTAAGTTTTGTTTTGTGATTCAAACAAAACAAAACTTAACCTAGGTTCCCCAAAGTTGTAAATTGGCTTAAAACAGATAACCCGAAACAAACCAACTGCATTTTACAACCTCGGACGTGAAACAAACCAACTAACTTTAGGGCACCTAGCTTAAGTTTTGTTTTGTTTGAACCTTAAAACAAAATGAAACTTAACCTAGGTGCCCCGAAGTTGTAAATTGGCTTAAAACAGACGACCCGAAACAAACCAGCTGCATTTTACAACCTCTGTGATTTTAGGTTTAGATTTTAAACTTATTTAAATTTTAGGTTAGGATACGTTTACGTTTACACATAGTTATGTGTATGTCTATTATAAATATTGTGATTTAGGTTTAAGTTTTTATATGTGTAGTGTAATGTTCTGGCGCTTCGGTATCAGGGCCTTTACACCCACGTATCGCCCCACTGTGATATTAGTTTTAGAAAATCTGTAATAATATTTTAAGTTTGGCCGAATCAAAAAAAATCAGGGTCCAATAAGTTAGCCAGTTTATTACTATGTGGTGACCCACCAAATGACCCTGACAGTCGATGTGGATCAAGTGGGAGGGGTTTTTAGTCGGTAGTTTCTACGGCAAAAACTGGAAGGAGTCCGACACAACGTCCGTAAATGGATTTTTCCTTTCCACAACAGCCAAAAATAAAATCCCATATCAGATTTTCCAGTAACTGATATGGAAAAGGGGCGTCTACCACTGCCAGTGGAAAACTGCCATCGTTTTGCCTCTTCTGAAAATTGGAAAGGGATCCCATATTGGTAAATGCCAAGAGCTATTGGCTTATATTCTTAACTAGCTGCATAGGTAATGTCCTGGAAAAACATGACCAACGACCATCTGGTACGCCTGCTGGAGATATATGGTCTCCTAGTAAAGTTCCACGGGGTTTTTAGAAAATTTCACAGCACCACTAGTACACTTCGATAACTCCGTCCAGGATACCTTCTACGAGAGAAATCACCTTATAGCTGTGTTTTTAGATCTATTGAAGGAATACAATATGACTTGGAGATATGGAGTTCTCCAAATAATGCAAGAATGGGGATTAAGAAGCTGTCTGCTCCTTTTTGTAAAATCCAATCGCTATTTTAAAGAAAATAATGGGAAAACTAATCGGCAAAATACGTATCAGAGAATTGCATTCTACAAGGTTCGATGATATCTATCACCCTATTCGCAATAACCAGTAACAAAATATCTGAGCCTGTAATAACCACTATAAAAATGGCTCTATATTGATGACAGTCATCAAACACCCCTGCGTAAATGGAAGCGGGAACTGATGACGTAATTCCGGTTAGAGTTGACAATAAATAAAATCTAAATTACTTGAGGTTTGGCAACAGGGTTCGAACCGCTCCGAAAGCAAGTTAAAGCCAATTAAGCTCACCGTCACAACCTGGAAGTCGCCGGTAAACCTCACAAGAAGATAAGAGGTTGCCCTGTACTGTCTAGGCATAGTGCATACCAACTTAACCTTTTCCTATCTCTTTATCGGCTACGAACAACCAGAATGTCATGAATATCACGACCATTTGTCAGTGGAGCATATCCTATTGGAGTGTCCAGACTACGCAATCGATAAGCTAAGACTGGGTGGTAATGTGGCGTCCATCTTTGAAAATAGCAAGGGGTCCATAGAAAAATGACAAAATAAGATAAATTTACTCAAGCGATTATAGGGTGTGTGTTGTCTTTAGAGTTAACTCATTATATTTTATTGATTATTTTGTTGTGTGATTTTTGGTGGGGTGAAAATCTCTTTACAACTCTGTTTCTACATTTTTATGTGTAGTCTTGTCTGCACAAGAGTTTTTTTATAACTCTTAAGCATTTGGTGTTTTTAGGTTCTGTCATCGGGGTCAGTTTACAACCTCGATGTGGTCGATCTGTTTAGATATTACTCTATTTATTCTAGGTTTAAGTTTCCTGTGATAATAGTTGTTAAGTAAAGTTGGGCAATGTCTGACACTAGGTTTTACTCTATTTATTCTGGCTTTATGTTAGCTGTCTTATTCGTTTTTAAGTTAAATTGGGCAATACTTGACACAACTAAATCTTGAAATAAACGTAAGAAACTCATTTATTTAGTATCCGACTAGCTATTGACCATAGTAGTCGAAGTCGGTAAAGTGGAAGGGTTTTTTAGTTAGTAGTTTCCTGGTCATAACCTAAGAGTAGTCCAACACTCAGTCTGTAAATGGAATTTACTCTTTCACGGCAAAAAAAAATGAATAAATTGTAATTTACCATCTCTTTGAAACTGAATCATTTTTCCTGCAAAATATAGCGTGGAATCAATAATCACACTGGGATCTATTAGGCAATATTAATTGAATTAATGGTAGGAATGAGTACAAGTGGACGGTGGACTTTTTTTAATTCAAGTTGATTGGATAAACAAACAAGTAAGAATGGATAGAGTCTGGTTGATTTTTTTGTAAACAAAGACAAACTGATTTTCTAGAATGTATTTAATGGTAGTGAAAGGGAGTTTTTGTTTAATTATGAATTCATATAACTTTAATTATATTCCCACATATATATAAATAAAACACTGTAAAATTTTCATTACTGAATATTTATTTGTCCCAAATGAACATTTCGATCACAAAGTGATCATTATTATAAATATTCAACCAAGAAAAGTTTACAGTGATTTTATTTAATTACATCATCTTCACGTAACTCGCTTACAACTATTTATTCAAGGTGTTTGAAAAACAATGTTAAATGTGTGAATTTTCAATTGTATATAAACAGACAATTAACAGTAAATAATTTATTATATATTAATAAAAAATGCAAAAAGTGGCGTTTATAAATTACAATGCAATGATTGTGAAGCAGTGGACATCGGCCAAACTGGCAGAAATTTCAGTGCACGTCTTAAAGGACAGACAAAATCTATCTTAGACAATCAACAAAAAACGAGTTTCACAAAATACTGTATAGAAAAAACTACTTTTTATCCTTGGAAGTTTAAATTACTCAAAATTATAAATAAAAGTAAAAAACTGAACCACATGGAAAATGTTCTCAACAAGAACGCCATTGGAAAAGAATTATACGTAACTAATGACTTCCTGGAGACGTTTAACTCCCCGCTGCATGACATTTTTGTGTCTTTACATCATTATGATTAATTATCTATTAATCTTATTCCAGCTTTGTAGTTACTTTGATAATGGTTGCCTGACCTAAACTGGTCAGTTTATATAATATAAAAAAAATGAAACAAAAAGCAAGTGTTTTATTTAAATCAGTGTACTAAATCAGTATTTCATAAAAATATTTTTAATATTACCATTAAATAGAAATCTGTAAATGTCATTTTTTAGAAAATATATTTTTTCTTTTGTGGAGGTTTCTACTTCGTTGCATATGTTTAAATATAATAAAGAAAAACACTTCTAAACTTTGTTTTATATAACACTTTAAAAGGATGAAAAAGATGTATTTGACATTATTCACTATGCCGAGATGGGTCGCAAGATGGATCTAGTAGAAGCTTTGGAAATCCACAAAGCAGCCGCTATTCCACTAACCGACGACAAGGTTGATTTGAAGTATTCATCTATTTTGTTAAATTCACCGAAATAATAAATCACTTCATGTTTGATGATGGCAAGCTGATTTTGCCGAAACTGTAATCACAGGTAAAAATAAAGTGCTAAATAAAACAAAGTTTAGAAGTGTTTTTAATTACCATAAAAGTACTATTATTATTTTCTAAATAATTACTTACCAGAGTCAATTAACAAACAAATTTAATATTCACATTTCTTTGTGTAATATTTGTAATATTCGAGGAATAATAAGGTGAAAACTTCTCCTTCTCCCATATTTACTTAATAATTATCATAATGGAAGTTCCTTGCCATTGAAAATGCAAACTCGGAGCGCGGCATTGTTGCGCCATCGGCGGAAGCTCTTTCATCCTATAGAAAGCTCATTTTTCGGAATAAATTAATGTTTCTGGATACTCCCGCCTGTATTCCCACAAAAGCGCGCGCTGCATATTTGTAAATAGAAAAATGCAACGATGTTTTGTGTATGTGTGTGTGTGTTTGTGCGGACAACAAGAAGTAATTACAAGTTTTTTGCGTAATGATAAATGGAAAAACCTAAATGAAAAAGAAAGAATATTGAGAATAATTAATACGAAATTGTTTTCATCGCTGCACACATTATTTAGAACGTAATATTTTTTAACAAGTTTTCGTTGAAACAAATACTTTTGATTCAATAATTTTTAAGGCTACTGCTTGATGAATGTTTTTATGGAAATAATAAAAACCCATTTATTTTTTTATAACTTTTTTTTATTTCAGTTATATAAACAAAAATAACAGTGAACATCTAAATAGTTACTCTTTATTATAAATATTAATTCAGCTTTTATAAGCAACTGCACCATTCACAAATTCCCCACCAACATTACCATTCTTAATGAATACTTGAAATATACATCTGGTTTATTAATAAAATTTAAAAGTGAAGTAACGAATTTTATGTTCAACTACATCACTTATATACCTGTTTTTAGTTATATATAATCCGCCTTGTTTTTGTAAAACTTATCAATGCCTGATGAAGCCACTGTGTTTGCGAAACAATCTATAAAACTTAAAGAAAACTAAAAAAAATAGTGTTAAACATAAAGCTATGTTTTAATACTTAAAATCTTCACTGTATATAGTAAACAACACAATATTCAAAATTTCACTCCATGTTTCTACTTTTTTTTTTAAATTCCTGACACATGTTTTGAAATATTTTATTGTATCCTCTGCAACTCCCTATCGATCATCTGTCTCTCCACCTGTTCCAGTTTTATTTCACTCCATTCTTTGTTTCAGGTGAGTCGATTAAACGCTACACCCATTCACACACACACAAGCCCTGACTTTTTAAAATGTTCGTTGTTTTTTAATTCAAAAAATACTTCATGAAATATTAACGGACTCTCGTTCGGCTGCGGCCAGTGCAAATACACTCGTATGTTAAAAATTCAAATTAGGAGGCGAAACGTGCGCGCGCGTATAATGTAATCGCGAGTTTCGGGATTGTTTCGCTGAATTAATTGAATTCCTCGAGCTCCGCCATTTACGTGTCCACACAATGGCTTCCTACTCCATCCACCCAAAACCCTCGCACACACAATCATAATATCAAACGGAATTTATTATGCGCCTTCCCTTGGAAACGCCCATCCGTTTAAAGTGTAATTTGAATAATGATGATTTCAAAATGATTAATAAATAAAATAGGAAATTGTACACTTCTGTGTAATAAAATCAAGCATGCAAAATATGTTTGCGTTTAAAGTTGATATGATTGATTACTGTGCCATAATTATCATTTAATACAATATAAAATTAAAATAAATTACGAGATAAGTAAAATTATTACAATATATAATTAAAACTAAGAGGATATTAGTTTTAGTTTTAATTATATATTGTAATAATTTTACTTATCTCGTAATTTATTTTAATTTTATATTGTACTGTAATTGAAATTTGTATTCTGTTGGGCAAATAATAATGATAATGAATATTTTTTAATGTAATTAATAGTTTTAATATTTAAATTTTGGTGTTGTATATAATAAATATGAATATATTATTAAAAATCTATAATAATATATAAAACTCAGATTAAATTAAATAACTTTAAATTCTCGACAGTTTTCCCATTATCAAGAGAACTCAAAATATTTTTTTAATTTAAAATTATCTTGCTTCTGTTTCTGCTTCCAATTTTAAACATTTGAAAAGTTTTTAACGTTACCGGGTAAAAGATTTTATTCCGGGTTGAAGGATGATCAAATCAATTAATTTCAATAATTTCAATTACTTTATTGTATTAAAACAACTACACATTACTCAAATTAAAACGTAATATATTGTGTGTCTCATTTCTAATATTTTCGAAGCGCCCAAAAACTTCTAATTCAAATTATTAAATGCATAAATTGTAGGAGAAAACACAGAATACACATTTTTTAATTGCAACAAATGGACACTTAAGAGGCTACGCGTTTGCACTCCTTCTCTTCAGTATCAATCTGTTACAGTTACAAATATGTGTACTCTGTGCTTTCATTAGAGTGCTTACAATTTTTGCATTTATTGTTAATATAAATTTGGTAATTTGATGAAATAAATATGAATAAATTATTAAAAATCAACCAATAAAACACGGATTAGATTGAATAACTTTAAATTCTCGACTTTGACATTTGTTAAAGTACTTGTGTAACATAAGTCATTATGTCACAGTAGCAAAAGAGAAAATAATTTATTAATTAATTATTTTCAAATTCTTTTGTTTAATTAATTTAAATAACTGTGACGAAGTGAATAAATCCTTTTTCTATTAGGATAAATAAAGATGAATAATTATTTCACATACCTGTGTAATCTGTGAAATGTAAAATAAGAAGTGTTTTAATTTTCTAATATTATTAAGTAAAAATGTTTTGAGTATTAAGTGCGGAATTTATTCAGTATATAAATAAAGATGGATATAAATGGTGTATTAAAATGCTTTACGAGCATTTATATTTTATCCTATATAATTATTCATACACTGTGGTATTAGTATGTAAGATAATTTTTACATACTAATATCACAGTGTATAAATAAATATATAGCATAAAATATAAATGCATGTAAAGGATGCATTAATAAATTTAATAAAAAGAATTTCACAAATATTCTATTAGGTTTGTTTCTTTTAAGAAACAAGCGATTTATAACGGAAATTTCAAAATATTTTTTTAGATTATTTGGTAAGTTTAATCGCATCCTCTGATTTCTAAACTGTACACTTTCAATAAGGATATGCTGTACAGTTATTAGCTGTACAGATAAGAGCGATAGCGTTTGCTTATAAATCCAAGAGTTTTTCAAGCTTTCAGGAGGGGAATTAACAATATTTCAACATAGATCCTTGCAATTACCCCCTTCCTTAACTAGTTTCAAATATATTATTATGTTATCAGTATTATCCATAAACAATGACTTCCTGCGCGGCATCATCAATATTACACTGGGATCAACTCCTGTTGGAATTGATCCGTCCATTCCGACGGATGTTTGTGCCATTCCGCAGAAAAGTTTGTCCCCATTAAGTGGGACGTCGCGCAAAAGGGACGTTTTTCTTCGTCGCGCTTGTTAATGTCTGCATTAAACATCGCCCGGACCGTTTGAATTATTGCTCGATATAAAAACGCCGCCCGGGAAATATGACGTGGAACAGGAAGAAAGAAGAAGGAAATAAAAAGAAGAAAAAACTAGATAAATATTAGAAAAATATATATGTGTAGCATAAATCGTGCTTTTATTTTGTTAATAGTTTCCCGGCGAAAGCGTTTTGTGCGCACTAAAAGCGATTTAATGTCCACGGGAAATTGTCTGCTTCCTCTTAATATGAATCATTTTTCAACAGATAACACATACATGTTTATATAAATTTTTTTGTTTCAGACTCAGTTTTTTCCCTTCATTTATGAATGTAAGGTTTTTCTATAAATAGAAAACAGTATTCATTCACTTGGTCACAGTTATTTAAATATATTAAATAAAAATGATTTGAAAATAATTAATAAATTATTTTCACATTTATCTCTGTGACTTTTGACTTACGTTACGTAAGTACGTTAAACAAATGCACATTAAAACAACTACTTCCCGGGCAAATACCCACGCCGGACATTGAATTACATAATGTACACCTGCTGCTGCATATCAAATATTGAATAATGCAACAAAATTTTTTTGATCCGAGAAAAATTTTATGTAAAAACAACAAAAGGAACGTTACATAATATAAGGCCATCTGCAGACACGTTTTTTTCTTGAAATGATATTTCTTATAACAGTGGATTTCAGTACTCGCTCAATTGTTAATTAATTTATATGCAATTTGCTAGGTATGTTTTTATACTACACGGTGTGACAGCAAAACATTATTTTTAAAATACGCGCAATTCAGTTAGTTGATATCGTAGAGGAGCGCTAGTGCTCGCGTTTGAGAGACGGTACCAAAAAATTTTGTCCCGAGATAGTTGAATCGCTATCTCGTGAATTTGGACCGATATGTAAAGATATTAGAGGCATTTTGTTTTCCACGGCTAAATGAGTTGGATATTTGGTTCCAAAAAGGCTGTACAACGACACATACTTCAAGAGCATCTACAAATGTTTTAAGGGAACACTTCCCAGAGCGCCACATCTCAATTAGGGGCGATTAAGAGTGGCCGGTTCGTTCTTCCGATTTGGCACGTAGTGAAATTTTCTAGTTTTTTTTTTATATTCCATGTTTATATGAACCATCCCAGGAACCTACAAAAGACCAACAACATCTAGGGAGAAATTTCTAACATAACTGTACAAAAATATAAAAATCCTCTTGAAAGCTAATTTAACTAGCAGGATGTCTTACTAAGACTCCATACTATTAGAAAATACTAATTGTTTGTATTGGCTGCACCGTACTTTTGAGATATATGAAGTTCAAATCAGGAGTTCAACATATAACTGGTGTATACACTTTGATTATGAATAACATGAGATTAAAATTATTACAGGGTCGTACAATTAGTTCGAACATCTGCATACTACTTCGTATATTAAACGGTCATATAGATTTTTGAAAGCAGTATCTTTTCGCAACAGTACTAAGAATTTAAAATATCATTCGCTATTTAACATAAAAACTCATAGAACCCACTCTGGATCTATAAACTCATTAACGCTTCTGTTTCGCGCATATATTTATTCGCAACAATCGTTGGTTAAATTTCGCAACACGCATATTCCATTAAAGCGCTGATTTAATTTGTCGCTAAGCCCGATATAAATATGAGTTCGGTTTGTATAATTTAATCCCGTGCTGCCGAAGCCGAAGCGTCCGCATCGATTCGCTGTTTTAAAATTTAAATTCCGAATTTACGGCCGCTCCGATTATATTTCACGTTTATATATATAAAAGTTTCCTCGGCGCGTCATAAATAACGCGCTCGAAATTCTGCGAAAGCGCGGAACATTGAGATTTAGTTGTATGAAGTCGGTGCGCGCGATGGAAGCGGCCATTTTTATAAGTCGGATTTGCGACTTTACGCGACTGGACGTCTTTTTTAAAATAAAATGTGTTGTTGAATTGAATTTTACATAAAAATAAAAAAAAAAAATACAATTGATATTTATATAGTGAGGATTTTATATCATTGAACATTAGTTATAATAAAATAATAATAATAATAATAATAAAGGATTTAATAAAATGGTGACAGTTATTTAAATAAATTAAATAAAAATTATTTAATTAATACATTAGACACGTGTTTCGGGGATTCATCCTTCATCAGTACAGCTTTGCCTTATACAATTACAAAGTTGTTAAATTAAGATAAATAAACGTAACGTCCACGCTGCGATCTCCAGTGGATATGATCGAGGATGTTAATGGACGCGATTGCAACACGCAATCTCAATTAATTGCCTTCCGGAAAAAAAATATTTTCGATTCAGATTTAAAATAAACCCAGGCTGATTATTAATAATATATTTTTTCTATTACTACTTTAGATAATGTGTAATTAGTTATTAAATGAATAAAAAAATAAACCATTTACGAGATATTGAATACCTCAGTTTAATATATATATAAATTTATTCATAATAAAGCAAAACCGGTTCTCGTGTTTACATAGTAAGCGAATCGCAACTTTACCTAACAAAGTTGCGAATAGTTGGCTCTTAATTCATCGCGCATAAAACGAGCCGGGGAGGAGGACGTAATGCCCGCATAAACCCCTACCCTCTTCTTTAATAACTTAAATAGTTATTAGATAGTTAAATTCGACAGTTTGCCAAGTTTCGTTCTGTCCTCGCCGCGGCGTTTATGTATATAATGAGCGACGTTAAAAATTCTCGAGCATTTTTAGGGCGGAGGTAATTAAAAAAAGAGTTGAGAGGAAATCGGAAGGGAGGGGGAGGAAAGTTGGCTGGAGTGGAGGGAGGGCCGCGGGATTCTCTGATGAGCTTTTTAGGGTTTTGATAACGTCGTTTGGGATTTTAATAAAGCGTATGAAATTTTAATTAGCTCAGTTTAGAAGAAAAAAATTGACTTTTTAAATTGTTAATATATTTTTATTTAGCAATTAAATTTCGTTTTTTGATGGCATTTTAAAAACACTGAAAATTTTAGATTTTAGTTACCGTGATAAATTCCCACTTTTATTAAGATTATTAAAGCTGTGTTAAATTTCCGCGTTTGATGAGATTTAAAGAGCTTTGATCTATTATATTGATATTTAAAAAGCTTTGTAAGATTTAAACAAAGCTTTTAAAATCTCCTGTTATTGAGACATAAAAGATATATAAACTTCTTAAAATTTCAATAATAGTAAGACTTGAACTAAGTTCTTAGTTCTATGAAAGCAAAATTTAAACTTAGTTAAATCCTGCTGTTACTAAGATTATGAGGTCGTTGGAATTCTCTTTTTATTATTTATCATTGGATTCCAATACTTTGCTTAACATGCAAGGATAGAAAAAAAATGAAAATAATTGCAACTAATAGTATTTAAGGATAAATTAAAACGCTATGTTTTAAGTTATCCTTTATATATTATTAGTTAAACAGTTTTCACCAAGGATTAAGTGAGAATGTTATTCAAGAAATAAGAATTGCAATTTATTATTTACCTAAAGTATGTACTCGTAAATAATAATAAAGAATTGGGCAAAAATACTTACGGCCGATGGTCCTTTTTTGGTAATATATTATGAAACTATTTATTTTTTATATTATGTTACATTATACACATCGTAAGACGGAAAGACCATTGGTCGATAGCCAATTAACAGATATAAAATATACATTTGATTTTGTAATTTTTAATATTTATTTAATATTTTTTGCCGTAATATCTGTTAATAAAGATTTTTATTATGATACATTATATTTTTTTCTCCGATAATAAAGATTTAGTAGTAATACAGAATTGATATTTATTATCAATTATGTACTTTTATTTTTTAAATTATGAATGATTTTTATTTTATGCGTGTTATGACGAATATAAAAAGATGTAAATAATAGCGTAAGCGGGGCGTGACGGATTAACGTGATGAGCCATAAATATTGACAAATGTTCCGGCTGGGGGTGTGGGGGAATTCGCACGCCAGGAACAAAAAGCATTAAATAAATCTTTATTACCGAGCATCTATCATAAAGCCTGATACATTGTTATAGGGGCGGCGGGGACAAAAATTCGGAACGGCCTTTAAATAGGCGCTCCCCGTCCCCGGATTGCCGCTACGTGTTGCCATGTAAACGTTTTCGCTCTAATCCAAAAAGCGTTTACGGCCGAACGCAAGAAATTACTTTCCATAAAATTCACACGAGGAAAAATATATGGGATATTTCAGGAATCAATATGATATTAATAAAAACGCTAGAAACAGAAACAAATAATAACATAAAATTCCTATACCTTTCAATTATCAAAACCAAGAAATTACTAGCATTTGACATATATAGTAAATGATGATTTGAGCAATTGGGATTACTATGTAGGATAGTAATCCCAATTGCTCAAATCATCCCCATAAACATAAATTATTTAATTTCATGATCCATAGATCATTTAATATATCCCCCTCAGTACTATCATTAAATAAAGAACTTGATACCATCAAAGCCATAGCCATCTCAAACGGTTACACAACATCTTCAATACGTTAATTAATTAATAAAAATAAAAATGTAACTAAATATTTCTCGCTGTATTAGAATCTGTACTAAAAACAGCGTATACTAGCCCCCTACATACTACTCACTAAAATCCGAAACCATGTTTTTAACCAAAATAAACTACACTCACAAGTAAGGGATTTATAAACTTTCATGCGACATTTACAAAGGAGTGTATGTTGGTCAACCTGGATGGAATTTTAACATAAGACTCCAGGAATATGTAAGAACTTTTCGGAAAAAATTACCAGACATGTCATTCTTTTGATTGAAATCAATCAAACTTTTAGCAGGATGTACTTTCGGTAATACACTTTGTCGAAAATGGTCATAAGATGGACCTCTTAGACTCACTTAGGGCTCTAAGCGGTAAAACAAAAATACCTGCAATCAACGATCAGCTTGACTTAATAAACACCCCTATTTTTAATATAATATAACATAATAATATTTTATTCCTTTCTTCACTTCTGTATTTTTATCACTAAAAGTACATATTGAGCATAATGTGCTCTTTATCAATAGTTTTTATATAAAAATTTAATGCTATAATAGGTATTAGGTAAAAATGTTCGTATTTATATACCTGTTAATTGTTGTTGTAAATCATTGTTTTGATTATGATGCGTTAATGCCTATAATTAATTATAGTTACTAAATAAATTTAAGTTATACAAACAAAGTTAAAAAATCTTTTTATTAATAATTATATTGTTTGTTTTATTTTCGTTTTTAGTTACTACAATAATAACATCTAGGGCATTCTTTTCCGTTATTTACACAAGCTGTGGTATTGCATTACACGAGCAGAGATAATCATTTTTCAGAAGATAATCGATAGTAAGGATCCCGAGGGAGAAAGCGCCGCTGTCCGTCCCCCCACTCCATTACCCCCTTCTCGAAACGTAATTTATTTTTTTATAAAACCCTCACATATATCTCCCAACCGCGAGCATTTCTCTGCTCCTCCCGCAGATGACAACCGGATTAACAATCCGTATTGTTGAAAATTGTATAAAGTTGGGATTGATATTCCATATCGAAGATATTTGTTATTGAGTAGATGATGTTTTCTTGATTAATAATAATTTATCTTGTTCTTTATTTCATTTCTATTTATAATAATATTATTTTATTTATTTTAGGTTTGTTTTATTTAATGTTTTGTAACGTCTGGGGTTACGGTATCAGAGCCTTCATACCCTGGTATTGTCCCCACTGTGATATTAGGCTAGATAGTTTGTGAAATTAGGATTCGTGCTAACATACTGGCTAGCGTTAACGACCTAAAAGACTAGTCTCTATTGTGGAGAAATAAGAGTCAGTTTATTTAAATTAGAGACCGGTAAATAACCCTTACAGTCGACGCCGGTAAAGTGGGAGACGTTTTTAGTAGGTAATCTTCCTAATAAATTCTGAGAGGAGTTCGACACAACGTCCCTTCCACAAATAAAAAAAAATCCCAAAAGATACTAAATCTAATAATAGCGAAAATATATTAACATAATATATCAAACAATAATTATGTAAACATAACGTATACATAAAAAATAATGATAATAATAATAAAACTTTTTAAAGTAAATTATACAGAGCTTTTGTGAACTGATATGAATTGCATTTGAATCCTCTAATACACAATGCTTCCTAAGTATCTTATTTATTAGAGAATTATAATAGAAATTAAATAGAAAAGAGTATTTGCATTTGTTTAACGTACTTACGTAGCGTAAGTCAAAAGTCACAGAGCTGAACGTGGAAATAATTTATTAATTATTTTCAAATCATTTTTATTTAATATATAATATAAATTACTGAAAATGCGTCTTTTTGATAAATTGTACATACACTTCCTGCATTGCGTACTATTCATCAATAGTTTCATAATTAATAATTCATATTATGAAAAGAAATAATTTGTATTACAATAATAAGTATGAATAAATTATAAAAATATAGAACATTATAAATTCATTTATTTTAAATTCTGGACTAATATCCCTCTCAAAAGTTCTTATCGTTTTACAATTATATATTCGTTTTTTTACGCATAAGCAGAAAGAACAATTATTATACCACTGATAATTATAGAAACATTACGATATAGGAAATTCGATAATCCTGATTGTATTGCAATCAATATCAGACAGATGGAACTGTCATCGGGTTCGAGCCGTATTGAGACAATTTTTCTGCTTGTCACTATAAAACGGCCCTTCTTAGCTTAACCTACAACATTTTTTTACAGATGCACCAATTAAAATAGAAGGTATGCTCTGTAAACTTAAATTGATTCAATTTAGACTGAGAGTTTTGAAACTTACAGTTGTATTTTAATGCCAAAGCTGTAAAATAACTGTCATTTCAGAGTACAGTATTTTGTCGATATTTTCGTTTTGATTTTTGTAAAGCAGTCAAACATTTTGAAGGCATAGAAACCACGGAGGGAAGTAACGGTCGTATTTTTGGGAAAACACGAAACTTCGTAACGGGTAAATCGACCAAGAATAGGCTATTTAATAATCCAATTAATTTATTCAAATCCATACTTTCGGAGCTAATTTGCTGCTTCCTCAGGGAGTTAACTACAACAAAAAAATGTTAATTAGTGTTAAACCTTAGGGTTGAATTTATAAAACGTTGTGGGGACTTGATCCCTGAATTAAAAATTTAATTATTTAAATGTAACAATTTTAATGTAATTTTTTCACAATCATCTCACTTTAACATTATAACTTCACTACCATTTTCATCACCTTTTCATAAATTCAAACACAAGGTTCTATACCAATAAACATTTTTTATTGTAGTTAACTCCCTGACAAAGGAGCAAATTAGCTCCGAAAGCTTGGACTTCAATAAATTGATTGAATCATTAGCCTTTTTTTGGTCGATCTTCCCATTACGAAGTTTCGTGTTTTTAAAGCCATATACAACCCGGCCCATGCGGGCGGCAGCCCATCGGTTTTTGTCCGATTACCTGGCGGTCTAATGCCAGGGTTTAATAAATTATTTAATGGTTTAACTTTGCAATTTTGCATTATTGTTAGGAAATATAAGAATACAGATTTTCTGATTTTAAAGAATATTATAATTGAATATAATTAATTATTAAGTTGTGTAAAATAATTGTTTTCAAATTACTTTGAATATTTGTTTGTAAACACTTATAAGTAAATTTCTTTTAAGTTTGTTTAAAAACGCATAGTTTTGATTTATTCAATTAACATAGTTTTATGTTAATTGAATAAATCAAAACTATGCGTTTTTAAACAAAGTTAAATCATAAAATAAGAAGACTGTTATTCTTTACTTCAGTTTAAATTTGTGTGTTAGATGTACATTTTGAGAAAGAACGTACTCATTATTAAAAACAACATATATTTGTAAATCTTGCTGTGTTCTTATGAATTCTATTAATAAAATTTCGTACTAATTTTTCAAATAATATTTTGAAACAAAAAAATCTGGCTGAACACTTTTTATTAATAACTTATTATTGAATTAAATAAAATGAAACAAAGATCATTCACACATTTGCAGTTATTTAAATTACAATGAAATTAAACAAGGAAAATTTCTGGCAATGATCAATAAAATTCGATCAATCCCTTTTTCCAACTGCAAACAAAAAAATACTTACACTGTAAGTTTTACAAACTTCTATTGAAACAACTACTTCCTAAGCATGTCCGGCGGGGTAAATGCTCGGGAAGTAGTTGTTTCAATAGATGTTTGTAAAACTTACAGTGTAAGTATTTTTTTTGCAGTTGGAAAAAGGGATTGATCGAATTTTACTGATCATTGCCAGAAATTTTCCTTGTTTAAATTCTTTGTAACTTATTATTGGTTAATCCAACATTTTAACGAAATTTTAGATTCTGTCGGTGATGGGAACTATATTGGTATTGTAATAAAAGTATCATTCATAATTTATTTATTAAAAGATTTTGTAGTTCAAAATTTTGATTAGGCTAATATTTTATAAGTGCATTTTTATAAGAAATAAAATACCAATAAATATATACAAACAAATTCATTCGCTTCTCCTTTATGATTTTTTTTTCTTTAATTTATTACCCAGATATACTTCGCATACATTTCAAACGGTATTGTTGAAAAGTGTTTAAATCCGGAATTAATAATCCATATTGTTGAAAAGTGTTTAAAGCCCGGATTAATAATCCATATTGCGAAGAGAAGCAGCCTGCGCAAATTATGAGGGCAATTTAGATAATTGCATGCAACGGTATTTGCTTAATCCACTGCAGTGCAGTGCGGAGAGTGCAGTTTCCCGGCAATCTGACAACTTAAATGGGATTTCGCCCCGGTTTCCGATTCTCCCGGCGTTTTTGAGAAGACTGCTCTTCTCCGTCCGCTTATTGATTCGCGCGAGAGACACAGTCAGCAAACATTGTGTTCAAATATAACAGAATTATCTCTGGCAACGAACGAACGTTACTTATTATAAGGCCATTTGTGGACACGTGTTTCAAGATCTTTGCCTCGTCAGTACAGCTCTGCCTTATATAAATTAAAGATGTTAAATTAAATTAATTAAATTAAATCAACCACATTCAGTCAAATTCAATCAATTTTGACATTTAATAATATTTTATATATACTTTTATAGTTGCATTTCAAGTGAAAATTCTGTGGTTAAACAAGGTTACAAGTATTTTGTTTATAATTATTTAAAATGAATTTTTCAAAGAAATTTTAAAATAATTATACTACACAATTGAATAATTACATAATTATTCCTTTCAGTGATGATTTTTTGTCATTCTTGTATTTGATATTGCCTATAACTGCGTTATTATTACATATGGAAAAATATAATAAACACTTCCTCAAAGCAACATTTTCTGCTGACTACGAATATGTTATTTATTTATTTATTTATTTATTCAAAATATACGGCAGACCATTTACAATTTAGCTTAAAACTAAGAAAACAGACATTTTACTTAAATATATACATTATCAATAATAAAAAGTTAACATTAAAAATTATCATATTTTATTAGTTTTAGTTTTTGAATTATAACTATAAAATTCGATTGTATTTTACACTTATGGCATTATGAGACACAAGGTGCTGATTTTCAATAACAAATTTAAAATATATAAGTAAATGATGCTCTGTTGTTATGAATTGTATTAATAAAAACTTTCGTATTATTTTTCTAAATAATATCTTCAAAAACTGATTGAACACATCTTATTAATGACTTATTTTTCTTCACAACACTATATAGAAAAGAGAACAAAAACTTGTTTAACACAATTTATAAGAATACAGCAATTAAAACTTACAAACACGCACTCCATCGAAAACTAAGACAAAAAAACAAGAAATAATAGTCGGGATAAAGCACTCTAAGTGAAACGTTCTGCAATGTTATTTTTCTTTTCAGCTAGAAGATTTATAGCGGCAAAGGGAAATTATGGCCCCGAGTTAATTATTTCAACATCCCCCCGAATACATATCCGACCCGAAGAAAACTTGTTAGACTATCTGCAGTCCCAGTTCTGGAGTGTTAAATCATGCCGGCGTGATTTTGGCACGACGCTTTATAATTAATTCGATTTATGTTCGCGGGAATGTCGCCAAGGGAAGCGAGTGGATTGCCCTCTCGAAAGATTTCGATTTTGTAAATGCACATAGAGTAACACAAATTTTTCTTTATTGGATACAGTTTTGTAGAATCGTACAGTGGTTGAAATGCTTTATCAATCTAAATATTTCGCTATAGCTCGTTCAATTCCAATTTAAAATGTGTTTCATTATAACAAATATTTTTTTTACGAACATTAAATACACAATATTTATTTAACGGATATACCTTCTTACAGTTCTAATATATAATTACTAATATTTATATATAGTGGATTGTAGAACAAAAATAAAGCGATATTTAATATTTTTTGTATGTTATTCTGCATTTACCATTTTTGATTTCATTCTTTATGTAAAAATATTTAAACAAATCTAAAGAACCTTTGAACAGTGGTATATCACTTTATATTAAAGTCATCTTGATCTACTCCTTGGAGTCCCCCATGACAATCTTTTAGATTTAATAATAAAATGTTCATTAGTGGTTGATTGAAGAGATTTCTATGTAAAAAATATTAAGAAGCAATTTCATGAAAAAAAAAAATGTTTTTATGATTGTCATTGGATTGGGAGTGACGTTGCTCTTAAGTTTTGTTTAAAATTAATCAACCCCTTTAATTCTATTTTACAGTATTATATTATTTATTTTAAATAGAATGATAAATTATTCATCTATCATAAAAAACGAATGATGTTTTTAAAATAGGAAACAGTTCTGCTTCTTAAGGGGACGCAAACAGAATTTTTTGACATTTAATATTAACAATATTTTACCAAGTGTTTAATGAGAAAAAGGTATCCAATAAAGTGTTTTTTGATATATATAAATCTATATTTTTTAAAGAAGGGAATATAATTTTTAAATCTGTTTTTATTTTCTTCAATGTTATTTATTCATGTTTGAATAATATTTAATAGTTTTTTTCACATAAAAATAAGCTATGTAGACTGAATCATGCCAGCTGCCACTGAATCATGATACACACCGTGCATGGGTCGTCATCTGGCGAGACGCGGAGCTCCACAATAATCTGAAACTACATTTGCAAATAATGCCTGAAAGATTATGAAATGTTCTGGAATTTGTACTTGTTTTATTACAATATGTTGATTATTAATAAAATAGCGGCTATAAGAAATAAAAAATAATGCATACTATTTATGCTGTTTTGTGTGCTTCGAAATATATTAATTTTTCATACATACGTCCTATTCTAATACAAATTCTAGTAAATTCTATCTTCTTTAAATTACCAAGGAATGAATAAGTTCGGATGGGTGGTTTTCTCGCCCAGTTCGAAAAACATGATTTCGAATAAAACTCGTTTGAAATTCTGCAAAAGTCTAACTTAAAAAAACAAATATAATGAGACACTATAATAGCGTCACCTAAGCATCACAATACAAACGAAGTGGGATCTAGGTAGCCTAAGAAACAATAGGAATAAAATGGTTGAACTAAAACTATACACTATTTCAAGTACTGCTTCGAAACGGCAGGCGGACGCGTTGCACTAAATGCAAAAAAATTACATAAAGGCTTCGATTGCCGTGAAATCCTTTTAAGGGCATATTCTGCAGACTACATAGAATCGATTTAGCTTCAAAAAAGAAAAATATAAAACGTTTTTATAACCGAGATTAAGTAAATATCAAGGAGACATTTACTTAATATTATTTAATCAAAAATTTGGGAGGAGGCTTACACTTAAGTTGTTGAAATATTGATGTAACAATATTTGTTAATATTTTATTCACTAAGCTATAATTACATACAGTTTATTTTTCTTTATTTTTTTAGATTGTCACCTTTAAATGTGCAGACGCTATAAATACGAGGGGTGAGACCGGGGTACTTACGAACAACAATTTTAATACGAACTTTCCGTCAACGTTAAGCAACGACAGGGCACGTTAGACGGCAACGTGATTCCCTACAAAGTTACTTTTAATATCAATCGTGACTGTCGCACGTAAACTATTCCACCCGCGGTGATAATAAATATTGAACGAGGGGCAGGGGGAAACGGGGATGCACTCTTTGCATTTGCCCCAAAATTAGTTCGCAACTCATTTATAAAAGTTGTTTGCGGAAAGTAAGCATTATTTTTTCGTTTTATTGTTGTATGCGGTAATCGAATTTTGTTGAGTTTAAACACTCATAACTTCTTGGATTATAATTTTATTATTTATTTATGGCAATTTTTTGTGATTTCAATGGCACTCCACTTACTAGAGATCCTTTGCTTTTTTAAATAAAGGGAATTACGTAGCCTCCCTAGAATCGGTGGGATAGAGCTCTTCTTTGTGTAAAAGCGAAAATCTTTGTATTTTAGAAATTAATTAGAAAAATCTTTCTTTAATATACAGACAATTCACTCATTGATCCAATTCTTATTGATTGCACTATTCATTTAGGCCCCTCACCAAAAATCTGGCATTTCTCTCCCTCAAATATTGTATTAGAATACGGAAAGTAATACAATTTTCCCTAGTCTAATGCAATATTATATTTTGAGAGAGAAAAATGCCCGATTTTTGCTGAGGTGTCTTAATGAAAAATAAATTCTATATATATTCTTCCTAATATAGTGCCATAAATAAAAAATGATTCAATGAGGGAATTGTTTGTATTTTAAACTGTCTAGCGAGGTATTTTCTCGAGAAGAAGTTGTTCCATTGGATTTTGTTTGTTCTTTTTAAAGTACTTACGTAACGTATGTCAAAAAGTTGCAGTACCTAAAAAGAAAATAATTAATTCATTATTCAATTGAGTAAATTAATTATTTTCAAATTCTTTTAATTTGATTTTTTATTGTTGATTCAATAATATATTTCTTTCTCAATTTCAAATATTCATTATTGTACAATAATAATAATTACGTATCAGACATATTATATATATTGTAAACGTAAATCCCTTCTTCACCACGGGATTTACGGGCGTTGCTTCCCACCCAGAGTATTCACGGATGTCTGGGTTGATATTAGTTTTTTATTTTTAGTTTGAATATAGTGTAATTTAATGGTTTGATGCTCGTTTCTAGTCTGATATATTGTCGTATGGTTTCTGATGTTAATGTTATTGTAATTTTCTTTGTTGTGGATTTTTCTATCCTTATGTCTGATTTTCTTCTTTTTATATAATCGTGGATATGCTTGTTGATATTGATGTCGATGTTTGTTTTAATTATGTTGTTTTTAATTTTATAAATTAATAGTAAGTTTATTTTTCACTAAGTTGTTGCAGTACCATTGTTTCAGTTGTTTGATTGTCTGAGTTTGTGTCAAAAAATTTGTCTTTAACTTAATGGAAAATGTTTTTGAAACGAACAAATATAATTAAATCTTCTAATTTTTATTTATTTAATTAATTATGAAGCAAAATTATATTTTAATTTTGTTATTTTGCGGATTGGAATTTGAGCCAAATTTAAATATTACATTAAAATAATTGCTAATAATATTAACTTTAATTTTAGCGTAAAAATCTATTTATTTAATTTAACATAAAATGTGAATAAAGTTTAGTTTTGAAATAATATACAATATAAAACATTTGACCGACTTTTTAGTTATTACGTAGGATTAAAATATTAAAATCGCTGCCATTCAATAACGGTTAAACACAGATTTTCAAATTAATACGTAATTTTGCCATTTCGCAAATATCACTAAGCGCATCAACGGATTACACTAGGCGTTGTAACGCGGAGGCAAAATTGTAAATAACCCCCCCGAACAATATAAGCCGGGTGTATGTGAGGAGTGCAGTGAGAGGGGGAGGTTATGATAAAAATATTCAGGAATTTATCGAATGGCAGAAACGGAAGTCCTGCGAGTGATTCTATTACGATACTCGACGTGAGCATCAGTATTGGAAATTTGCTCGAATTTATCAAGAGGGGCTTCGCTCTTTTCTGCGCTCAACGAAATAATGGAAACAAAAAAAAAATGTAATAGAAACGAAACTGAATACATTTTGTAGGATAAATTTGTAGCATTTTTAATAAAAAAATACTATAACGGATTATCGTAATTATTAAAACTACCATATCTTTATTATATGAGAAAAGTAACCCATTGTGTATAATATATATATATATATATATATATATATAATAAATGTACTAGCTAGAAAAGTTTTTATTTGAAAATCACCATAAATTCATGACAGGCCAGAAAGACCTCCGGTCGATAGCCCATGATAGACTACTAACCCATGGAAATGTATTGTAAATATAAATATTTCTAAAGAATTGTAATTCTGCTGTCTGAATAAATATGTTTGTATATATAATAAATAGGCAGAAAGACCCATGGTCGATAGTCCATTACAGACAACTGCTATACGCTATAATATTAAACAAATACAAATAAATGTTTATAATACTCTGAATAAGTTTGGTAATAAAGATATGGCTTTCTCTTTTTAATAAATAAATATTTCCATAAAAAATCTCCAAAAAGGATTATCTTAGGTTGTCATTATTAATAAGGACATTTTTTCTAGTCTTTCATACAGACGTGACACTTTTTCAAAAGTATGTATAAACTATGGGTTTTGTGGTAATTAATTTGCATTTATGAGTTATGCGAGGTCGAGTAAATCAATAATTACATGCAGGGTATGAAGTAATAAAATAGGAAATATATACGTCAGTGTTTTTTATCTTCAAAAATTTTCTCATATAACACTGGGTGAAACACTTTGAAATTTCGTTGTAAATAAAATAAAAACTTGGTTTGTTTCGCCAAATTATTTATTTTAATAAAATTAATATCTTCAATTTGGTTCTCAATAATCACTTGAAACATATTTAAAATTATAATAATTAAATAAAAGTCACTTGATTTGTTTCACTACTATTTTTTACTCCTTGAGAGTAACGTCGAAACTAGTTGGAGAGAAGAAAAAATAGTAGTGAAACAAACCAAATAACTTACATTTATATGTTTAATTAATTTCTCACTTAACCCGTCGTAAAACATTTTTGAATTAATTTAGTATGATTTAATTGAAATTAAAACACTTGGTATGTTTCACTTATTTATATTTTCTCCAACTAGTTCCTCCCTGAAGATGACCAATGGTCGAAACTAGTTGGAGAAAATATAAATAAGTGAAACAAACCAAGTGTTTTAAATTTCATTTAAATAATCCTGAATTAACTTATATTTAATTTTCAATATAAAACTAATATTATAGAAAAACAGCTAAGAATAAAATTGCACTTCTAGTTTGTGAATTTTAATCAAAATATTTTTTTACAATTATGAAAACTCTAAACTCTATGTGTTTCATTTCAATACTTTTAGCCGTTTGCGCTGTTGAACGCACAAAAACACACACACACAGCCAGAGAAACATCCAGACGGCGCCCCCACGTGCGCCGTTACTTCCGAAGATGATTACATTTTATTATTCCCCTGTATTTCCAGGAGATTACGTGTAATGCCGTCTGGCGTAATGTACTCCTGAGCCTGTGCGGAATTAGTTTTCCGAATGCACTTTTTACGGCCCGTTACGGCCACGTAAATTTGCAAATTTCAGGCCCCCCAAAATGGCCCAATAAGTAATAAAGGCCGCCGCTCTACGCGTATCGATTCCGGTTTATTGCGTTTCTTTTTTCTTCTCTTCTTTCATTTGTTTCATTCCAGAAGTTTACACTCCTTTAAAAGGATAACAAAGTGAAACAGTAACGACTACAATGCATACAAAAATAATAATGAAACATAAATATTTTATTATTTAAAAATAATTATATTTATATTTATATTCAGACAATATGACAACAACAAAAATACAAACTTTATTATAACAATATGTACAATTGTGTTAATAGTCTATGGTTGACAGACTATTAACACAATTGTACATATCTTTCTGCTTAATAATTTTTAGTTTTTTTTTTTAATTATTATTAAATTTATTTTTGAAATAAATATATTAAATTATGACAGAAAGACCCCTGATCGATTGCCAATTACTAAACATAAATATTTAATAGATTCCAAAGTTTGTGTATTTTTTATTACATTAATTTTGTAAAGAAGATTGGCAATAAAAATTTTTGCGGCCCTTTTTTCAACATTACTGATTTAACAGAAAAAATCTAACAATAAAAAATATATTATCGTTAGTGTGACCCTTAAGCTTTTAACAGAATAGCTAAGGAAGTGCGTAAAATGTTTTTTTTATTAACCTGCGTCGTGTGATGTATTTTTTAAGACCTCGATAATCAAACAATAAAAAAATCTTAAAATATTACATAACCTGTAAATCACAATAGAAAGAAATTTTAATTATACAAATAAATGACCGTTTATTAAAAATGAAACAATAGAAATGTATTCACAAAAAAATATCAGTTTCACCCCCTGATTTTTGTATAAACAAAAAATTATAAAAATAATCAAAGATTTCAAATTTGTCAATTTTACTTATTGCAAAACAAAATAATTTAAAGTAAAAAAGAATTAAATGAACCTTCGTCTAATAATAATAAATGTGACTTAATGAAGAAAATGAAGCAGAAAGACATCCGGTCGATAGCCCATGACAACTACATCCCATCGATATGTATTGTAAATGTAAATATTTGTAAAGCATTGTAATTCTGCTGTCTGAATAAAGATGTTTGTATATCTAAGGAAAATCATCAAGTGGATCATGTATAAATTAGTTCATTAAAAAAACATCAACTCCGAATCAAACTAAACCACGAATAACGTCTTATTCTCAATGTTGTTCATTGATTCCTTCAAAATCACAAATAATATATATGACTAATAACACACATTTTCGTTTTGATTATCTTCTTCGC
Organism: Philonthus spinipes; assembly: GCA_963082785.1. Classification (NCBI taxonomy): domain Eukaryota; kingdom Metazoa; phylum Arthropoda; class Insecta; order Coleoptera; family Staphylinidae; genus Philonthus; species Philonthus spinipes. The sequence goes on from OY720302.1 coordinate 10,513,863, forward strand.
ACACTTTATTAAATCATCCCTAAATTAAATCAAAATCATTTATTAAAGTATTGTTTCATTTTTCGTGTAAAATAAACGGTAATATACAACAACCAATCCAAGAATTATTAGAATTCTGATCACTCTTTATAATGAATAATTTAAATTATTATTTTGTTACTCAGCAAAATAAATAATAAATTATATTATACAGGCTTGATTCAAGAACTATCTTAATAATTTTCCAACCCATCGATTTAACACAAAAATTAGAATGTATTCAACTTAATCGAAATCATTTAAATATCTCAAAATGAATAAACTGAACTATTTTACTGTATGAATTCGAGTCAATTCAAACAGTAAAATAGTTCGCACTCCACCTTCAGCAACTCTTTCCCAACATGCAAGCTCGACCTCGTCAAATAGGTCCAGCTAGGCACTCCACACGAAAACATTCTTGCCGGACAAATTATTAAAATGATATTCATGGTTCGCAAGGCACGGCTCCAAATCAAACATCGATAATGCGGGATAACCCAGAGAGGAATATTTTCTAAATATGAAGTGGGTAATCGATCATCGGCGATGGTGTGAAACGGAATATAACCTCAAACGATAATTCGAACCTATACACACACACACACAAATCTCACATTACTCTCCGAGAAGAAAGTATGCTTAATTCATTGAAGACGATTTTAAGTTAATATTAGCTGAGCGTAATCAATCCTCAAATTAATTATCAAAATATCGAAAATAATGTACGGTTTTCTTGAGATATGATTAGATATGATTCCATATACTGGAAAGGCCCTAACAACCGAACGGAAGGACAAAAACGCCAAGAACAGCACAAGAAAAAAACATTTCCATGTAGGGGAACACCGTGGCAAGGGTTACAATTGCTTGAATTTGAATCTTTTATTCAAACATCCAATAAAATAACACGAGACTACGCACATTGTAGATTTGGCAAAATTTGGTAATTTTTTATAGCCTGAAGGCTGAAATATTTTAATTAGGAGGATGAAAAAAAAAAACGAGTGTACAATTTCTTGCTCGGTTTCGAATACTCTTAAAAATAACTTAACTTAACAACCAACACATAGTAAAGTAATAGATAAAATAGAAACAAACATAATTTAAACAACAGGAGAATCATTAATCAGAAATCAGCATTTAGAATTGAAAAAATCCAATCATATTGAAAATTCCAAAGAACTCTTATTGTAAAATTATATTTCGAATGCTTTCATAATAAGGATGTATAAAGTAGTAATAACCCTAACTCTCTAAAATTAAATAACTCTCAAACAAAATCCATTCCGTGAAACAATAACTTCCGCATTAACCCAACAAACGGCGTTTTGATGGTAATAAAGTGGGCGCTTGATGTTAAGGTAATGAAAACAGAACAGCTCAAGCAAAGTGTATTATGGAGGGGGGTTGAAAGAAAATTGGATTATTTTGGGTGGGGGGCTGTTAATTACGATAACCTCTCGTCTGTGCGGATTTAATTTAATATTCATCGGCGGGGTGCGGCTCGCCAGTAGTCCTCTCCTCTTCGCGCGCCGTGTTAGGAACTCTTGTTACACTTCCGCCCGACATCCGAAAGTTCCTGAAATTTCAGGACCCGCAACTTTGAACTTTTCGAGTGCTCTCAATTAATGCTCCTTCTTTATTGCGTGGCGTTGAATTGCACCGGCTACGGAGGATTGAATTTCTTACAATAAGCTAACGATTATTTTATTCGCTTTGAATTTGAATGTTAGTTTTTGCGAGTGATTTTGACTGTTTAATGTCAAATTCTACAGATATAATACAAATAATTTTTCAATTGCATGGATTCCTCTCAGATAGTCCATAAAATAATTGGACAAGATAACTGTTCAATAATATAGCGTAGATTACACTATTTGCATATAAATCAGTTTTTTTAAGTTTCACAAAATTTATTGTAGAGACACTGCTACACCAACACAGTGGCATCATCAGATAGATAATTAATCATCTGCTACAATTGTTTCTCCAACACAGTGGCATTATCTGATCTGATGATGATTATTATGACCCGGCATATGATTAATCATCTGCCTGATGATGCCACTGTTTGGCGAAACAATTATAGCAGATTAATCATCTGACTTGATGATGATGACAACGACCTAGCAGATCATCTGCCTGATAATGCCACTGTGTTGGCGAAACAATTTTAGCAGATGATTAATAATCTAAACGGATGGTGATGATTATGACTTGGCAGATTATCATTCATCTGTCTGATGATGCCACTGTATTTAAATTATTGTAACGGCAAATTTTGAAAGGTCATATTAAAATATATTGATAAATAATTTTGTTTTTGTAAATGCATTCAATAAAATTTGATCCATTTTTACTTAAATAATAAAATAAGCACGAATTCCTATTATGCGCTTTCGAGAACATAAAACCCCTCTATATTTGAAAAGTTTATGTATTACGGCAGAGTTAATAATTTTCCTCCCGCATATACGGTCTCTTCTGTATGTGTGTGTGAGCTGAAAGCGTGTGGTTGACAATACAGGGGACTCTTCTTTGTGGATAAAATAAACGATTTCGAAACTAGAGAGAGCGAGCGAGTGGGGAAGAGGGAGATGTTACGTTCCGTGGCTGCTGTAGCAAGTGGATGCACTCGATAGCCGATATTGAAATTCAATATACATTTCAAACGGCCGCGCGGCGCTCCCGCTTTGAGGACGCTGAATATAAAGCGCTAATCAAAGTTTTACGCCGGGCGCGATACAACTTTTGAATATTTATGCGTCATTAAAATAAATAACTTTGTTCAGAAATGTATGTGCGCACGGCCGAACGTACGGATCCGGTGAAATATTTATGCGCGCCCTATCGATTCCCCCCCACCGCCACCCCCCGAATGAATTAATGACGTGAGTTTCTTGTTATCAACTGGAATTGGTGGCGGATGTGAAAATAATTACCACGGACTTATTTTTTGGTGTGTGTAAACATTGCGCTGAGCGTGTTTTGTTCAGTGGACTTTAGTGTAGATTGATTGAGGTGGTTTTTTATGAATAACACAGTTTACGCTAAATAAAAATATAATCTTGAAAATATTTTAATCATCAATTTATTAATTCGAATAAAATAAGAAATTTTATAAAATTCCCCTATTCAAAAATATGAAATCACATGCAATTAAATTCTAAATTATATCGCATGACCAAAGATGTCGAAGCGCAATATAATTCGCAATTAACTAACTATTAGGTCCAGTCATAAGTAACTTCCGATGCGGCTATGTAGTACTTATTATTTGAACTTACGGCGGGTAAGTTATTATGACGATGAGTTTGTGTTTTCATTAGTTATACGAGGCTTCCGTTAGTCTTGTCAACAACTATGTATGATGCACTTTACAATAAACTGCTTCTTTATCCTGAGAATTGGAGAGACAAAAAGTACATATTCGTCATGTAATGCTTTGGGAATTTAAACAAGACAATAGTGCTAAGGCGATAGCCTTAAAAAATGTGCAGTGTATGGTGAAGGATTGATTACTTATTGGGCAGTTAGAAATTATATCATAAAATTCCATTCTGGAACTTAAAAATGCGAACTAAGGGCGGGGCGTCCTTCCGACTTCGATGACAACTTTATAAAGGCAGTATTAGATCAAAATCCACATCAATCGACAAGAAGTATAGCGGAGACGTTGAATACATCACGTTATTCGCCACCTGGAGAAATTAGGGAATGTCAGCAAGTTAGGATACCTTAATATGCTGACATTTCCTAATTTATCAAAATCTCAGTGAACGGAATAAAGAAGAGCGCATGCCATTCACCAGAAGTCTGCTCTCACAGGTAAAAATGGAGCTCCTTTTAAACAGGATTGCAAGAGGCTATTAAAAATGGGTAACCTTTGAGAATATAGTCCGCCATATCCGAAAGCAAACATCTATGACAAAAAATCTTATTGTGTGTATGGTGGAATTGTTGAGGAATAATAACCACGAGTTGTTGAAGCCAAATTTAACGTTTGCTGCGGATAGATATGTTCAGCAAATGCAAAGACTTCAAGAAAAACTCGGTGAAAAGTGAAAAGACAATGCGTGACTACGTACAGCAAAGGTGACTCAAGACTCACCCCCTCCTTACTCCCCGAATCTTGCCCCGACAGACGACCATATTTTCTGTTGCCTACAAAAATTTTTGAATAGAAAAACTTCCAATTCTGAAGAGCAAATAACACAGGCTGTCAAAAACTACTTTTAGTCTAAACCAGCTACATGTGACAAGGAAAGAATTCATAAACTGTCAGGAAGATGGCAGAAGATTATAGAAAACGGTGCTGAATACGTAATAAATTAATGTAATTTGTATATTCAAAGAGAGCAAAATAAATATATGATAAAGAAACGGAAGTTACTTATGACTTGACCCAAAAATTATATGTCGCACTCGTTTTTTTTTTCTTCTCCGACCTACACGATTAATGATGTTAAATGATTTTACTTCAGGAAACATGTAGATTAATCTTTACGATTTTATTCAACCGAGAGTTCCATCGAAGTTCGTTTAATTGTTGATAAAATCTCTTTTAAATTATTTGTCTACATCATTAACAGCTCGAAGTGTTTATAAAACTACTTCATGAACAAAAACGGTTCTAAAATTGACACTTGTGAGACACCAATTCAATTTTGTAGAAAGTTCCATCTTGAAATAGAATATATGGTATTATACATCTATAGCATCATTAGCAAATAAAATGAAAAAAAGCGGCGCTAAAATTGACCCTTGCGAGATACCAATTGAATTCTTTCGAAATTTCCATCTTCAAGCGGAATATATGGTATTATACGTCTATAACATCATTAGTTAATAAAATGAAGAAAAGCGGCTTTAAAATTATATCGAAAAACGCTGCTAAAATAATGGAAAATTACATATGAAGACTGTTTTTACAAACTAATCGTTTGCGTTTTAGAAGCCCGGAGCTCCTTCGAAAAGTTTTTATGTTAAACATAAACCTAAAGACATATATACAAACTTATTATATGTCGTGATATATAGGATTGCATTATGTAAATAAATGTATATATACATAATATGCCAACTGGATGTATTAGTCCTGCTCGTATATAGAGAGGACTACACAAACAAGCGCAAACACTGTCACAAAGCTTGTTTATTTTAATTCCATGCGGACGCATGCAAATCGCCGGCTGTGTTGAATCAGGCGTGACGAACATTTTCATGTCCCTCAAAAAAAAAGCAACAACAAAAAATACGGAAATAAAAAAAATCTGTGCCTTAATGCACTCGAATAAAGGGTCAGTGCATTCCCTCCTGGGAGACGCTCCGTCCGTTTGTCCGTCCCTTCTGCGCGAAAGGATTTTTCGCAGCCAGCGTTAATGCGGTGCTTTTGTAAAATGTAAATGGCAGCTGTGCGAGGAGGCGGCTTCACGGGGGCTTAACTCTCGCCACTTAAGACAAACGGCCGAACATCGTCGCAATATCCACCCACTCGTTTTTTTTTGTCTACTTGTGGAAGTGGAGAAACTACTTGGATGCTGGAAATTGGGAATTTTATACGCGCTCTACGGATTTTTATGTTGTGCATCCGGATACGAAACACGTTTAATAATTCCTCTGATTTCATTACTTTGCCAATATTGCCATATAATTTTTATAATTAGAATTATTTTTTCAGTCACACAAATGTGATAATTCCTGTATTCTCAATTTTTGTTTTCTATCTTAACGAATGTATTTTGCGGTTGTTCATATCTGCTGCTTCTGAGATCGAACTTAAGAACATCGGGACTTAGTGTAAGGTCGGCAGGAGTATGCGTGCAAAGTGCGACCGCCAGTTTTGTATGCGAATTAATTGGCGCCACTTTTAAAATCCAGTTAAGCAGACTCAAAACGCGAAGTGTTTCGCGTGACTCTGATGCCCCTCTAAAATTATACATTAAGAGTGAATTCTAGTGTCCCACTAGGACAAAAACAAAATGATATATATATATATATATATATATTGGTACAATTTCTGGCCGTCCTCATACTAGACGAAGTTTGAGTAGATCTCCTCGAAGAATGTTAATTGATCGAATTGTTTACAAAATTGGAAACCCATAGGAAACTATTTTTGGGATACCCAATATAATTAAAAATAATTTCCTATATTACACTTTAATATACAAGTAAAGTCTCCAGAAGACCAGAGTCTTGATTTAATTAGTAACTGTGCTATCGAAGACGGCAGGTGAAATACCCGAACTCGTAAATTCTGCATATTTCTTCCAAATAATTTTAAAAAATGTTACAAAGACTTACAGATTTATAATGAAAAAAACATGCGTTCTCAAGTTTCACAAATTTTATTATAAAAACTGCTACAATTGTTTCGCTGTACAGAAGCTTCATCAGGCCGTTGATTTGAATGATTATTTAGGATTTAAATTGAGATTTATATACGATTAACACGTGGCAACATTGTGGTGTGAAAAGTACAATAAAAATCAAAATAAATATTTCCAAACAGGTACACTGCTAAGGTTTATAAAATTAAAAAGTCAAAATACATATTTGTAATAAAAATAAATAAACCATAAATAAATAAAATTTGTTGTTTTTACATTAAATTTTTCTCGGATCAAAAATTTCTTGCATTATGCAATATTTTATTAACGTGCAACAGCAGGTGTACATTATATAATTTAATGTCCGGAGGGGTATTTGCCCGGGAAGTAGTTGTATTAATGTGCATTTGTTTAACGTACTTACGTAAGGTAAGTCAAAAGTCACAGAGCTAAATGTGAAAATAATTTATTAATTATTTTCAAATCATTTTTATTTAATATAAATAAATAAACCAAACATATACATACAAAAATCTATATTCTCAAAGAATTAATACATATTTAATTTAATATACAATACATGAAACAATTTAAAACACATATATTTATTCTTCAGAGAAACGGCTATCGACCGGAGGTCTTTAGGCCTTAAATGTACTTGTATGTCGGTGGTCTTATAAGTAAAAAAAGTGGTGAATTATATATATGTGTTTGGTCATTAAATAAGACGCCTTTTCGTTTTAATTTGTTAATTTCAAATTGTTCTAATAAATTAAGTTTTATACCTTTACAAGAAACGTCAACTATTTTATTTTTGTCATTAAAAGTGTGGTTGTTTTCATATAGATGTTCAGCATAAGTAAAATGACCTTTCTGCCCAAGAAAACATTTTTCATGATCACGTATTCTGGTAAGAAAACTACGCCCCGTCTGCCCTACGTAATACATTTCACAATCATTACATAGTAAAGCATGCACTACTGACTTGTTAGTGGCTAGGGTTTTATCGTTTGCGTTGTTAATAAATGTATAAATTAAAGAACTTGTTTTTAACACCATTTTAATACCCAAGGATGATAATTTCCTGGATAAGTTAAAGGATTTACTCTTAAAGATGTTGAAAAGGGAGCTGATTTTTTATTTTGCCTAAACATTTTTATTTCCCATTTATGTCTCAACAATTTCATTTACATGAAGTCTTATGAAAATACCTTGGATATGATATTAATTAAACTAAAATAGCCTTGTTTGTAGAAGAGATAGAATATTAGTTTTTAAATCAATGGACTTGGGAAAAATCTATTTAAATTTTACTTCTATGTGATTTTGTGCTACTCTACACATTTTCAAAAAGTTGAAAAATTTTTTCGTTAATTTTAACAAGGCCCAATTTACATGCTTTATTTACAAAAACTATTTGTTTCATTTTAATGACATTAATAGAGTTGATGTTCTAGTGCATTAAGGACATTATGGTATAATTTCAAGTTATTCCAGGAAATTCGAATTTTTTCATCAAAGTCCATTATTTTCCATGTGAAAAAGGAAAATATTACAAATCCACTTTAATTGGTTTTCTTACAAAAAAAATCAGAATAACTCGAAGATGATAGAAAGTGCGCCGGAAATGTATTTTGCCAATTCTATTTCCAGTTCATAAATTCCATATGAATTGATTATTGCCATTTACAAGAGGAATAGATTAGATTAGTTATTTTGATGGAAAAGTAAAATTTTTTAAAAGCCTTTGAAAAATGAGCAAAAAAATGTCCAATTTTGGGAATTTTAGTAGATTTTACTTTTCCATCAAAATAAATAATCTAATTTATATCTATATATATGTTATGGGCAATATAAATAATTGGCCATTATTTATAAAGCACGGGCAATTTAAAAGTCCCCAAAGGAATATGACAAAATGATGATTTGTATAGAAAAAATCACATTGCCCGGGCATTATAAATAATGCTAGAAGGCGAGTGGGCAATTTGAGAATATTTTTATTCATATCTCTTTATATACAAAAATAAGAGGATATATTATATTAAAACTCATTTTAAATAACAAACAAACTAACAACAACTTATTGAGTTTGTACTAACAAATACATATACACACAATTTGTCAAATCCAAGAGTTTCTATTTATTAAAGCAGCTTCCACTTTCGTGACATTTCGAGTTACATAGTTTTTTTTTTTTTCTTTACGGCACATGCACTTTTCTTATTTATAGCCCCCTTTACCCCCTTTACAGGCAATCTTGGATAATATTCTTGCACATTTTCTTGGTGAAATCTCTGACTATGCAATTTCTTCGGCATAAATAAACTTTTCATTACATATTGTAAATTGGTTCCTAGCATAAAGTTGATTTAGGATTTCATATTTTGTGCCTGATCACGACGAGTAAATTCATTTCATAAGACAATGGACGACATTAGCGATCAAAACCTTTTTGACACAGCAACTGACAAGGAAAGACGCCTACAAAATCAGGCGGAAAGACCAACGGTCGATAGCCAATTGGCAAAAGAATTTATTTTTATGTTAGTTATTTATTGTATTTATATATTATTATTACTTTGTTAAAAATAATCTGCCAGATTTATATATATATATATATATATATATATATATTGTGCCTAATTTAAAAAGATTAGCGCATCTGTTATTTCAAGAACAAATGCCAAAATATATCTTCCATTGTTTCGACATCTGTCGACATCTGGGAGTCGAACTCTAACTGTGTGACCCTTTTTAGCGGTAGGGTATTTTGAATTAAAGGTTTCTAGCATTTTATCAAATTGTTTTTTTCTTAGATTTTTTGGTGAAATATGTTTAATTTTTAATATGTCGGATTTTCTTTTCTTCACATTGGGATCTTCTGAGTAATCTTCATAACCTTCATACGAAGGAATTCGTTTAGGAGTAAGATGGTGGAAGCGATAAACCACCCAAAATGGATGCTGCAAGAATCACAACATATGCACGTTGTCAAATTGCTCACTTGGCTTTCAGCATTATTCATAATCCCCGGTCAATACGATATTTCTATGTAATCCATCATTTAATCATATCCCTTTGCGCATTTTTTAAATTTCCCGTGCATTATAAATAATGCCCAATAATTTACATTGTCCGTAGCATATACATCTCTATTCAGATTATACTAATTATACAAAGTAATTGAAAGTGATATGTTAATATCAATAATAACAGAAACGGTTTTTTTCCTTAATAGAAAATGGAGTAAAGAAAAAACTCTTCTTTTATTATCATATTTTTCATATTTGAATATAAATTTTCGATTAATAAAATATCAATCACAAGTTTAAATATAAGCGAAATGTTTAATTTTGCTGCTTTAATGTATTTTATCTTTAAAGCGATGTTATGTAAATAAAATAAGAGGAGAACGTAAATATTTCAATAAAGTTAAAACCATTGCGTCTGACGTAACAATCCTTTGTGACTTTTTTTTTCTTGTTCTTCTATTTTCGTTATTTAATCGATACGAAAATTTTCATTCGAAACACGTCTCCACAAGTGCGCGCAATATTCACTGCGAACTAGAAACGCAATAAAAATACAAAAAAGGGCAAATGTAAGAATCCCACAAAAATTCCTTCGGAATATAATCATACGTTGTAATGAAGCAGCGGCAAAGTCAGAAAATATTCTCAAGTATGAAATTCCACACACATACATATACAGCTACACACACATATAAATACATGGGAGTTACGTGAGATTTGCGACGGGCCTGTGGAATTTATCCCAAGAAAATTGCATACGTTTTTTTTTCTAGCAACTCCCTTCGTAATAATCGTAATATTTCCGTATTCTTATGCTGGATATAAAGTGGAGGAGGGAAAGCCCTTCGAATCCGGGAAATATTTTTAATAACACAGCAGTAAAGTTAGAATAAATATAGGCGCGCGCAAATATTAGAGAAGTTCGCGCGTAAATATTAAAGCCCCGGAATCTGGAAAAAAAGTTTTAATTGACTGGGCGCATTCCGGAATCCTGGAATACCGGAATCCGCCGGCCCATTAATTATGCACCTCGCACTAGAACTATTCACCCCAACCCCTTTTCTTTTTTCTTCCTCCTAAGAGTTTCGAGGGACGCGAATCCGCCTTCTCCCGTACGGGCCATTAACTAACCCCCGCGAATTAACGGTTTTAATTCCGATCTCCTTCGTAAAAGTTTTATACAGCCGTTGTAGTGTATTGTAATTACCGGGGGCTAAATGGCAATACGGGCTGGGAACACGTGTCAAGGAGGAGGGTGGGGGTAATTTACGCCTCTCTTTCTCTCCGGGGTTAATTGTTGCGCGCCCCAGCTATCTATCTCGGGGTGTTTACTAATAGAATAAATTACTCCACGCGGAGTAAGCAATTGGTTTTCTATCATTGCCCGCTCCAGGCTTTTAAATTCTAAAAAAAAAGAAGAAGAAAAAAGCTTGCATCTCACCGGCGCTGATTAATCGATGGGCGTTATAAAATCCGAGAGGAAACTCGTGTTATTACCGGGGGTAATTTTAGTTGCGCCAAGTTTCGGCTTTAACTTTATAATTGCGCACATTTACTCGGAACGCACGAGTTTGATCACTAATTCCGGGATTACTTTTTTTTTATAGATAACGTTCATATATATTTTATGTTTCTTCTTAATACTGTTAAATCCTAAATGAATCGAAACCTTAACTAACATTTTCTCCTATATAATATATATACAGGGTGAATTTTGACTTATACGCATTATTGCGAGTAATTGTAGTTCGTGGTGTGTGATGATAGGAAACAATAAATCTAGTAAAAATTGGTTTTTATTAATGGAGATAACGAATTAATTATGTAACATCAACAGAAGTACCACAATAAGTATTCAAAGTGATATCCTACGATTTGAATGTATAACTGAGCGCCTCTAATCCATCCTCCTCCAACGGCGTAATAGAGCATGTTGCCGAATTAACTGCACAAAAGCATGTCTACGATTGCGCAACTCTTTCTCAGTATTCAGTACGGATGGATAAACAAAACTTTTCAAGTGTCCCCAAAAATAAAAGTCAAAGGGGATTTAGGTCTGGCCACCTAGGAGGCCAATCAGTTGTACCTCCATGAACCCATCCATCATCCTGAAAATAGGAAAATAAAATAATTTCGTACCGCTAGCGCAAAATTCGGTGGTGCACCATCGTGAAGGAATCACATTCGCAGTCGAACGTTAAGATTAACTTTTTCCGATAATTCTGGCATTTTTGCAACAATTCTAAATAAGCATCACCAGTTGAAGAATTTACCATTATAAAGCCCTCAATTAGTAATCCATTCACAATTACAGTCCGTGCTTTCATTGAAAATCGTTCCTGAATGTCGTGTCGAATGGCGTATGGGTTTACAATTAATAAAAAAATGCACACAATACGCATGTTTGGTCAATGGAAAACCAACACGCTATTCGAGATGACTTTCAGCAACAATTTTCAGTGAATGTACAAACTCGAATTATGTATACTGTTACGTGTAAATAGTTTGGTGCCTTTTACAAATAAAGGACGTTTCAATTTGACAAGTAATGACATAAAATTCAAAGCAAATGCGAATATTTTATCAGTTCACCATTCTCAACATAATTAATTCATTATGTGCGATAATAAAAAAAACTTTACTACATTTTTTTTATTGCCCATCACTACACATAAAGAACTATATTTCTTCGCAATTATGCTTGTTAGTCAATAATCACCCTGTATGGGTCTATGTAGAGAAAATATTTATTTGTGAGAGTTACATTAACCTAACAGTGCCCAAATTTCCTGAACCCATAATATATTTTTTTATTATTTATATAATTTAATAAATTTCTGCCGTCGAACATCAGCTGATTCCTGCAACCCCAAGGTATTCTTTTGTCTGGGGGTGAGTATTTCGCCCGATAATAAGTACATTGAGATGTCGGAGCTCTACAGTAACTGTTGATGAATTAAATAATTCTATAAAAAAAAAAAACATTTATACAACTCAGGATTAGCAATCTATTATTTAAATACAACTGACAGAACGTCGGGCGCACTCCCTCCTGGTTGAAATTAATCCCGCGTGTCGTTGCGAATAATAAAAAAAAACGAGAAAAGTTGTCGAGGGGTGCGTTATTTTCTTTTCCTTTCGGACACGCACGCTGAAGATTTTTAAATTGGCCGTTTTAAGTCGCGATAAATTTCAATGTCGCGCGCCATAAATCACCGAGAGGAAAGCCGAGTCGAGGACTTTCTGGAACTTTCAACTCCCCTTCCACCTCACACACAGAAATACGGTGGCTCGTTTCGCCGAGACAAAGAATATTTATAACGGCGTTATTGAAAATACCGGAAAACAGAGGCGGTTGTTTTAGAATTGTTGCGGATTTGTATCAGAAGTGGTTGATTATTATTTTTGAGGATGAATTAAAAATGACACAGAAAAGCAATTTAGTTAAAAAAATATTCAGATATTAAATTCTGAACGTACCTTTACACTTTCATATCCGACTTTTTAAATTCTTAATCAAATTTCGTTTCTTTCTTTATGCTAAAAACATTCCATACAACAAAAACACAAAATATTCATAAATATTTATGATTATTTTGCGTTCGTCGACGTGATTTTAATTTAATCTAAGACGATACAACACCCATGGTTTCAGAACGAGTAATTTCCGAAAAGAAAAAAAAAACAATCTCGCTCTGACTGGATTCGCATATTCACCGATTAGCCACGACCCGCGTGAAACAGTGCCAACTGAAAAAATCATTAAACGAAATTTATTTCATTGTTTCATAAACAGAACAATTTTTCCGTTATTTAGTGCACGAAACAAATATAACACAATTTATTAATATAATAATAATTCAAAATAGTTTTTTTTTTTCATAAATTCGAATTATAGCACAAATCTCGATTTTTTGCCTAATTTCTAAGTTTTCTAAGTTTCAAAGTCCAGGAATTTGAGTTCTATAGAATATTGTTAGGTTGTATAGTATTTAGAACCCAAAATTCCTTGACAATGCTACTTACAAATTTGATAACAGATGGAGCGTTGCTCTATGATTCCAATATATGAAAAAAAAAAAACTCTTTAGAATTAATTTTAGATATAGCTTTAAGCTATAATTCCAATTTATAAAAAAATACTGTTTTGACCACTTTATCCTCCACCTATAAGTACCTTGGAAAACAGCTGCAAAGGTAACAGCTGCAATGGAAACCCTTCTAAACCTCCAACCACTTGATCTCGTTATCAAAAGTGAGGCAAGGCTAGAGGCTTAACGACTTGGAACGACTGGAAGTTGTAGAAGTTTTGTAGTTACCAAACCAATTCTACAAATGAAAAGCGACTACATGACACCATGATATTCTCTAATTAAACCTTTAAAATTATCTATGAGGAGGAAGGGAAGAATAGCAACCCGACGCCTAAAATACTGATCTGGTACACAGAGGGTTCATGCAGAAAGGGTGGTTTAAGCGCAGGAATTCATGGCGTAACCCCTAAAAGCGATATTATCATTTCGTTAGGAAAATGGTAAATGTCCAGCAACCCGAAATCTATGCGAGCAACCAAAATATTTTGGAGAACTTACGGAGAAGATATAAGAAACAAAAAAATCTAATCAACTCCCACAGCCAAGCTGCTCTAAGAGTCCTCAACAACCATAAGATCCAATAAAAAGCTTATATGGGAATGCCTCCAAAACCTAAAGATACTGTCAGCAGTGAACAGTCTAACCATTCAGTGGGAGGAGGACATTGGAAAGGCCGATGAGCTAGCTAAAATTGGATCTAAAAGCCCAGAGCCAATGCTGAGCATTCAAAAAAAATGTATTAGACCAATTGTACAGGTGTGGGCATTAGAAAATGTTGGAAAAACTTGCCTGGACTTGGACTTCGCAAATTGCTACTCGAACAACCCCACCAAGATCTTGCGGCTGAGGCCACTGCTTCAGTTGAAGCAATCTGAGGATAGTTACAGGACTAGTAGCTGGACACTGGACAACATAAAAATTCTTGAAGAGGAACTAGTATGCAGACTTTGAAATGAAGAGGATGAAGACGTGTCACATGAGCTATTCAAGTGTCCAGCGCTCATCAACTGGAGGGAAGAAAACCTGTGCCTAGGGTATCCACATCAACTCTTCTCAAAAAGAAAAATTGATCAGGAGGATGCTGGAGCTTGCACAAACCACAAAACTATTTGATTAACTATAAGAGCGAAAGCTATATAATAAGCCAAATGGCTGGAGTGCTTGGGCTACCTAATCCTTACTTTTGCATATTAGACATCCTAATTATCCTCTCCACATCCATTCCAATCCTTTCCTCTACGAAACATGCAAAATTCCCACTAGTACACACAGACTTGAAATCGTTTCCTTAAAAATTCGACACCAATCATACACATAGCTCCTATTACAAAACACATATGTATCCCTCGTTATAATATTATAAATATTCACATCGTTCAACAATAATTCATCTGAATTAATTTGAAGAACTTAGACAGTGAAGTTAGCAATCATTACTTTGAATAAAACGACAAGAACTGGATTTTTTTATGCTTAACTAATTGTAAATAGTTGTAATGTTGTTAATATTGTGATATAATTGAATCTATCTTTCAGAAATAAAGATTTTCTATATACACAAGTTTGAATTCGTATTATTTTAATAAATTGCGTTTTGTATTAATGTATAATCACAGACAAAATATGTTTCTGTGTGGTATTATATATTTGTTTAATTTTTTATTTTTTTGTGAAAAAGAGTAGAAAAAAGACTGATGAATCAGCATAATTTATCAAAAATGTTCTTTAAAAAGAAAGCAAAATATATACATTTAATAACTTATGCAGATAAAACTGGAATATCAGAATATAATTTTCCCCCAGTTATGATTTATAAATGAGCCGAAGTCAGAACAGTAATTCGTTATAACTAATTTATCGCGGTGAAAGCATGAAGAAGAAAAAAATGTATAATTGATGAAGGGGAAAAGGAATTGTAAATTCAAATTCGCGGGCTTCTCGTGCATCTGGAACCGGTGGCGGGTGGCTCGATCGATTTTGGAAAATATCCAGTGGATATCAGAAAGTTGGGAATGATTTCGTATGTGTGTGTTGATATATAAAACGCACCTTTTTTATATATACACACGAACACGAATCCGAATTTGCATCGCGTAAATTATTCCCTATGCCGTAAAAAGAGTAAAAAAAGAAAATAAAGGCGAGGAGTCAATACTGAATTATTGAATCTACTCCTGCAAAGACTTGGGATAAAGGCGAATCCCCGTGTGATTGATACTCTTATGATGTTTATTCGATGCCCCGTGCACTCTTTGTCGACTTTATTTCGCCCGGTCTGTCCGATGAAAGCCATTCATTGCACTTTATATATCGGGCTTCCTTTGTGCGATGACCTAACTTAATATATACAGAATAGGGAATCGAGGACACGCCGAAAATATCTGAAACAAAGCCGCAACACATGAATGTTAATAGACCGAGCCTCGAGAAAGCCCGTTTCTATTAATGCTCTCTCCCCGAGAGTACTTTCCTGTGTGTGCTTTCTTTTTTTTATTTGTTTTACATTCCTCTCCCGCAGTCGAAAGACTAATGGAACAAACGCTCCCCCAGGAGCATTCTCAATTACGGGATTTTATCCCTAGGCGAACCGTCGGACTTTTCCGTGCGGCCGCAATAGTAATGGAATATTGCCATTCATTATCTCCGCTAAATTGGAAAATCATCCCCGTGCATTCCCCGCACGTTTTCCCCCACGACTCTCAAGACCGGCTCCAATCGACATTAATTACTGCCCTTATACCTCCTGAGCTCGGGGCCCACCCCTATCACTGCGTCGGCAACGCCACGCCAGCGCGTGGAATAATCGACCGCGATCAATTATCGTTTAATTGAGCTCCTAGTTTTACCCGCGTTTAACGCAATTATTAATTCTGTCAGGTTCCATTTGGGCTTTCTCCAATCTAAATGATTCATTTCTTAAACATAAATATATTTATAAATTTAATTCAATACAATTAAAAAAATTATATTACGAATTCAAATTTACAAAATACAGAATACATTGATGCTGCGCATGATCTGATATTGCAACATTGCCTTGGACTTTGGTGGGACCAGCGCAGATTCAATTTTTCATGATAATGTGGCTGTCACAAATATGTTTACGTTGGATACCACATAATTTAACAATCGCTCAAAAAATATCTATATTGCGAATTGAAATTTACAAAATAATAATATTACCATTAAAGAAATGATATAAAGTTAACAGAGACAGGTTGAATGACCACTGGTTGATAACCAATTTGTGAAATTTATAATTTGGTGTATTTTTTTGTAATTTAAAATTGTTAATTTCAATTTCCTTATCTATGGAAAATCATTTTTTACAATTAGTAACAATCTTAAATTACATCAAGTTTGCCATTGATAATGACCATTTTGTGTATCGAAATGTACATCTAACGTGTTAAATAAAAAGTGAAGTAAGATAAAAACTCTTGTGTTATTATTTACATCTATCCATTAGACAAATAATTAAACTAATAATTTCTTGATTAAGCATAACCATTAAGTTTTTTGAATCATAATCCATATAAACAATAACTATAATGATGCGAACAGTTAATAAAACAAAATTACTTTTTTATACCACTTGGAGTAATTTTGTTTTCTTTATATAATATATTGAAAATGTACCACCAAGTTAACGCCGACAAAATTAAAGAGTTAATAAAACATTCCTTACATTTTTTATTAACTGCGTATCAAATCAAATTTAATAAAGAGTTATAAAATGTAAAATAAATGAATTTAAACCACTTTAAAATTAATAATTATAAGTAATGGTTATCTAATGTATTGTTTTGTTTTGTCTGTATTCAAGAAATAGTATACATTAAAATATTTTTATTATTATCAAAATAACAAAATAAATAATGTAATTGTTAATTGTTTCATAATTTCTTGAGTATTCCTACATAAATAACTACTAGTTATGTAGTATACGTTTTTAATTTTTAGACAAATGTTCTAATAGATAGTTTCTATTAGAACATTTGTCTTCTTCTTTGTAAATAAATATAAATGAGGCAGACAGACATTTTTTTATTATTTCTATCTAAATTGAAGGTCTGAATATTTTTTCATAAACATTACACTATGGTTCAGCAAGGATTTTTTATCCCTAAGATATGTAAATAAATCCTATAAAAAATGGCATGTCTTATTTTCTAAAAAAGTTTTAGTTACAAAAACCTATCATTCATAAAATGTTGAAACTCTATTTACGACGGGTGCATTTTATATTTCGGGAATGGGCGATCTAGGTGCAGTTAATAACCGATGTTCCTAACATAAATTTCGACTTTTTACCAGTGAAGTAGCTAGAACGTTTTGATGTCCATGCGCCTTTTGTATTGTTTACACTAACATGAAACATTGATGTCGACCAAGAAATAAAGTCGTAAACACTTCTATACAAGTAGTCAATCGCCGGACGTCGAAAAGTGTCTTCGCGTGATCAGCAAATGGCTAACACGGGGGTGTCCTACTTCGGGAATATTGCGAGCAGCTGCCGTGTTTTGGAAAACCATCGATCAAATGGGTAAATCAGACACCATATCAAGAGACTAACAGATAAAATTCAAGTCTTCTGGAACCATTTTACAGATGAGAAAGGTCCTGAAAACGGAATGGAATAGCAGTCAATATCACCGTCAAGATCACCACCAAGGAAAAACATTTCCACTTAGAAAGTAAAAAACATGGAAAGCGGCCACATTCTCTCAAGGGAATCTTTGAAATAAAGCACTTAAGACCAGATTACGCACATTTATTATCAGAATGAAAACTTATCATAGACTGACGGCTAAATCACTTTAATTAGGAGGGAAGAAATCCATGCGATTATGTTTTACAAATTTCGAAAAACAAATTTCAATAACAGTTTACCGATGAACTTAATTAGTGATGAAGCACCATCAAAAATCATTATACATCGATGGTATACCGAATTCAATCGAGGCCGTTTGCTTAGTGATAGATTTCATGAAGATCGTCCAAAATCGGTGATGGTTCCAAAATTCATTGATGCTGCGCATAAACTGATATTGCAAGATTGTCATATGACGTATGGTTACAATGAGGTATACTTGGACTTTCGTGGATCAGCACAAATTCAATTTTGTGTGATAATTTGGCTGTCAAAAAAATGTTTGCCTTGGATCCCACATAATTTAGCAATAGCTTGGGTGGATTGGTTGAAAAAAATGCTCGCGAAATACGATTAAGATGCTTCAAAACACGTTTATTATATCGTAACAGGTGATGAAGCATAGAACTATACGTATGAGCCCGAAAGTAAGCAACAATATACACATTATAGTTTAAAACATTATAAAGACAACCAGTGTTAAATTAATAAGCAAATTAACTTGACAATCATAAAATTTATAAAAATTTAAAAAAATACTGGATTATAAATTTAGAAGTGGTAAATTATTGATATAAGCAGATTATTCAGAAGAATCCCTCGTTTATTAAATTTATTATTTCTAATTGCTTAAGCAAATTCAATTTTCTACCTTTATTACATATATACAAAATTTTAAAATTATCGTGTTGGTTATTGTCAATTAAATGATTGGCGTATGTGGTCTTTTCTTCGTTCATAGCATTTATTATGTTCAGCAATACGTTCGGTGAATATGTGGCCTGTTTATCCAACATACACTACAGGGCAATTATTGCATTCTAACAGATAAACCCCTGGAAAGATTTAAAATTTATGGTAGTGTCATATTATTTATGGAAAATATTAAATTTGTGTTTATTTTCAAAACGAGATATGGAAAGTTTGCAATTTCTAATATGAACTATTATTGTTATATCTTTCAATATGTTCTATTTTTTTCTGGTTTTGTTCTTTTCCTGAAGTTGGAAAATGCTTGTATATGTCATACATCACTCGTAACTCATAAACATGGTATACCATTAAATATATGTTTAAGGCTCTTCAATTGTGACCTTATATTTGGCTTAAATTCGTCAATGTCACTAAAAACACCGAGAAAGTAGCGAATTTTATGTTTTAGTAATTTATTACGAATTAAAGCGAAATGTTATTATGGTCCATTTTTTTTAATTGGTTATTGTTACATTTGAGATTAAAACATACACGGTAAGATAGAAGAAGAGCTTAATTAAACGAAGTGTAAGCCATCAATTAAAAAAAAACGTCCCTAAGTAATATAATTCTGATATTATGAATTACTCAATGCGTTGCGGTATTGCACGATTGAATAAAAAAAACTGACGATATTAAATTAATTGGACTTTGTAATAAGCTTTCAATAAATAACCAACGTAGCAAAAATGCCAAGATATCAATAACCCAATAAAACTCTCTCTCAATTATTCAATCGTCCCCGTGCAAGCAATATTTTCTTCCCTGAGTCAGCTCGATTCGAAAAGTGAAAAGTGAAAAGTTTCGCGAATTTAACTTTCGCGCCGCGCAAAGAAGAGTTCGCGTCAGCGCCGAGGCCCAGATTAGATGATAGATAGGTAAATTAATTAAAGTTGTTTAATCAGCGAGATACAACACCGGGCGAACTTTGCGTAAATAACTTTTGCGGAAAATAAAATTACCAGTTGGACGTTTTTAATTGGCTCTAGATGGTTATCCCGTAAAGGCTCAGCCGGGAATTTAAAAAGTTATTGCAAGTTTGATAATGACAAGTTAAATATGCAGTTACATGAAATAAATTGCTGTTATTTACAAGGGTTGAACTCTAAACATTTAACAACGGCTTATCCTAAAGTTACACTTATGTATAAGTTGCATTGATGTTGTCTAATCTCTAAGATTAGACAACATACATTTTATTAGCAATTATTCCTTTGTTATTGCATCATTCGTTCAATAATGCAATCACAACACAATTCTGGACAATTACCAGATGCCCCATTTACGCAAAAAGATGACGAGTGCCATTCCGCCCCATCCACAGCAACAACTTCTGCATCTAAGTGGTGGACATGTGGACTTTGTGTCCATCTGCGCCCCAAGTTAAATATTAATACCCGCAAGGAGGCCAACGAGACAAGAGTTATTTTGACTTTTAAATTGATTAGTTATTACGTTGCAAAATGTACTAGCTTTGAATCCACTACTCTTCCCTGAACTATTGCAGATGTAGTATTTAAATTGACATACCATGCGGCTTTCGTGTTTTTTTCTCGTCAGCTGTTCCTTGCATTATGTGTTTACATAAATAGGAATAAATGCTACTTTTGTGTAATTTCGTGATTTATTATTCGAGCTGTCAATTTGTAAATTTAGTAGGTTAACAAAAATTGACATTTAATGAAACGTTTAGTTCGATGACGATGCCACTTGAAATTAGGCAAAAGGTGGCGCTTGCGTCGTCTTTAATTTATTATGATTAACAAAAATGAAAGACGTGAATTTGTTTAACTTGTTTATGTATTTAATTCAATTAATTTCGACGCGATGTCATTATCATTATAATCTTAAATATATAAACAAGAAAAACAAATCCACGTGTTTTAATATTTTGAATCAATTTCAAATTAAATATATATTACCAAGTGATAAATGAGAAGAAAGCATCCAATACACAAATAGTAATGAAAATAATTAGATTTCAGTTTTAAACCATGTCTTACAATCGGGGCTATTCTGCACAGAAACTGTTAAGATTAACGAGTAGGTAATTAATTAATTTCACATTATATGAATACATATTTATTAATAAAAGCTGCTTAGACTGTGGTGATAAAAATTGCGTACACAATAAACTTAACATTTTCCTTACAGAATATCCCAGAATATCAACAATTTACTATCGAAAAATTATCGATTATTTTGTATTTGACTACCGAAATAATCATTTTTCCCCACCACTAATTAGTACTTATTAAAAGATAGAATAAAACAAGAATTAAGGTGAACTGTGTTAATGTTTAAATGTTTTTTCCAATTACACACAACAATTACTCGACTCCCTTGCCTTGCCTCGCTATTGATTGTTTATACGTGTGTTGGTTGTGTCGTCGTCGGAGAGACAGAGCGCGTTTTCATTAGTGAAGAAGATGCCGGTAGTGGCTGTGGCAGCAGGAGAAGCAGCAGCGGCGGGATCCTTATTGCCTCCTAATGGCTGTCATTACGGGCGGTCGTAAAGAATTCCATTGCGGTAATTCGCCGAGGTTTGTAAATTTAATGAATGCCCACTCTCTTGCTTTCGTCGGGCCCGGAATTCGAATTACCTCCGAATCCCTCAAAGGAAGATTAAGCGGAAATTATCATAATTTAATTTAATCGCTGTTAATATTTGATGACTTTAGATCAAAGCCCGAGACGTGGGAAAAACTGCATTCGTCTTAATTTCAGTTATAATAAAACAAAAAATATGTTATAGCACAAAGTTTGAAAGAACAAAAAATAATAATTTTGAATTTTCTTGGGAAACTAGTCGAGAATTTAAATTTATTCCAGGTATTCTGTTTTTTTTTATTTATTTTGTAATAAATACTAATATTTATATAATTTATTTACCGACGAAATTTCAAAAGTTTATTGGTAGATTTTTAATAATCTATTCATATTTATTATTAAAAAAAAAAACGTAAAGCGTATGGAATATTTTATAACTTTAATACACCAATTTGAAAAAAAAAATGAAACCATTAAGTTTTTGATTCTCACTGTAATTTATTGTTGGCAACAATTATCTGGCAGCACAGTAGCTTCTATACTTTTATATACTGTGCAATAACGAGCCAAGTCAGGGACTTAACCTGTTCTTGCACTCAAAAGTTGGTTTGCAAACGTTTGGCAGTACCCTTATTTTGTAACATTATTACTGTAGTTTTACAATTTGTTGAAAAGCAATTGCGGTTCCCACTATGTCATCTATTTTAGAATAAATTGTATTTTAGTCCAGTGGCCATGAGTTTTTACCAAAAAATTATAAACATAACCTCAATTCTGAAACTCAAGAAGATGATTAAACCAAGGAAAGTTTTGCGGAGTTTGGAACTAACGAGGATTCAGAGTATTCTCTACATTTGAATGCTGCTGGTCCAGCATAATCAGGTAAAAAGCGCTTAAAACGTAAGTCGTCCTGAAAAAGAAACATTCGCAGCCAACTAGGACCGAAAGTTATATAATTACGGCTGGAAAATTAACATAAGAGAAATTCCTTGGAGATAGCTGCAATTGTAAAATACAGTACTTTGATAAAATTAGTACTACTGTTTTGTGGGAGATGCGCAGGCACACATAGGCCTAATTAGGCCCGTAATGCTTCCTCCATCTGAGACCATGTATCAGCCTACCTCATCAAGATAGATTAGCAGTACAGAGACAGGTCGCTCCCTGATTTTCGCCATTTCTGGCCATTCCTCACCCAGTATGGCTTTTCTCCTGGACTTTAGCCCGTCCTTCAAGTAGCACCCTCTATAGTCTGGTGATTCTGCAATCCCCAATATGTGGAGGTGTACTCTGAATTTTCAGTTGGAATGGCCGTGATACATTTTAAATCCTCTCTGGACAGCCGCAAATTGGTAACTATGGGCTGTGAATAAAATAATACAAATGACAAATGACATATGGACACAATTTATGTGTATTTTTTCGGACTAGATGCAATTGAAGTACTTAAAGAATTAAAGCTCGAACAGAGAACGTGACTAATTAAGTGTAATAAAAGTTAATTCACTATAAGAGGATTCGTAATGAGGGTCTGTTTTGTAATTCTTTCAAACTCGAAAAATTCTCAATTGTGAATATTCATTTCTTGTCAAACAATCAACATTAAGTATTTTATATTAAACAATATTTTGTCGACGTTGTTTAAATTTTGGATTTATTTATAGTTTATTTCTTAGTCGACGTCAATTTTTCCTATAGTTCTGTAAACACAGTACATGACAAATTAATGTCGGCCAAGAAATAAATTATAAAGAAACCCAAAAATTAAACCACGTCGACAAAATATGCGAGAAATTGTGTTATTAAATAATGCAAAGCAATATTTTCGTTGAGGGATGATGTTAACCCTAATGCGCTTTTAAAAGCTGTATTTTTTGCTGTTTATTAATTAATAGATTTATTTATTTGTTTCTTGTCAGGACACTTTATTCTGTTTAAATTATTATACATATTGCACTGTTATTTATGTTATGTTTTATTATCTCTGTAAAAAGGCGATCCCGTAATAAACATTAAACCTTATTATTATTGTAATTATTAAAAAATAAAAATATCATGTGGGCAGTTATTATAGTCCTGAAAAATGGTATAATTATGTAATATACACATAAGAGAATTATAATTGCAAATTAATATAAAGTAAAAAGAGTGAACATTTATTAAATCATAACAATTAATTTAATCATAGCACAAAATATAAACACACACAAAACTCTGAAACGCGCAATTTTTTGTTTAATAATCATTGCTTTCAAAAACATTACCTTACCTGTATATGCTTACGTGTATGTTGTTATGTTATGTTATGTTAGGGCGAGCAATGTGTGTTCAAAGAACACAGCGCTCGCGGGCTCTTGTGCGCTGGAAAATGCAATGCGGAATTGCGCTATAATGTGTTTACAGTCCGATATGTAAACACTTGCACCGTATGCAGAAAGCTTTCCCCCGACGTCGCACCTAACCTAACCCACCAGTCCAACCTAACCAGTGTACACACATTAGCGGGCGCTTTTTCAAATATTATTTACATCCCTTTACGTGACTGGTAATATTCGAAACTGTTTGAGTGCTGTTTGCAGGGAAGTAAAAAAATTAGCGTGTAATGGATGGAATTTGTGATGATAAAAATTTGTTAATGTAAGGTTTTTTTATTCAAAAAAAAAATAATGATTTTCTTTTGTTAGAATGTATTTACGTCAAATATCGCGAAAAAAATCAAAACCGTCAAATATAATTTTTCCAGTTTTACACGGACAACAATCCATATTTTACAACATTGAATGCGAGCATTAAATCAATGTAGTCGTTTGTGGAATATTATTAGAAAGACCGTTGGTCGATGGCCATTTTCTGATGTATTTATGATTGTAAATATTAAATGTAAAAATACTATGTATAGCTTCAGAAACAAAGATGTATATATATATATATATATATATATATATATATATATATATATATATATATTACATTTATCGAAAGCGTTCGATACAATTAAATACGATTAACTCTTAAGTAAACTTAACCATTACTAAATTCTTTATTAGTAGATATATGAAATATAAACAAACTTTTATTTTTCAAGGAAAAGTATCGTGATCGTAAAATGTTATAATCGCAAATTTCAATGGATATATAGATTTTTATGTAACCTGAGTGAAATACAAAAAAAGTCAAAATGCTGTCTTAGATCAGTAACTCCGTAAATATTTCACGAATGTCTAAAAAAATATTCAAGAAATTAAAAATTGTGAGAGAAAATTGTGCAAAGCCATTGTAATTACCTTCTTCTAAATCTTGGCTTTCACTTTAAAAATATATTTGTTCGTTTAATAACTTTTCATTCACCATTAAATGATCATTTAAAAACTTATCATTATATTACCATTTACATCACCATTTTTTATTTATCTTTAGAGGGCTATATGGAGACTAATGAACAAAATATGAAAATTACCCCTTGATTTTTACTTAAAATTCGTCCATTAGCATTTCTTTTATCAATTTCTGCATATAAATACTAATGATAATAATAATAAGCTTTGTTCAATTTACAATTAATGAGTACAAAATTATAATTACAATACGAAATATAAAAACAAACAAGTAGTATTTGTAATTTATTGCTAATTGAAGGCGTCAAGTAGAAAATAACAAATCTTCAATTATTCTGACAGTGAATAATATTATTTTTCTGATAAAAAATATTTTTAATAATGACAAGTATAAATTGTTGAAACTATAGTCGCAATAAACAAAATTTGGTGTTATACAAACATAGTTTAAAGTGTTTTATTCAAATGATAAAAATGTATAAAAAATTTGATAGCTCATTTATTAAGAAATTTCTAACTTTGTTATAAATTCATACCTTGTAATATTTATTATGTTTTAAAACAGGCATAAGGTAAATCAGTAAATTTGCGGAATGAGGTAATCAACAATTCTCTTGCCCGAGCCAGTGAGTTCCTTGTTATCATCGCCACATATATACATATATATTTAACGAAAGATTTGTAGCGTGATAATACGGACAGAGAGTAACAAATGCAGGGCGGCCGCAACCACCGCAATACATGCATAAACGGCGCCCATAATAAATTAGAAACTACACAACCATTGCACAAGTACACAACAAATCATCTTCACCGCGTTTGCACAATGCAATTACAAAAGTGCGATAAATCACCGGCTTCAAACGCGAGTACACCAAAACAAACCGCGCGCAAACTCATATATATACAAAAAAACATAAATAGCGTTTCGCAAATTGCCGAAATTTGTTTAATCGCGTTCCTGTGTCCGGCATTAATCACCCCGTTTTAGTTTTTGGTATCGCGTCGCATCGATGGGAAATGGCAACGGGCGAATTATTAAAAGCCCTCGTTAATGTTTTTTTTTTTTTTTTTTTGAGGGGATTCGGGATTAATTTTTCGTTTCCGGCAGAACGCGCCCGGTATTAAATATTATGCGCTGGTCATTTTACGGAATTACGCGCGTTTTGCGGTGATATTAAATGCATTGCGATAATTATTATTTCCCGCTTTATTTAATGAAATGTATGTTTTTTTTTTGTCGATTTTAATGATTAAAACTGCTAAGCCATTTTTTTATCATTCTAAGTTCAAACCACTGAAAATTATAAACAAAAGTAAAAAATTGAACTACTGAGAAATTTTTCATATCAAGAACGCCATTAGAAAAGGATTATACGTAACAAATGACAACCTGGAATTGTGCGAAACTGTTTCACCAGTCAACCCAAGTCAACCCAAGGAGGAAGTGAAATCAATTGACGAGTTGAGCAATATAAGCAAAGTCAATATAAACGCCGACTCCGATCACAACAAAAATTCCAACAGTAAGGAAAAACACGATTGATTGATTACTGGCGTTTACAAGAAAAGAAAATAGTTCAGATATTTGGTTCTGTGCACGGGTGGATTCGTGATATCAAAACTTGAAGCGAAACCGAAAATATCTTGGCTTTTTATGAAAATAATGAAAAAAGACGTGAATGAAGAAATGGTTGGAGAACATTCTTAACTTTTAATAATAAAAAACAATGATTTTTTTCTGAAAATATTTAAACAGAATCTGTTTCTAAAAAGTTCCCATTATTTATTATTCAAGCAATTGATATAAGTAATGCAAGATCCCCAATACGATTAGCCAATGCAGTAATTATCTCTGCATTAAATGATTTCACATTTTGATAATAAATTAGCAAACAATAAGAAACCCTAACCCATCTCAATTCTAATTAAATTGGGTCTAAAATATAGAAACATATAATAAATTGATTCATATTTAAGTCGCTCTGCATATAATTTTCTCTATACAAAACTATTGAAGAAATAAATAAAATAAATCTAATAAATAAAAAAAGATATCCAATCTAAAAGAATTGTTATCACAATTGGACATGAATTTATTCATCATTTCTTCGCCTGAAGAAGCCACGGTGTGGTGAAACAACTGTAGCGGTATTACAATATACTTTGAAAGACTAAATAGTGTTATTTAATATAAGTAATTAAGAACTTTCAACAATTATCAGCCTCATCAATCAATTACATGAATTAATTGATAACATATTTAACTCTAAAACGAGACTAAAATCTAAAAATATAAATAATAAACTCATTAAAAATAATAAATTAAAGACGACACAAACGCCACCTTTTACCACATGAAATTAGGCAAAAAGCGGCGCTTGCGTCGTCTTTAATTTATTATGATTAATATCGGGTATATAACCACAACATAATTTCAATTCAACCGCTTTCATCAAGGTATTGCACATGGAACACACTAGTCTGATGAGGTTTGAAAAATCGAAATGGTAATCCATTATGGTGGCTGAACTTTTCATTAAATGTTCATTAAAAATCTTAAAATTTTAAATATTAAGAAAATTCCTGAGTAAATTAAACAAATTCATGTAATATCTAAAATGCTACTGCATATCCTTGATTCTACAAATAAAAAAATAATTTTAAACTATATAAATTTAATTCATAATGTGAAAATATCTCCGTTTAAAATTAATATACTTAAAGGTAACCAATGTAAAATTATTAACCAAATTTCTATATTTTTTTAAAACTTAGATCGTATAAAACTCTCAACAACTTACATACGATTAAAATCAGCTAGTAAGAAATGTAATTGTCTCTTTCAAAACATTCAATATTTAAGAAATCAAATATAAATAATATTGAAGATTTTTTTATAGAAAGCCAAAGTAAATTTAATGGTTTTAATTTTAAGTGAACATTTGCTAAATAAATCTGAATGTGAACTACTGAGGATTGACATATTTATAACAGATTATTTTTTGGCAAGAGAAGATAGCATACATGACTGTGTTATACAATTATCTAAACAGGGATAACGTTTAAAATTCTTAAACATATAAATTCACTTTCAACTGAATTCAGTGAAATATGTGCCACAGAGTGAATAGAATATATTTTTTATTATTTCAAAATATAGATCACCGTCGGGTTATTTTAATGTGTTTTTAGACACAACAATATGTACATTGCTTGACTTGCTTGATATTAGCAAGAGTATAATTTTAGGTGGAGATTTTAATATCAAATTCAACACAAACGAGTCAAGGTCTCCAACTATCTGCGACTATCTAAGGTTTTATGGCCTTAATTAATGTACTGCGAATGTAATTGGAATGTACGCGCCCAGTACATTCAAGCACATGAGGTAAATATTGTTTGGATAACATTTTTTTTTCAATATTCCCAATGAAGATTTGGTTAGTGCATTTATTTGATACCATGATGTCTGATCATTTTGGAATAATGGTTAAACTGAACTTGAGCACAGTAAATTGTCTTACCCGGAGTGTAAGACAATCGGTCTTACCGGGAGTAAATAGGTAGGTAAATATAAAACGTACAACACTTTAAATTTCCTTGACTGATAATTTCTTTATGATACTAACTATTGCCCCGAATATAAATTTAAGAAGTTTATGTACATTCTCAATCATTACTTGTAAGTCTCTTTTCATTAAATTCCATAAAAAAATCTGTAGTCAAGTGATTGTTCTTATCTGTGTTTTATGAGAGAGATATTAGAGCTCTTGAGAAAAATAAGCCTCAGACAATCAGAATTTTTACCACCATATAAAAATGCAAACTAAAATGCTCAACAGCATTAACAGAAACCAAATTAAAAGCCAACATTTCTCAACAGAGCAAGTCCAATTACAGAGAAAAAATATATACTATACAGATTGAGCCAGGAAAAATGACCATTAAACGTTTACGGCGGGGTCCCTGACAGAGGAAACATTTTAAAAATTCTGTATTGCACGATTGAATTCCATCTCCTCATGGAAAATATTTTTGACTCTCTACAACCACCGGTTGTACCGGGAATGGCTACCAACTTTATTATTTTGAATGGAACACACTATATATTATTTTTTGGATTACCTACCCACTCATATAGATTTATGTCCCCATAACTCTTACAATTTTTTGAGTTAATCATTTGTTTGCCAAATTTTTACCTGAAATAAATGTTTTGAAAAATACATATAACTTCTAGTAGGAACGAGATAGAAAGACGAACGGCATCTCGAGTTTTTTTTCTTTCTAAAATTAAAAAAAAAGTAACATCTGTAAATTTTGAGAATTAGTAATTCAAAAGTGTCAATATTTCAGCGTTCACTTAAAATCATAATAATTCTTTAAAAAAAAACCTTCTAATGACCGTTATTCGCGCCCCACTCTGTATAAATATATTACAGATCTAAGTAGCATAAAACAATAAAATTTGTAGAACGGCTTAACCTATTTAGCGAGTACATGTAAAAACACTTTGTTAACGAGTTCTGTAGAGTACTTTTCCTACGAACCAAAGAAATTATTCATTTACATGAAGTATGGCGGAAGTTATATGATTCTATACATATGCTAGAAGTGGAGTGCAGGCCCAATTTAATAAATCAGTTAAGTTGTACCAAAACATGTTCTGGTACAACATAGCTGATATAAGGATATTGGTAGTTATGTCATTATGATTCAATATTATGTGCTTCTTATAAATCAGCTATTATAAAAAGCACATAAAATTAAATCATAATGACATAACCACCAAAATCCTTATTATTTTTTTACACAGGATCATTTGTTATTCACCATTTGTATTTATCATTCGCATTCCATTATGACTCTACCGAAATTTGGTTTTGTATAAAACATACTATCATTTTTATACAAAACCATATTTTGGTAGTGTAATGATGATTCACAACAACGCCTCTCCCTGTCACCACATTTTTTGTCTAGATATACTAAGTCTATGCTACGAACTGATATAAATTTGAAATTATAGATATTTTTTTATATATGCATATTTATACTTGTTGCACTTCCCGCATGTTTTTTTTTTTAAATATAAGAATCACATATTTGGAATTGCGTTTCAAAAGTTGAATTCATACATATTTGTTTTACACTATTTGCAAATAAAACAACAGTTTTTAAGTTTCACTAAATGTATTTCAGAATCACAGATATAATTGTTTTATTTAATAGTTATTTGCCTTATGATGCCACAGTGTTGGCAAAATAATTGTAGCACTAAATTTTGTGACTCTTGAAAAACTGTTATGGAAAGTCCGAAGTGGTTCAGCTAAAAAGAGACAAAAGTGGAAACAATCAATATGATTGTAACAACAAACAAAATGAGAATATCTTTCGGAATAGAAGTAAAAATAAAAATGTTACACACAGCTATAATATTATTTTATTTTAAATAGTGCATATTGGATTTGTTAAAAGCCTCAACCATCGATGATTTAGAAATTTGCCTCTGTAGTTGTGTCACGTAAATCATAATTGTGATGGATAAAATTTTTCAAAATTCCCTTTCTTTTTAAAAAAGTATAAATTTTAAACTCTGCAGAAAATAGCGTAGCTGGCTTTTTACAAAAATCATCGTGTAGCCCCTTACAAAAATCCAGGATTTGCGCCGAAACTCCCCACACCCATAAATTCCGCACCCGCATAGTTTTAAATAACACCGTATCATGTCGCGTCGTTCCCAGAAATCCTCGGGGGCACGGAGGCCCGCGTCGAGCCACAGGATTCAATTACTCTAAAGTATATTACAGCAGGGAGAAGAAGACACCGAGAAAGAGGGGGCGAGAGTTTTCCTTCTTCTGTTGCAAATAACGTTTCTATTTGAAATAACATTTTTGTAGAATTGGAGTTCTTACTTTTTTATTGGCCCTAATGTAATCCCCTCGCCTAATCCGATGGTCACTCCGGATCCCCCCGACCTAATACTTTCCCGATCATTCTTTTTTTTTTCTCATCCCCACTGGCGGGAAACGTTACTCCGGACACTTGAGTTACAATCGGGTCGGTGAAGGAGGGGGAGGGGGAAGAGTATTGGATTCTGCGACGGGGTTTATCTAATGTTATTAAATTATAAATGTGCTTCGGGTTTTCTCCAAACACAAAACGAAACGAAATATTGCCACCGCAACGTTTGCGACGTACAGAATTGTAAATTAATAACGAAACAATTTAATAATATAAACTAGGCGGAAAGGCTACAGGTCGGTAGCCAATTAATACATATTAATTATTTATGTATTTTTTTAACTTTCATTATTTTGTATATTTTGTAAATATCACAAATAACGAAGTTATTTGTATTTATATACAAGGTGTACAGAAAATGAGTGAAAAGCTTTAGGTAGCGTGACTCTTTGACTAATTTTTAGATAAAAATATTAACGAAAATAAGTCACACGGTCCTTCCTTAAGCCTCACGGGCCACTTAAAAGAACTATACATTTGGCAACGCTGGATCAAACAAGTGTGCATTTATCCTGTTTATAACTGCTACATCATCCGCTGGAGGTGTTGCATACACCTTTTCTTTAACAAACGAGCGTGCGTCGTTGCCAGATCTATTTTCATTAAAAGAATGCTTCTGATGAAGTTATAAAATTGTAAAAATATCTGATTTATTAATCATTTACATCGATGGAATTATACACGTGTCTAATTGATTGTTAATGCTACTGATTTTTTACAAAATATTTAAAAAACAATACTAATTTATAGTCACATATTTAAAATTCCGAAGACCTCGTGAGCCTCAATGAAGAACCATACAACATTTTTTTATTTGGATTTTCTATTAAAAATTAATTAATGAATTGAGTTACCTGAAGGTTTTCACTCATTTTCTGTACACCTTGTATTCTGTTTTCAATAAAATCGTTTATTATAGTTTAATTTACCCCGTATTTAATATATTTAAACCTCAATTATGCTTTATTGAATAAAAAAGGTGATTTATAGATAGAACGTCAAAGCTTTGTATTAACAATGTACGTCACTAACATGTTACACATTTTATATTGAAAAGCTATTTTTTGTTGTAATACATTAACAAAAAAGGCTTATATCGATTAAGTAGATGGTGAGTTAAATAACAGATTTAGAAAACAAATTTTGTTTTCATGATTTGTTGCTAATTTGTTATTTACAAGAACTGATAACACAATATTAATATGCGAGTAAATTTTTAATTGTGAATTTTTAATGGTGGTGTATTGTAACTTTTTTGTTAAGAATTATCACCTATATCAAATTATGTTAAAATATTTTATTAATTGAACACTCTATTTCAATTAAAAAATTGTTTTTTTTTCTTAATATCTTGAAAATGCGATGCTCTTTTGTTTTTCTGATTTCACCGCTACAGTCAACGTAAAAATTACTACTACTTCGCTAATTAAACCGACTAATAACAAAGTTAGCAGTGGTGCGTACTGAAATTTAAAAAAATATGTATATATAATAATACACAATAATTTATTCATTTGGCCACAGTTGAATTTTAATGTTGTTGATTGGAATAGGGGACGGAAGGAATCTCAAACCGGGACGTAAAAATAAGTCGGCTCTGTCATTTCACGTAATCAGTGATATTTCGTTGGTAAAGGAAAAAATGCGGGGAAATAATACTACAGAAATTATAATTATTTCAACACACTGATTCTTTTTAATAAATTAAAATTTCGCAGTTAAATAAAACGAAATAAAATAAATTATCCATCCACTCAATGTGATTTATTTACCATCGCGAATAAATGGATTGCGCACTCGAAAAGATTTATTTAACGCCGGCCGGCTGCACCATCAATTGTTTGATCCGGGAAACACCATTTGCCAGAGGCAAATTACCACAAAAAAAAAATAGAAGAACGCCTGGCAGTCTTGCGAGATGACAATAAAACCGAGGTCGGTTCGGCGGTTTCTTTTTACGCTACAAGCGTTCCGTGTGACCAGAAAGATTGAAATATCTGTTAAGACTTCCGACGGTAAATCTCACAGTTTTTCTCTCTATCCTTTTTTATATCGATTGTTGGGATGATGAAAGAAAGGAGGCGATGTAAAGGACCTTTCAGGAATTCGCACATTACATGTGAAAATTAAGAATAAAATCCAAGGAGTTTCTGAATCAAAATAAGACGAGAAACTGATGACCACTGAAAGAAATAAAGATTATATGTTTCCTGAAAAATGAATGAATTGGTTTTTGAAAATTGTATAAATCATATAGATATAAAAAATAAATTAAACGGATTTTGTGAGTTGCATATACCTGATATTTCTAAAGTAAGAATTATTTTTTTTGGTAGTTTCAACAGTGTAAATATAAACCATTATTGGAAAGTATAAAAACAACTTTTACTTTTTTTAATTTTTAATATCAAAATATTAAAAATTAAAAAAAGCTAAGAAAAGTATACAAGTGTTTCTTAAAATTAAGTCAACTTCACGAAACTCAGAATTATATAATATATATTTTTGGAAAGATAACTCAAGCGCCATCTATCAGTTTATTTAGTCACAACACAGGATTCGTTCAACCACCTTCATTAAGGCATTGCACATGGAACACACTAGTCTGAAGACCGAAATGGCGATCACCATGCTAGCTTAGCGCTAAACCTGCTCACCACATCAACAGAAATATTATTATTGGGAAACAAAAGAGTAAAGCATAATTTCTTTTTCCTAGAAGGAAAAGTAATATTAGACACTTTTAGAATCCTATATTTATCTATTGTCCGATCTACAACTGCGCCTGTTGTATACCAAGCCAAAAATATTTAATTAACACACTAGAAAGGGTGCTAAATGATTTCTTTGCGAATTATAGCGTTAAAGTGCAGATAACGTCTTCGGATGCAGATTATAAAGTATTGAGGATTAATTTAGATAACGAATAATTATTATTTCGCAGGAATTTGTTTGATATGTTTTTTTGATATTATTTTATTAAATAAAGTGTTTTTTTTTAATTTGAGCAGTTTTTAAGAAAATAAAGGTCTATTATTTCTGTGAGAGGTTTTCTCAATTAATAATTTTGAAACAACAAAAATAAAGGAGGCATTATTTCATCAAAATAAATAATTGCGTAATTGAGAAAACCTAATTAATATTTTAGAGGACGTTAAATATATCCCCAAGTGCAATTAGACTTAAAATAGTTTTGCAAAACACTCAACAAACCGACCGTTAATAACTTATCCGAAGCGCATAGTTGTGTTTGGGGGGAGAACCGTTCCCTCCCGTTATTAACGGCGAATGGTATTTATGTAATGTTATTAGAATAATAATGAATGCGCTCTTAATTTATGTCGAGCACTCCGTAATACTGTATTCTCCCCGGTCCCCCATCCGCACGGAATATGGGGAGTCGGTGAATTTCGCATCTGGATGGTATCTTATGTAATCATACTTAACTATTAACTCGTAAAAGCGGGAGAGAAGGATGGGGGGTCGGTTAGTGGAGCTGCTGCCAGTTACGTAACGTTCGTATTAGCTAGTCTCCTTAAGACCCGACCTTTACTCACACACACACTTACTTGAAAACCCTTCATGCCACTCATACCTCAAAGTCTGCCGCGGGTGGGGAATTTGTTCTTATATTATTCAAAATGTAGCTCGTGTAAAACCACCGAGAGCAATGGGAACTGTTAAAATAACTATTTTTTTTATTTAGTTCAATTTAAACTCGTTTATGTTAGAAAATTGTGTGCCTCAAGTATTTAATTTAAATTGCAGTCATTGTTTATTAATGTTTGAGAAAATTAAAATATGTCGGTATAATTCTTTCTTTCTTATTATTTTCCTCTTATTTTCGTATCGGGTGTCGAAGTTATGTGGGGCTAATAATAATAGAATTATTAGAATTAATAATTAGATTTAACAATTCTAAGTGTTTCATTATGCAAATCCTTATTATTAATAAATCCATGAAGGGAAGAGTTTTGCTGGTTTCTATTTTTATAGTTAGTGATTTGTTAAAACGTCGTTTATAAATGGGTGATCATAGGAATGAACAACCCTCCTGTCCCCGTCTTATGTCTCACAGTGTTCCATGTTATGGAGATAAGAGAAAAATCTTAACGTACCTTGGTCTTCTGTTCAGAAATATTTGAAACAGATTTGGAAAGAAAGCAGAGCAGGTGTTTGGGTTCCGCGCAATCTATTCGAAGAAAATAAATCTAATCGTTCCAATACTTGAAACTTATTGCTTCAGCTTTATTATACAGAAGCGTTTTTTTATAGACTGATTACCGAGGATGAAAAATCGGTCCTTTACGATAACTCAAAAGGCGATGGCTGTCTCCAATGACTCGCTACAAGTTACAGCAAAACGAGGTTTACTCCCCAAAAGGCGCTTTCGTGTTTGGTGGAATACTTGTGGGGTTGTTGTTGGGGTTGAAATACTAAAACTTGGTCAAAATATTAATGCAGATCTTTACTATGAATAATTGGATATAGTACATCAACCTTTAAGTGTAAACTACCCAGATCTTGTTAACAGAAAAGGTGTAATTTTGTAACAAGACAATGGAGACCGTAATGCTCAAGACGATCCTTAGGAAAAAAATGAACTAAGATGGCTAGTATTGCTGCATCCACCTGATACTTCGCTTTCTGATTTATATTTATTTCGATCGCTACAGTATTTTTTAGACAGAAGTAAATAAAAATTCTGAAAACGTTAAAAATGTCATCTTCAGATATTTTTATAAGAAACCTAGTGATGTTTATCGATACGGGATTGAAAACTAGCACACTAGAGTGATAACAGAATCACTTTAGTGTGCTAGTTTGATTAAATTAAAATATTGATAAAAAAATTGTTTGAATTTATCGTAAAAAGACGACTTTACTTTCCGGTCCTCCTAATTACAACAAATAGGAATTGTATATATACAAAAACAAAGCTATACCTTCAACTACTTCTCCCCGGAGGTTTATTTACTTATGAAACATAAAATTGCAGCATTCATGATCCACAAAGCCTTCAACATTCCATTAACGAGACAGTAATGAACTGAATTTAATTGAAAACATTGCAATCCGTCTAAAATATAATGAAAATATGTGATCGGGAGTGAAATCTCTTGTCCATTTTTTTTTTGTAAAAAAATAAAAAAATACCAGTTAGCGATGCCGTTCACCTTAATCCTTTTCGCTTTCTGCTGCTGTCGTCGGAAAGAGGGTTTCCAAAATATACAGTACTTTCATCCACGGAAATACGGCCAGGGATCCAGTTCCTGTCGATTGTGCACTTACAGGCATGGTTTGATCCGTAAAAATGGACTGAATTTATGCCGTCAGTGATACAGACAAAACGTGAATGATATAGACTTCAAGAAGTTGGATAAGTGTTAAAATCTTTTTACATGTACATTAGATTTGGTATGGGAAGATCCAGTGTTACATTTTTATAACATGGGATAATAAGTCAAATAAATAATTTAATAATATAAAATAAAACAGAGATGAGACAATAAAATTAAACAAGGAAAATTATCAATAAAATTCTATAAATTCATTTTTTTTTTCAACTGCAAACATTACATATACTATGAGATTTTGACAAATATCTATTGAAACAACCACTTCCCGAACATATACCACGCCAGACATTGGATTACATAATTACACAATTTCATCTGAGATCCCAGTGAAGACGGCACGTAAAAATTGTTTAAGAACTAAGGGCTTTTAGGGCAGAACTGTACTCATGAGGGATGAATCCCTAAACACGTGTGTACAGATAGCCATGTAATTATTATTTATAGTTTCCTTTTATAAAATATTTTCGACTCAACCCGTTGCAATGCACAGTAGTACTGGTTTGCAACAAACAAATAACTATTGTGTAATCCAATGTCTGGTGGGGTATATGCTCGGGAAGTAGTTATTTGAATATATGTTTGTCTAAAGCTTACAGTGTAAGTACATATACATGGTCAGTTAAAAAATAGTGTAATAATGCATTTAATACAATAACAATTCCTAATAAATATTCTTAGAAATATTATGATAATTCAAAAATGTGAAAACATAGGGTATTCCATTTAAAAACCAAAAATTTTCCAATTATCTAAGTAAATTGAACACCCTGTGCATTCAAAATGACAAGCTTCTTTTTATCTAAGAAACTTTTATTTTACACTTTTTTAAAAAAAGATCTTACGGTTGGAGAATTATTTAGATATTTTCATAATTTAAATTAACCCAGTATATACAAATCTACATATTACAAGACATATTCTTATTTGAAAACCTACCAAATGGATATCGACCTGAGGTGGGTGGGTATATGCTCGGGAAGTAGTTTTTCAGTGGATGTTTGTCAAAAACTTACAGTGTACGTCATTTTTGCAGCTGAAAAGGGGAATGATCGAATATTGCTGATCATTACCACAAAATTTTCCTTGTTTAATTTGATTGTAATTTAATAATAATCTGATTTTAAATAAACGAATTCCAAACAATATTTCCTGATCGAACGATTGAGTGTGAATGTTTATTGTTTTGTTTTAGAAATACAAATTTGTAAATAGCTCCTACAATTTACAGGAATACAAACTAAATTAAGGATTACACGAAATACTTTCAACGGAATGAAAAACCTAGAAAATTCCAGAATATACTGAATTGCATTTAGTAATTGTGATGAAATATATATTTGCCAAATCTAACGCAATTTACAAAGAAGCCACAAAAAACTCAAATCATACACCAAATATCAAAACGCAGAAAAAATAGCCATTACATAATTATACAGGGTTAGTTGAAATAAAAAAATTAACAAATTTTGTTGTGTACAAACAAGTTACCATTTAAATATATATTTTTTTCACAGGGTGTTCAATTTTCAATTTGCATAGATAATTGGGTAAACTTGCATTTTAAATTGAAATACTCTCTCTCTCTCTCTCTCTATATATATATATATATATATATATATATATTTATTTTTGAATTGCAAGGTTTATTATAATAATATTTTCATATTTTCATTACAAAATATATAATTTTAATATTGTAAAATAAATAAATCACTGTTTTTATTAATTTTAACAATTAAATATCGAACCTAAATTTCGTAACAAATTATCGGGCCGTACTTTCTGGAACAAAGTAAACTATTTTTCGAAAAATAAAACGATATCATGTGAAGATGCGGGGGGGTTCAATTTATCATAAAAATGATAAACTCCCTCTTGTTAAGTGGAACACATTATTATTCTCAAATTTTAAATTCTAAAAACTTCTATTAATATTTTTTGTAGAATCCATAATTTTTATGTTTTAAGTTATACAGTGTTAATTTCTTTTTAGATTAGAGAAGACATACCGCACAGTGTTTTATTTGGAGCCGCGAAGGTTCAGGCGTGGTGGGGGTATGCAAAACTCAAATTGATATTAGACGAAAATTAAAAATGTCATATTATTAAAAATACTTTAATGCCCGTTTGCACCGATTTTACTTTAAGGCCTCCTTAGTTAAGGATTCCTTAAAAGTTAAGGAAAGAATAGTAGAGATTGGATTGCACCGCTCATATAAAATCTCCGCTTAGTTAAGGTCTCCTTAGTTGGGGGAAAATCTAGTGGAAAGTTAGTGCCTAACTTCATGTCGTCTATTATTCTCGCTTCATAACCTTGAAATCATAGAAAAATATTATTAATTTTAGAAAATCACAACTATTTCGGATAATTATTACCGTTATAAGCATTATAGAAATCAAAAGAAACTTTAAATAATATATTTATTTAAGAATGTATACATTTCATCATTTTTTATAACATTATCGTTCGCTTTCTCTACTTTATTCGTTATCTATAAATTTATAGGTTAGAATCAGCCGTACGTCAACGCTAAGGAAGCCTTAGTGAAGTTAAGCCGCCAACATCGGCGGCTTAAATTTAAGGAGACCTTAGACATCGTGCGCGCGCGGTGCAAACCAAATGACATATGTTAAGGATTACTTAGCACTAAGGAATACTTAAACAAGGCGGTGCAAACGGGCATAAAACTTATAAAAATGAATTTCCAGATTTTTAGGTGCACCAGTGTAAGTACAATGAACCGTCAAAGTCGAACATTTCTAAAAGTTGTTCAGCGCGCGGTATTGAGTATCACATTTAATAATTTCCCAGCAGGCCCCCAAATACTTTGTCACAACCATTTTGTAACAAAATTATAAACATGAGTTTCTTTATGTAATGAGATATGTTTCAGTGCATTATTTTAATTTTGATAGTAGTTATAATTAATTAAAGTTGCGCAATTTTTATTTTTAAATTTCAACTTTACAGAGGCCGAAATAATTATTATCAAAAAAGAGCAGGCGCGCGGAATCTGCTGCCGCTTAGTTTACCGCACGCGGATTGCTGTTTGAAAATATAAAAAATACGGCGCGCTGTCGCTAAACTGCGGGCGATTTTTTGAAGTTAACGTCATACTGCTCTTTTAGTGAAAATCGGTCATTTTGTTTTTTCTAAGGCATAAAGTCCGATGTTCCGAATTTTATTTATTTAAACAATGCATTGAAGTCTGCTGAATCCATTGTAATTAAGTACTTTTAGATCAGAGAAGGTGAAGAATTTAAAATATCTGTATATAAATTTAGGAGGTGCGCAAAAAAGTAAGGTTGCAGTTAATATAAAATCTTAAATTGATGTATTTGTAACATTCCAATGCAAACATAATTGGTTTGTCTTATAAATTAAGGAAAATGTTAAAATTTCAAATCTATGGCTGGAATCTATAACTAACTTCACATTCGTTTAAAGTAAATGGTAAAACAAATGTAGCACTATGAATTTATGAATTGCTTAAAACCTAAGAACAATGCATTTTATAGAAAAATAATTTATACTTAAAGAAGTTACTGCGGTTTCTTTTTTTAAATGACAGAAAATCTAGATACGCCCTGTATCTCGGCAACTATTCAAGATTTTGCAATGTAGTTTTTACCATTAAACATTTCTCAAAATCGGTCGGTTTTTCTCTATCTAGTCTGGAAATAGGTTATCTCTGTTAAAATCATCCAAATAGTACCACCATGTATATTCAAAATATTTTTAAATGCTTGTATTACCTAAAAAGCTTTTCTTGAATCTTTGAGGCTTTTACTTCGTGGTACATTTTCAATATTAGGATAAAGAAAACAGTAACTCTTTTGTACCACTTAATATTTTATTTCACTGTGACTAGTTTCTACTACACCCTAATCATTCTCAAACTCAAACTTTATCCTTATTTATATTTATCAAAGTATTTGCCATTCTTAAAATAGGTCGAATAACAAAACACACTTAATAAATGTAATAACACTTAACGACTCTCCGCTGCACTGCGAACAACTTCAATACAACCAACAGTCTTAATTAAAGCCAGTTACAAATTAACATCAATTATTTATCAATCGCTTTGTACTAATAACGTCGCAGAAAATGTTCCGTCGGCCGGCCTGGCGGCGCAATCGCACTGCATAATTTAATTAGCGACGGGAAATAGTCCCATCCGTAGAAATGAAATGGGGGTGGGGGGAAACGGGGGACAACAATCGTAACGAGACGGAAACGTCCCGCCCCATTCAACTTGATTTTATTAATTTGCAGAGAGAGCGCACGCCGCCGTCGTGGAGGGCTTTTGATGAAATTTCGAAAGCCCTCGCAAAAAAAAAGCCGCGCTGACGAAGGTCGGACGGCCGCTCAGAAATCCAAAGGCTTTATTGCTTTAATAGGGCTTTAGCAGCGGCGACGTTTTATATTTATACGCGCGCCCGAGAAATTATTGCGCCGCAACAATTATTTATTTCATAAAGGATTAATCTTTCCGCGAGAAAAGGAAGGGGGATTATGTTTTCTATTCAGATATTCATTCATAAAGGAATATTAAATAAATAATATTCTACTTAAATACTTAATTTAAATGAAAATCCACAAAAATAAAAGAAAAAAATATTTAAAAGAAAGAGGAAGAGAGTTTCTTTCATCTCTACTTATTTTAAATTATTTTTGATACATTTGTTTTGTTCCATGTTTTTATGTTCAGTTCATTACATCCTTTTAGTTAGAATGATTCGTAATTGCAATAACAACTCTAATATTGATATCTTTAATGTAACGCCCCAACTAATCGGAAATTATTAAATAATTCTAGATTTATACTCAAACTATTTTGTGTTTTCTTTATATGTATTATTATTAGTAATAGTGACACTTGATTTTAATTATCATGATACATTCCTCTCTAATTCTAATTAGGTTTTTTTACTATTATTATGAAACAAATAAATAAATATTTATTAACGGATAAACCATTTTACAAAAAAAATATAAACTTTTTTACAAAGTAAAAATACAAAATAATAAAGAGAACCAAAAAATTTACAAATAAAAGTTAATTCGAGGCAAATGGTTAAACATTTATTAATGAATTCATCACTTAATTTCATAAAATTCAAGACGGTTAAGTGATATACATATCCGACGGGAACTTTTGTAATAGACTGTTAACGATCATCCTATTGCATCCGTATATTTTGACAAGGACGAAAATACAAACTCCAGGCGGATTTACCACTGGTCGATAGCAAATTGGCAAATTCTTACAGCATGTATTGTAATATTATGTTATATGAGGTGTTGTATTAGGTTTATCAATAAAGATTATATATATTATTATTATTATTGGTGTTTATAAATATATTTAATCATTGAAGCATTTTTTTATCCTTTAATAATATTCCTTACTATTTTATTGAGTTAAACATGTAATGATATATACATATAAATAGTATTTTATTAGATCCCCAGTAATAAACAGAGCCATTATATAAATTACACCCCATAGAAAACAATCCACGTATAGTTCGAAAATTCCCTCACATACCACCAGTCAGCAATATATCAAAGCGGAAAGCGCTTCCTACCCCCCTCCTCCCACCGTAATTACAAAATAGTTTCATGTCACGGCGTTATAAATAAAATATGCACTAAATGTACCAAGCACCGGCGAACTCGTGAAACCATTGATGTCGCAGCTCCAAATCCACGAAACTTCTACTGGGAAATTAAGTTAATTAATTAAACACAATTAGAGAAATGCACCGTTAAAATGGATCAATTATCGCCTGACGTTGCGCGATGCATCGGATCGCGGGGCGTTTCACTTTATTATTTAATTATTAGCGGACGCATTCATCAATAGACACAGGTAATTAATTAACCTGTAATTCAATTAAGGCATAGATTGCTTGTGCTGTAATTAGAATTAGCTCGGAGTGAGCGAGCATGCGGAGAAGCCTGTGTGGTGGGTTTCTCTGTGTCTGTGTGTGTGGGTGTGTGAGAGGGTTTCTTGACT
The DNA here is from genome assembly GCA_963082785.1 of Philonthus spinipes. NCBI lineage: Eukaryota > Metazoa > Arthropoda > Insecta > Coleoptera > Staphylinidae > Philonthus > Philonthus spinipes. The sequence goes on from OY720302.1 coordinate 10,556,269, forward strand.
AACTTAATTAATGTTTGGGAAGAACAAACAACTTCATATCGGAGAGGGTGTCGCCGGGATTATGCCCTTTTTTTTCTTTAATTCTTATAAAGTTCGTAAATATCGTGATTGGTTTATGTAATGTTTTCATAGAAAATGTCGTTACTCAGTGTACAATTTTTCTTTAAGTATTGGATACAAAAATAATAAAAAATAAATAAGTGAGGCTAAAAAACTTGCGATCGATAAACCATCCCTATTTCGTTTTCATAAAATACTTTTTATTCATTTATATGTTCATTTACAGGAATAAAGTCGTTTAGTTAATTAAATTATTCAAAGTAAAAAAAGAGTAAATGAAAGTAAATAGTCGGATTAGAGTAGAACTACGAACTACTAAATCTTTAGTAGTAAATCTATTTACTGAACCCAAAAGACATGAGTGTCCTCTGAGGAGGAGAGGATTACTGATAACAATAAAAGCACTTTAAACTGCGTTTGGCGCGAATATTTAAATACCGCCAAATTAAATTACAGTACAAAGTAGCCATTATGAACATGTTAATTGTTGAGGCTTCTACTTTTTTGTAGATTGTAATTCAATTGTAATAAATAAAACACTTTTTTACTTTATTTGTATAACTCAGATTGTTTTTTTTTTTCTGACTATAGTTTCGAGAACCTGAAAACAATCCGAGTTATACAAACAAAGTAAAAAAGGGTTTCATTTATTAAAATAATCATTAAAAATGAATTGAATTCCTGAATGTTGAAATATATCGTAATTTAGAAATCGTCTTAGACCTTTGCAAAATACAGTCAATTTTAAAAACCATTAATAGGGATATCTCAAATTTCACTGTAACAATTATTGGATACTAATATTATGAAATATACTATTAAAATATTTTACAATCCATTAACAGATATAACTCAAACTTTATTGTAACGATGATTTAATACTGGACAAGTCTGGACTCTTAAAATGTCGAGATTCAAGGATAGATATTATACAGGGAATAGAATTGATTCATGCACAATAGGGATTTCCATGTTAAATTCTTAACTTTTAAATATTGCCTCCCTTAATTATTTTGGAGAAAATAGTGTAAATGTGTTTCTTGTAGAGAAAAAATACTGTATAAAACCATATCATTTATATTGTTGAAACAAATAACCGTTGATTGTTAGCTGTCATGTTAGGATTTGAATAGAAGTATTTAAGTAATTCTAAGTTACTATTATGTATTTATTGAATGAAATGATCCAACTGCTAAAATGATACTATTGCGATGATAGTGAACGTCCAGGATATTATATGTTTTGTAAAGGATTTTCGAATCGGCTTTTTCCAAACCATATTACTGTTGACAAGTACAACCCATTTCTGCAAAAAGAGTAGTTTTCATTTTCACGATTTCTCCTTTGTATAAAAAATAAAAAAGCAAGTAATGATATGGTTTCATAAAGTTTTTTTTTTTTTTTTCTTTACAAGTAACATATTTACCCTTTTTTCTCTAAAGTAATTAGGGGAGCCGATATTTGAACATTAAGAATTTAACATGAAAATCTCAATGGCGCGTAAAACAATTCTACATGCAGTATAATAATATTTAAAATACATACATTTAAATAAAATAACTATTGTAATATTAAAAATCGTCTTCTTTTCACTTAATTACCCGTCAAACCGCTGTTTGCTTTTTTTAATCCCGCTGAAAACTACTCGCGGATTATTCGACCCAGTATATCGGGTTCGAGGAAGGGCGCAATTATAAATCACGGAGATAATGGAGAGGTTCGTGGGTGCAATTAATCGGTATTTAAATCATTACCATAAAGGGAAATGCGCCCGTTTTGCATATCGGCCCTCGGATCTAATGTAAACCGTTTTTATTAATTCCCCTGGCAGTGATTTATTAGAAACGCACGCATACATCATTCGTTCATTACCGTGCTAACATCTTCGGACACGATCTGCAACTGTATAATTGTCAGCCTTTTTTTTAAATAAATTACAGAAAATGTGTTAAGTAATTTTCTATGTTATTATAATTTTATTAAAAAAATACACATAATATAAATGTACAGTGATATGTTTACTTTATTAAACACCATCCAGCTTACTCTTCCATGTCAATGTAATGCAAGTATATTCAAATAATCAGTGAATGTCATAAATATACATTATTTTCAGTAATTAGTATATTACATAATATAAGGCTATGTTCAATAAAATAAATACTCAATTTCCAGTCAATCCACGATGCACAAGTCACAAGTCTTTATTTTTGTCATTATATTCGTTCAAAATACAAATTTATGATTTAATAACATTGTTTTTGGTCAATAGCCCTTACTTAAGTAAAGTTTCTACATACATATCATAAGTTGTATATAATATAATTACATGTAAATTCTTAAGTAATAAAGATGTTTTAGTAGTAATATTGTTTCAATTTTACTGTAATTGGATATATGAATGTTTTGATATTATTTATTGAGAAATTACAATAAAAATATATTGTATTCTGTATTTTGTCTTAATGGCCTAAGGCACTGGTTCTCAAAATTGATTAGGCTTCGACCCTTTTATCAAAAAAATCCAATCTTCGGACCCACCTTTAGCTGTCTTATAGCATAAGGTTCAAATTTTTGTATCAGGTATTTTATCTGCACAATAAATAATAAATTTATGCAAATTCCAAAGTACTATTAATATTAAATTTTGTTTAAAAAAAATATTTCCATCGCTGGATTCGCTTCATAAATTGGTGATTTAAAAAAAAAACAAAAATGCAATTTGCGTGTTCTTTAGGGCCGTTTTTGTGATAGATATATTATCTGTACACTAAATAAAACATACAAATGATTTCCACAGTATTATTAGTTTCCTACTTTGTTTGAAACAATTATTTCTATCGCGCGATTCACCTCATAAATTGCGAATATTCAAAAAATCAAGAATTCAACTTGGGCTACATTTAGGGCCGATTATGAAACAGCAAATCTTTGAGCAAAAAGGCTTAGTTATTGGTAATGCTCAGATTGCTTACTAGTGAATCGTGGAACTACTTAATGCTGTTTTATTTGTTCTAATTCAAATTAAAGAAAATAATATTTTTTAAAAGTGTTATAAATATTAAATAAAGACTGCTGAAATAAGAAACACAACTTAACTATTATTATTACTCAAAAGATTTTTACAGAGTTATTTCGATCAGAATAATATATTTGCTAGCTATTTTTCTTCATTATAGTTTTAGTATCAACTTTAAATTTTCTAACTTTTAATGGCAATGAGTTTGATATATCCAATTTAATTAAGTATTTAGATTTAATATTTATAGCCAAAAATCCGACATCAAATAGATATGAGGTAAAAAATGCGGATTTTCATAGTTTCATCTAACAGGCAAGGATATTTATCAGCAACTATGATCCAGAATTTCGTTAACTGTTTAGCATTGAAACTATTGTTCAGTGACGTATCTTCTGATAAATCAATAAGTTCTGCACTTATTTTTGTCGATACACTGGTTGGTAAGCCATCTTAAATTTGGGTTACAAATCCGACTCAACGAATAAAACTTTTTCATCTCTTCCCTCAAATAGTCGTCAAAGTTATTTATTAACAGTAATAAATGATAGTTAGTTCATCTTTAGCTGCACTTGGTTTTCAATAATAAAAGATTCATGTATTTAAAAACAATCATACTTGCCATTCTCGATACAACTTTTACAAAACATGAGCTTTTTGATGAATATTTTTTTCATGATAAAATTCGAGAGATTTTATCGTGAACTGCACAATTGTCTGATCGGTTTTATCCTAACAAATACAAAATAAATTCGTTAAATTTCGAAAAAATATCTGTCAAATGAGTAAGCCTGAGAATGAATTCTTTGAGGACTGGAAAGAGCGTTGGCATAAGTGCATTGTATTGTATCTTAGTGGGATTACTTTGAATCTCTAGATGAATAAATATATATTTTATCATAAAAATATTAAGTCACCTTACTTTTTGAACGCACCTCGTATCTTTTTCTTTTATATGGCAATCAATAGTATTGAAAATTACGTCAACTTTTACATGACTTATTGGTTTGCAGAATAAGATATCCTCATTAAAGTCGTTCAGTCGTATCATATTATTATTGACATTATTTAATTCAAATTATTATCATTGTATTACAATATTTTCCGTAACCTAAGTTTATTTCAATTTTTATGAATTATAAATGGCCGTATGTAATTTCAAATTTCTGACTTCAAATTTTTTTAAGTTCGAGAGCCCACTCAATAATCCAATCGCGAGCCACTGGTGGGTCGCGATTCATAGTTTGGGAAATACTGTCCTAAAGTCTTTAGGTCTTTCAGCCATAAATTAAAAATAATATTAATAATAATAATTAATAGAAATGGAAAATGCAAAATACAATAAAATGGGTGATATTATGACATTTTGAGAAATATACATACACAATCTAAAATGCTGAGTACTCTCTTTGTAGTGAATACAACGATCACTTCGAAAGAGGTATTAATAATAATCTTAAATCGTTCTGGAAGTTAGCCAATTCAATCGGAAACAAGAGCGGTATACGCAATTTTAAATTGAATTTTATTTTCGCCTCTAAGCTAGGGAGAATATATATATATTTTTTTAATATAATTTAAACTTATTTTTGATATAATTATTAAGAATATTTTGATTTTTTAAATATCGATTATGAAATTAACAAAACAGTCCCAACAATATTGATCAATAAGTGCGTAACAAAATTCAACATTTCCACTCCACGTATTTATTAAATTTAAATCACCCGTTGTTTCGTTCCGAGCGCACGCAATTTAAAAAAATAATCCTGTAATCGAAACGGATTACAACGGAATCAATCGGGCGAAAACGCATAAATAAAATCGCGAAGGAAAGGGAGGACGTTTTCCATATTTGCGAACTCACGACGGGCGTGATTTAATTACCGCGACACTTGTAATTGCAAATTAAGCTTCGCTCCAATTAAAACCGATTGGCTCACGCTAAAAAGTGATCGATCTACCCAACGGTTTTCCCGAGTGTTTTTTTTTTGTTTGTTTGCTATTCAGCTGGATTTCGTTTCAGTTAAAAATGGAAATGCGAAAGATGAATATGAAATGTTCGGTTTCGGAAAATGAACGAGGAATTTATCTGCACTGGGAACTTTGCGACGTTTAGTTTTTAAATCTAATAAATAAAATATTTTTTTCTACTAATATTAAATTATATATACATAAATAATGTATTTTTAATGGAGAACATTGTCCATTATTCATACAGTTTATTGATATTTCATTACACAATACCTTGAACCAATCACATGCCGATTTTTTTATTACTCTACAGTTTCCACGAATTTTCCATTACACAATTTCTGTTTATTTCGATTTTATAAAATGATTTAATCGATTAGCAATGTTTGTCAATAAATTTAATTTCAAATGTGATATACCGACAAGCCAGTTTCTGTTAAATACGGTTTTGTAAAAAAGAACAGTAAGACCTTTGAGAATTAGACCATTATGGATGTCGAAACAATTGCGAAGAATATCACCCTTAATTTAATGCTAGTGGAATCACGGGTAAAATATGAAACGGATTATAAATTATATTTTTTTAATACTTTTTGATAATATAATTTAATGCAATATAATAATGCGTAATTATTTAACACGAGTAGAAAAAATATAGTATACAACTCGTGAGAAAGGCCTTACTTACTCGGAGTCTATCGACTAGAGGTGAAATATTTATCTTCTTAAATAATAGCCAACTTTCTCACTCGATGAACGAGTTTTATTTGATTTAATAAAATGAAGCTATAGATGGCGCCCGCACTGTCTCTTCAATTATTATGATTTTATTTGATTGTAATTGTTTGACATAAACGAAGTCATAATTTAGCTTATCATTATCAAATAAAGTATTCATTTAGCTTGGCATCATCAGTAAAATTTGATGATAATAATGAATAATTACAGATAAATCCTTGAATCAATTTAGCATTGATGAGTCACGGATTCTCAACTATGCTTTTAATTTTTATATATCATTTTATTTAATTTAATAAAGTTAGACAATAGAAGGCGCTAGCAATATTTTTCCAATTATTATGATTTTATTTGATTGTGACTGACACAAACGAAGTCATAATTTAGCTTATCATTATTAAATATGAAATCTCCATTTAGCTTGTGCATCAAACATTTCTAATAATTGCAGATTAACCCTGAATAAATTTAGGATTGATGAATCACTGATTTTCGAAAATTATTATTACATTTAAAGATTGTTTAAACAATTATCCAGGATTATGTAGACTATTTTATACGGTTTAGAAGAAAGAGATAGCTATACAAATATGGGCAATCACTAATTTGAGTTAGATTGTTGTTGTGATCAATGAACAATATTGTATTATGCATTAAAATAATCTTAAAATAAGCAGGAACTTCATCAGATAAATTAAAAAATATTTTAATGTTTAGTTTCTCTGAAAAATAATTATGAAAAACAATGAAAATTGATCAAATTTATAAGAAATTTTAAATTAAATTTTTGCTAATAAAAACTTGTGCAATGAAAATTTAAAAGATTTCACTAAATTCTGTATTCAAAAAACCTAGCAGACATGACCAATTAATTTCATTATATTTTACAATTTTCTTTTCTAACTTAAACTAGTAAATTGACGTAATAGACGAAAATTAACGATTTATTTTTTATTTAGACTGATACTTTATACTTGGTAGATAAAAAATGTAAATACACATTCATATTATGAAATCCAAAAGAATAGCTCTATTTTCAAACGATTATTTCCATTTTACTATATAGCTATCTATTTTCACTAAACCGCAACCTTAATGCGATCCTAGAATCGTTGCCAAACATGAAGTCTTCGTTTAGCCTGTCATTATGAAATATGATATATCAATTTAATTAATTATCTCATAAAAAAATCATCGTGTTTTTTCATTATTGAACGTAAAGTTCTTTTTTAGATTATCATTCATTGTCAAACATGAAATATTCATTTAGTTTGTTATTTTTTAACATAAAATTTCCATTGAAATTGTCATTATGAAACATGAAGTTTTCCTGTATATGTATTTTGAGATCCCTTGAGCCCATTAGGATCCTTTCTACAAAATGTCTATGTATTTTCCTGTTTGTAATGGTGTGTGTGTGTTGGAGAATATTACTTTTTCACGCTGTGAATTAAAATTGCGTGCTCGCTGCAGGAGACGCCTGTGGATTTGCTTTCGCGGTTCTTGTTATTGCCCGCCTGCGACCATACGTTTTGAATAAGGACAGACTTTAGTGTTTGACAATAATCCAGGGATGTAAAATTTTAATGCTTGTCGTGTCTGGATCGTAAAGTTTCATGATTATTAAATAGCCACGAATATATTTATGTAAATACATACAAAAATTAATTTTATATACACTAGTGAAATATTATTTTGTTCTTATTTACATAAATTTTCGTGGATAGGTCGTGAGACCTCTGGGCGATGGCCAATCCCAGAACAAGATAATCATGTTTTATGTATAATAATAAAATAAAAAAAAATATAGTGAGGATATTTGTTGATGAGTACGTCAAGTTTTTTTTTTTTTTGATAGTAATATTTATATCATATTCATATCTTTACTTCTTTATTTTAAAGATAAAATTAAGAATATTAAATAATTTAAGATTACATTGTAAAAAGTGAAATATTTGAAAACATATCTGTAGTTTAGATATAATTAATATTGACACTTTTTCAATTGGTTTGTAATTATTATGACATCTTGAAATAAAGAATATTTGATTTTATTTAATTTTTAAAATACTATAATTATATTTCAAACATTGTGCTCATAAATATTATTTTTCAAGGTCAAACCGATATTTTTAAAAGCCTTTCTTTTAAAATGACTCCGAAAAGAATATTAAATATAAATAATGCTAAACGGTTTTATTTTTATTAATTTTGGTGGAGGCGCCGGGATATTCTTGAAAAATTCCTGCTGTCATAGGCATAAATTAATTAGTTCCTGTAAAATTTAATTGTGGGGGTTATTGTTAATATTTCCTGTGTTTATAGAGGAGAGGGGCAGATAGAGAGAGAGAGAAAATGCACTGTGTTTTTGCAGGTTTACAAATTTCGACTATTAGGCAACTTTATCGCCAATATAAAAAAAACAATTCTGGCACGATTAAGCTTAGATTCCTAAATTAGTCTTTAGTTTCTAAAGATAATCTTAAAATAGTATACTGAACACAATCTGCAACCCTTCCATAACAATCTAAATTTGTATTATTTTTAATATTTCATATTATGGTCGTCTACCTTGTAGACCAAAATCGTAGACGATGCCTCTTCAAATTAGGCAAAAGGTGGCGCTTCCGTCGTCTTTAATTTATTATGATTAATGTTATGTATTTAATACTTTTTTTAAATGTCTTGGTTATTCCATTTTAAAATAAAAACATAATTATTATTCACAATTAAAAACACTTTTTATTTCTTACATAACTTTTATTTTTATACGTTACATAATAATTAGTTATTGAAAATGAGTGCTTAGCACTCGAAATGTACATGCAACGTATAAAAATCAAAATGAAGTAGGGAATAAAAATTGTTTTTAATTGTGATGAAAATCTCTTCACATAACTCAAATTAAAGAACTAATAACTATTATTATATAGGTTTAGAAAAAATAAAAAAACTGGTTTATCAGATTTATAGTAAAAGTATTGGCTTATTTGATTTAAAAAAGTTATTAAAGTAAATATTTGTTAAGCCCATTTGGGAATTAGATCGTGATTGAAGAAGTTCGCGCGCGGATCCACTCTATTTCATTTCACGGAACGGCGGAGCCGAGGTAGTTATAAACTACATACCCGGGCCCCCCATTTTCTTCCGGCATTGCGGTAAATTTAAGGTTGTTATGGTATAAACTTCTGTGGAACTGGATCTATTTACTGCCGACCGGGGACTCGACAAACGCGCACTTACCTGAACGTGAGGGTCGTCAGGGGCCTGTAGGACTTGTGGCTGGCGACGTCCGCCATCGGCGTGCCCCAGAAGTCGTTCTTGAAGACGTGCGTGAGGGGATTGATGGCGAGCACGTCTTTGTTGAGGGTAACGGCGGGGATGTCGTCGTGGACGAAATCGCCGGTGAGGCCGTTTAGGTAGCAGGCGACGGCGACGGTGCTCACTAGGGTGTAGGCCGGCCACGGGGAGGGGTGTTTCGGCTTCGGCTCGGGGGCCGCCGGGGCCGTCGCGACCCTCCTTTTCATCGCGGATTAATCTATTTCAGTATTAAAAAACTGGCGCGCATCTTGTAGCACTGATAAAACACTTATTTAATACACACTTCATATTATTAATTACACACAAATGAATCATGAAAATAAAACTAACGAAACCTAAACACTCGAGGATTTAATTGAATTCTTATATATAACGAAGTTAAAACCAATTTAGTTTTCCAGCTGATTTTATTAAAATTATTTTAATTTAATTGCTGTTTATTTGATAATCCAAATCAATTTCAACTCCTTCTTATTAAAGCAGATAATTCCCCTCCCAATTAATCCTCCTAAATTTTCCGAGAGTTACTTTCTTTTCTACTTTCAGAATTTTTCAGAGATGACCTGTAACAAGAAAACACATAAATAACTTAATTTGAATATATATTTTTCTACTACTACTAATTTATAATTTACGGAAGATAAAAAATAGAAGTTTGTTTGGGATGTGCAAAAATCGATTATTTATCAAAAAAAAATATTTTAAATACAATAAATTATTAAAGCAATAAAAAATATAACAATTCTATTTCAGGTTTGAATTGTAGATCTTATAGAAACAATAAAATCAGCAATTGTTTATCGAAATAATTGATTGAAATCATGTAGCTTAATCGTGCCAGATTTTTTTTTTATATTGGCGATAAAATTTTAAAGTTGCCTTATAGTCGAAATTTGTAAACATGCAAAAACGGTGCATTTTCTCTCTCTCTGTATCTCCCCCTCTCTTATATAATCAAAGAAAATATTAACAATAATAACCATAATAACCCCATAATTAAATTTTACAGGAACAATTTAATTTATGCCTATGACGGCAGCAATTTTTTCATTAATATCCCGGCGCCTTCACCTAAATTGATAAAAATTAAACTGTTTAGCATTATTTATATAAAAAACTTTTTGGAGTCATTTTAAAAGCAAAGCTTTTAAAAATATCTGTTTGACCTTGAAAAATAATATTGATTGAGAGCTCATTGTGCTCGAAATGTAATTATAGTATTTTAAAAATAAAATAAAATGAAATATTCTTTATTTCAAGATATTATAATAATTACAAACCAATTGAAAAAATATATTTAGTTATATTTAAAAGTAGACCAATTATCTAAGTAAATTGAAAATAAATCCTGTATATTTAAAAAGATATATAAATAATAGCTTATTTATAGCCAAGAAACTTTTATTTGCATCATTTTTGTAAAGTTTATATTTAAGCAGTTACTAATTCCATACATTGTGGCCCCCCTCTATATATAAATTGATTCATTTTCTCCATAGGACTATCGATTTTTCGATTTTCCGTCTTATTATTTATACTACAATTAAATCTTTATAATATGACAAAAATAATGCATTGCATATAATATAACATAATATAATAATTATTTTCATAATATATTCCCAAATAAGGGCTATCGATCATAGATTTTTCTGCCCTATAATTTATATTACTCTAAAAATTAAAATCTTCTACAAAGGCGAATTTCTATAAAAAAATAAATTTATATAATACGACCCATTTGTATTGTGTGTCGTCATTGTATTTTAAGAATACTAATAATTAAAATGATTTTTTAATAGTACAATTTAGTTTTTTGATTATTACATCAATGTAACTTGAATTGGTGATTTTTAATAATTATATAATATTATAATTTTTACTAAATTAGTTTTCACCATCCTTTCAAATTGCGCGATTTTTTGTTTGCATTTTATTAAAAAATGCGGTTTAATTAAATCTAATAAAATTAATTAATTACACATAATTAACACAAACAGTTACATCATGTAAGAAACTATTTAATATTCAATTCGCGCGTGTGTGTATGTGTGTCCGGAATTAACATATGTAGCTGACTAATTACACTGTGTTCCATTAAGTCGACCGCATTTTGTACATTATGCGAACATTCCATTCCAAACCATTCCATTTCATTCCATTCGAAACGAGCACGCACATAATTTTTCTCTCGCCATTAAATATTTAATTAAATAATTTCACAAAATCGATCCGGTTATTCATGGATTGCGATTAACTTTTGTAGCTGTAGCCACACTACAAAGCCCCACTACCAATGGCTAATTAATTGTCCACTCCTCCGCTGTGCTGATTGATGCCGGGCATTGCTTCAACAATAATTAATAATCCGGCGATTACTAATTTCGTGTAATTATATTAAGTTCATTTCGCTAATGACACGCGCGCATGGATTGCGTTTGTGGAGTACGGCAATTATTGAAATTAATATTTAATATTTATAGCGTGCAATATTAACTTTATACCAAATTATACACAAATTAATTTGTGGGACAAACCAGTGCTTTTTATGTATTATATCAAAGTAATTAGAGTAAATAATAGTTTGAAACAATAATAATAGAAAAAGACCCAGGAATAAGTACCAATATATGTATAAAAATATACAAAATGGTTTGCTGTCCCATCCTAGGCTACAGTTCCATTATTTTTATCAACTCATATAGCGCCACCATTAACAACCACGGAGTAGCTGAAATATCTTCTCTCACTAAATTTCGACACCCCCAAAATCCTCTCCATAATCCTTCAAATGTACTCCTCTACCAAATAACCCAAATTACTCATATTAAAGATGGACTTCGATTTCTCGCAGAATGATTGGCATGTAACAAGTCGAAAAAATTGTCATCCCTAGAAACCCCTACATGACTTCTAAATACATAAACCCGCCAACAACCTTTTACGAATACATATCCTTTTACCCTACTTTCCCAACTTGAAACAAACGTAGTTCCGCATCAAACCCCGAGCCTAAGACGTATGTTCTATAGCCCTTGTGAAAAGGAAATATTATTATTTGTCTTGTGAAAGAATGTTTTCAGTTAATTTATTGTATTCATTTTTCTTCAGTACAGATATTCGGGGCTATTCTGTATCGATAACGTTCAGCAAAACATGATCGTTATCTGAGAAGTGGATTTCCTATAAATTATAATAAATCCATATCTGCTCAGACTGTGATTATGATCATAACAGATGCGTTAAATTTTACATTTTCCCTTACATAATAGCCCCGATTGTAATAGTAATAGAAAAGGGTGTTTTATTCACTTGATCACATTTATTTAAATTAAATAAAAAGAAATTAAAAATTAATATATAACAATTAAATAATTTTGGACAACTCTGGTCGATGGCCTAGACAGCTCAATCGGAAACAAAAACTTATTTTAACAAAAAAAGTACCCCTAACAACTTTTTCAATTATCATGAAAAATTATTTCGAACTAAAACTTTCTACAAAGATGTTTTCCAGTGTATTGAACAAGAATCTGCAATTAGGAAATTTTTATTCCGCTAATAAATATTTGTTTTTAGTTTTTAAAGTTGAAAAAATAAATAAAAGTATCAAAAAGTTTTCAAGCCCAAATAAAAATTTCCTTTGGAATGTTAAGCAATCGATTTCAGATCCGTATTCAGTATTGAAAACATTTATACCAATTTTGAGCTCAATCGAAAAATTGTTGGTCCATAGCCTAGACAAACACTAAAAATATAAATGAAAAATTGTTCAATAAAAAAATGAAAATAATTAATAAATGACTCCCTCTTTGTGATATTTTAATTTATGTTACATAAGTACTTAAAACAAACGCTCAATACCGGATACTTGCTGTTGCATTACCTCTTGTATAATGCAACAATTTTTGATTAAAAAATATTTCATAATATTTTTTTTGTGTGTGCAAATAACAAAATAAAGAAATACGTAATATAAGAGCAACTACAGACACGCGTTTCGTTATTTCTTCCCTCCTCAGTACAGCTCTGCCTTATATAATTACAGAGTTATTAAGTTAGATCAATCAAACGAACACGATTGACCCACGCAATCTCACTTAATTGTTTTAAGCAAAAAACATTTTCCTCTCAGATTGTAAATAAAGTCTCGCTGGCTATTAATAATAATAAAAACAGACAATAAGCAAAGGGAATAACTAAAGAGAGGATAATTTATTAATTATTGTCATTTTTTAGTGTGGGAAGGTAAATCCGTTTACGGACGAGGTGTCGGGCTCCCTTAAATCGTCTGACAAAAGAACTACCAACTAAAACCCCACCCACCTTTACCAGCGTCGACAAAAATGTCATTGGGATTGTTTCTGGTGACGTGCTTATATGAATTTATCCACTAACATCTTAATGTAACGCTGGAAAATAAATGGGACGGATAGATAAATATCAAAGTTAGATTTGACGTAGTTACATAATTGTATATACACATATTAAAAAAGAGATACAAGATAAATAAGTGAGTAAATAGAAAAGAGTATTCATTCTCTTGGTCACATTTATTTAAATTAATTAAATAAAAATGATTTGAAAATAATTAATAAATTATTTCCAAATTTAGCTCCATGACTTTTGACTTACGTAGTTGTTTTAATGTGCATTTGTTTAACGTACTTACGTAACGTAAGTCAAAATTCACAGAACTAAATGTGGAAATAACTTATTAATTATTTTCAAATCACTTTTATTTAATTTAAGTGAGTAAAATATCACAGTTAGATTTGACCAGATTAGTATGTCTATTTCAGGTTTACAGCCTTTATAATTAACCTATTAACCCTATGTATTTGATAAAAGCCAATTATTTGTCAATCGCTTCATTGGTTTCACCCAGTGTCAAATATCTCAGGCCCGGAAGAGAATGTCGAATTCCGCTATATTTGTTACAATTTTCGAATATGTGTGCAACCGTTAGCAGTATCTCACATACATCACATTGGTGTTGTACTTTCCCTATAAGTAGGTGAAATTATGTGAAGTATGAATGACCAGTGCGTAACCTTGCAAGGACCACTAGTTCCTTCCTCGATAGAGCTGTTGGGTAAAACCACGGTCGAATATAAACCTTTATTACTCTTAGCTTACTCACATTTGCCTCCCAGTACGTCTGCTATTTCGCAAATATCTTTTTCTTCCATAGGGTAATGCAATCGGAGTGTATAATGGGAGGATAGGGTGCCTCCAAGGTGAGCGTAGCTGCCCTGGTTGCTGCCTTGTCAGCCTCCTCGTTTCCAAAAATTCCAACATAGGCGAGACACCAGACAAAGCTGATATTAGAGAGTGTATCATCTATTGCCCTGTAGATCTCCTGCACCATTGGATCTCTGTCCCGCGAATATTTTATTTTGTGGATGCTACGTAAAGAGTCGGAACATATCACGATATTTCTGTTATCCATATGTTGGTTATCTTTTTATTTAATCTATCTAAATAACAGTGACCATGTAAATAAATCTCTATTAAAACAATTGTATTATAAATTTTCTGTTATACAGATGTTTTATATAAAAAATATCAATGAATACCATGTATGTCCAATTTATTTACCTTTGACGAGGGTGTTATTGATTTCGTCAAGTAAATATAAGAGTCGTAGTGTGGAAAGAACATTTAAAATTAAGTTTATAGCAAGAAGGATAGTTCATATAAGTTCAATTGTTTGTCCTTCAAAGAGTTAGCGATAGCTGAATAATTATTTAAAAAAATATATCAATATTTCTAGAGAATATCTATTAAAAGAAAACAATAAAACAAAATATCAGTCTTTCTGGAGTGTCTTTTCCGGAGAAACTACGCTGTTTGGTTTTTGATTGCGCGTCCGCTCACTTTATTAGCGCTCCGTGTAAATAGCGGCGGCGATATTGCCGCTTCGGAATTCTTGAGAGGGGGGTGGCAAACATTTGTTCTAAGGAAACGAACGGGCCGGACCCCGGCTTGTTTGTTGTTTGCGGTGCGCTTCCGGGATAATGATTTTAAAGTTGTCCGGACCGCGCTCCGGGCTCCGTAATAACCGGCTACGTGACCGGTCACCATAATTACGGCCAGCTGTGTATTGACGCTATCGGGTTTTGTCACACGGGTCTCGACCCCCCGTCTTTCCGGACGTTTCCGGGAAGTACGCAGGTTTTAATTAAATCAAGAAGACTCGATTCAGTTTAACGGGAAATGAGTATTGAAAATATTCAATTTATTTTATTAAATAAAACGCTTTCTAACTGTTTTGTATAACTTGTTATTTTATGAATATAAATTCTATAATTTCGAAGCATATACGCAAGTGAAAGCCCTGATAATTAATAAATTCAATTTATTTATTTGAAAATTTAATTTATTTTTACAAATTTTTATTCTGAAATATCGAAATACCTGTTAAAATGGTATAGTTGACCTATAAAAAAAAATCTCCAGAAAACAATCTAATTTCACAATTTTCTTCCAATTTTGCACCCCCAGAGACAATAATATAATTCATAAATTCAAAAATCCTTCAGAAACCCTATTCCAATTCATCACTTCTATTAACGAGCAATAAGACACCCCCATAAAATGTGCGAATTTTGGCAGAAAGGTTGTTGGCAGATTGTCGGCAAATAAAATAATAATATTTATTGTTAATTTCTTTCACATTTATATGTATAATGTACTGAAAATAAATATTCATTGTTTATATTCATTCATTGTTGTGGAACTTGATTTTTTGAAAGGAAACATAATTAATCACCAATCTTTCTTTCTTTTTTTTATTTGTCCCCAATCAATTTTCCCTTATTTATTTTCGTTCCGGATGCGGATGCAGTTTGTTGTTTCGGTAATTTGGAAACGGGCCGGATTTTCGAGGCGTGTGATCTGCCGTAAATACGCCGGAAGTGGAATGAAGAAGAATCAACGGGATCCGCAAATACGTCCAACTCGACTGCAAACAACCGAGCGAAGAGTAAATAGGGAGCCATTTGATACCGAGTATTGTTTAACATGTACATCTTGTTAAAAGAGAGTGCATGTCTTCCTCCTCCCCCTTTCCGTCCTCGTTCTCGTCGTCGTCATCTTTGGTCGGAGCAAGACGTGCGGAGTGGAGGAAGTTTTAAGGTATTAAAACTTGCAATTCAAATACACTCTCTACGGCGGGCTTTATGGAAAGGTTGGCGTGTGTGTGGTGAATTATGTATTAAACTGTCATATATTTTAGAGTGTGGCTGTGTGAAGGAGATGGGTTTGGAATTGCGGTAAAAGTCGCTCAGTTTCGAATCAAAAATGTATCTCGTCTTATGATACACTCTATCAAACATATTTCATTCGTTTTTATATTATTCATGTCCATCGTAAATTTGTTTCCCCTCAATAAGAATAAAGAACAATTACTGCCAATCACAATTTAAACTTCTTACTTCAATAAAAGACTATTAAATATACAGCGAGTCCAGAATGAAGGAAACGAATTAATTTAAACTGCCCGTGATTATTTTCGAGAAAAACACTCCTGCAGAGATGATTAGTATTTTTCACCATACAAATTTTGCACTAAAAATATTGTATATAGGGTCTATCATAAACAAATAGCTTTATTTAGACAATTACATAGATTTTTAAAAATTTTAACATAATGTATACAGAAAAAAATAAAATAATAGACAAGAGTATTGATTCACATTGTCACAGTTATTTAAATAACTTAAATAAAAAGAATTTGAAAATAATTAACAAATTATTCCCGCTTTAACCACTGTGACATTTTAACTTATAGTTTAGCAACAATTGCACCTCGGATAAACTCCACCAGCCACGACATCTCAAAGCAAAGTAGTTATGTTAGATTACTACTTTAAAATAAATATTCAATAATGAACACTTGCTAACAATAACAAATTGTGTAATGAAACAATTTGCAAGAAACAAAACAAAAAAAAAAACGTAATATCAGTAAACACGTGTTTCGGGATTTCATCAGTACAACTCTGCCTTATGTACTTACAAAGTTGTTAAATTAAATTAATCGAACGTACCGCTCACGCTGTGATCTCCGGAGGAAATGATCCAGAATATATCGACAGGCGCGCAATCTCCATTAATTTTCATCAGCAAAATATATGTTTTAAATCTGATCCGATTTTTTTAAGTGTTTTTCTGTCCTGGGTTATCATCCACGTGTCTTTATGTTCAATTTTTATTTAATTTTTTAATAATAGAAAAATGATTTATTCACTTGGCACGGTTATTTAAGTAAGTTAAATTAAAAGAATTTGAAAATAATTAATTAATAAATTATTTTCCCTATAGCTACTGTGACAATATGTTAATGTTATGAAACAGCAAATGTCTATTATTAGACATTTGTTTAAGTACTTATGTAACATAAGTCTTAATGTGACAGTAGCTTAAAGGAAAATAATTTATTAATTAATTATTTTCAAACTATTTTTATTTTTCATTTATTTTTACTCCAATCTTGAAATATATTCTCATTTTGTTTATTGTTCCAATCAAGGTTGATTGTTTCTACTTGTATCCTCTTTTTCCCCTAACATTATTGATCCATTATTATTTTTTAGCTTTATAAATTTCCGTTAATTTCTAAACATTTCTAAAAAGGTTTAAATTAATTAATTATATTGTATTTCCTGAGTGGGGCACAGAAACCGCGGATTTAATGAAATTACTTGTATTCGAGATTGATTAGAGTTTGGAGATTTAATCAATCCTCCCTTTTACACAGATAAACCGATGGATGCGGGACGTGTGAACCTCGCAAATGGCGTTAAGAATGGCGGCGCTTAATTAAAACAAGAAGAGCTCGAAAAAAGAAAAAGCAAAGAAAAAAAAAAACACGGAAGGGAATGAGAAAGGGAGCGGTTGCGCTCGGACCGCTTCTCATTATATCTAAAAATTGCTGCGGCTGGCGCAATCATTGTCCGTGTACTGTATACAGTGGAGTATATCGCGACATCAGCAGGGCCCTTTGTCCGATCGCATCGCGGCTTTTGTTATTAAAATATACGGCGTCGGCGTCGCAATTATGGACGGATGCGGTTCTGTCAACGTCTGCGCCGATTAAAAACGCCCATTAATAACAATGAAATGCCGCGGACAATATCCTCTATCGCGCTGGATTCATCCTCGCCGGGAGAGGAAGCGCTTTACTAAAGGTTATGATGAAAGGATACGGATGAATATTCATCAGCGTGATTAGTGCTTTAAATCTTAATTTTCTCTACGAACTTTCTGTAAAAGACTAAAATGAAATCATAATAGGAAGACAAAAAATTTGATGGATTAAATATAAAAAAAATCAATTTTAAATTAAGCAACTTAAGATTTTTAACTTACATTTTTTATAAATATATTTTAATTATATTATGATTAATCTGTAATGCCATAATGAACAATAAAAAAAAGCTGTTCAATTGACACTGTATATTTAGATTTTTCTATTTTTTTTTTGTTTGATAAAAAGTATCATTCGATTTTTTAATTTCGTAATTAATTGCATTAAGATTTAACAATCCGCTATCTAGTGGTTTCCGAAGTTTATGGAAGGTCGTTCACAATGCGTAAAAATAAAAAAAAAAAACATTTCTTCTGGGGTACCCCAGGGGTCACACTAGTGGCCTTTATTATTTCTGATGTTTATTGATGACATCGCATTGTCAATTAAAAGTTCAATTTTTCTGCTATTTGCCGATGATCCGAATTTGTTTAGAGAAATACGCGATATCAGGAAACACTTTGACTTTGCAATGAAGAGGATGCTGGAGCTTCCAAAAACGACAAAACTCTTTGATTAACCATAAGAGCGAAAGCAGTACAAAGCTGCAGTGTTTGGCCGAACTAACCCTTACTTTGGCTCTGCTAAATCAACCCCCCTCCCTTAAAAAAGAGTTTATTGTTTATAAAATGGTGTATCCATCAATAAAGATTCATTACCATTAATGATTACAACTCCATCCTTTCCTGAATGAATTTGTTCTATCTTGCTAACTGCCCACTTTGCTGGGGTATATTTTTATCTTTCTTTAAGATTAATTGAACTAATTGATCATTGTTTTATATATACTTTTTCATTTAATTTCGGTGTTCCAACTGTCTTTAGTTGTAAAGTATTTGTTCCTGAAATGCTTCTACATTTCCTAAATGTACTGCCATCATAAGAGAAGGTTTATTTTTATACTGCATAATATTTCAGATAATAGTGATGTTATCACCGATTACCGATTTGTCTGGGGCAAAAAAGAAAAAAAAAATCCAAAAATCCAATGACCTTATCATTGAGCGAAATGGAAGGAGTTCTTAGGAACGGACAAGCGGGTGACGTAGTAATTGGAAGAAGGTATGGATGTTGGCGTAGGCGGATGATATGATAATTGTGGCGAGAGAATTGGGAGAGGTTTAAGAAATACTGAAGAAATTTGAAAAGGTTACATTTGAATGAAAAGAAAACAAAATGGATGGGCTTTATGAACAGAGGTTCACAGGGTATGGTGGGTGAATTGGAATGGGAGAGAAATTGGTGATTGAGAAGGTGAGTGAATTTAAATATTTAGTGTTTATATTTAAGAGCACTGGATTCTGCTAGATGAGTTCAGGGAAAGGCAATGAGAGCTTGGGGATAATAAAATGAGGTTAAGTTAGATGAATTCGAATGAAAGGGGGAGATGATTGAGAGTGTGAATTATTTGAAAAAAATAGGGTTTATATTTAAGACCATTGGATCATTCTAGATGTGTTCAGGAAAAGGCAAGGCGAGCTTGAAGGTAATAAAAGGTAAGTGGGAAGGATGGTTTGAGGAAAACATAGCATTGGAATGTAAGTTGTGGGATGCATGTATAAAACCAAATTTGTTATATGGGGTGGAAGTATTGGTTGTGAGCGAGTATGAATGTTTAGAGAAAGAAGAGATGTAGTTTCTGAGGCAGATTCGTTGAGTGGATAAATCGACCCCCCAGATATATCCTGCTGAAGAAAACGAATAGATGGAGTATACATGTGGAGGCAATGGAAACGGCGAAGAAGTACGAAAAGAGTTTGAGTGAAAGGATGGTAATGTAAGGAACAGATATAAGGAAGGAAAATAAGGTTCGAAAAGAAGGGAAATGCATGAATGGGCAGGGATGTCATATCTATTGGCATAGGAATGGTTCGAAAGATGGGGAAAGTTGGGAGAGTGGATGAGAGTGAAGTTAAGGGAGGTGGAGTAGGAGTGTATAAGGAGGAGTGAGTATAACCCCATGTATGAAAGATGGCAGGTGAATTTATTTCTACCGGAGCATTTGCGAAATAGTTGTTATTCGAGAGAGTAAAGGATCCTTTTTGCAGAGGCAAGGTGCGGTTCGGAGAAGAGAGGGAGAAAGGTGTGGATGGGAGAGAGGTGTGTTGTGTGATAGTAGCAAGAATACGTGGAGCCATATGACTGAGGAGTTTGTAGAGAATGAATGGGAGGGAGCAGGAATTTTGTGGATTGGATAAGAGAGTATGAGGCTGGTGTTGGAAAAAAAAAGAGGTAGATATTATTTTAACAATAGCTATAAACAACGGGTTCCAAAAACAAATTATGGAAAAATTAGTTGTAAATAAAGAAAAACTTAATGAGTCCCTCAATCAATGTAGAATATACTAATGATTATGCTTCCCTAACTTTTAATGGATATAGATTTTTTAATAAAACATTTTTTGCTTGTCTAATCAATTGTTTCTAACTTTTTTTTAGTTTTTTTAATTATTAAACATTCGTAAACTAGAGTATTTTACATTATACTTACACAACACATTTTCTGTTGATTTTAACTTATTAACTGGAATGTCTATATAAGACATTTCTAATGAGTCAGTATACCATAAAACTTATCAATAAAAAAATCACATGTTCAATTATAGGTTATAAATGATTTTTTTGTAAATTTTGTTGTACCATCCCACAACTACATTCGGCATTTTCAATAAAATTGCAAATCAACTTATAAATTGAGCTTACACACAACGCACCGTGCAATACACACAACGAAATACTGTTACACCGTCGCTGGATAAAATGGCGGATTTCCTTTCCCCGTTTAGTTTTATCCCTCCCACTTCCAGATATTAATAGGTCATTGGTCTGTATATTGTGACTGTATAGTTTCGAATTTACGTGAAGTGATTGTTCAGAATTAAAAAGACCACTTTTTATTTTTATATTATATGTACATTTCGAGATGCAACATGCTCATTATTAAAATAAAAAGTGAAGTAGATAATAACACTATTTATATTTCTGTATGTTTCAGTAATGATTTATTTAATACCTCTTTATTGATTATCATTTTTTGTTCATACTGTGGTATAAGTTAATACTTACGTTGTTCGTTTTTTACAATATCATAAATAGCTCGCAATTTTCAATGGTCTGAAATAAAATAGTTCCGTTAACGGAAATAAGTTTTTAAACCTTCCTCTCTCTGAAATGAACGAACGAAGTTCTGCAATAAATGCATCGGTTGTCCCATATCGTTGCTCATTCCATTTTTCATTGCTTTTATTATAACTTTTAAACATTTGCTCAGAATTATAAAAATAAATTACCTTTTCTTCTGTATATTCATTATTAATATAGAAATATTATATTAAAAAAAAAACAATTAACTTATAAAAAAATAATCAAAATTTTTTGATAAATCTAAAGAATCCGAAAAACAGTTAAATGTTAAATGAAGAACAAATAATTTAGCAAATTATTTGTGTATATTAAGGAACAGGATAGGCCCTAAAAGTGCCTTGTCTAATTCCTTTATTTAGTGTCATACTTTTGGATTTTACTGTCACGCCCTTTTCAACATCATCTAAACAAGGAAAATTATTTGTTAAAAAGTGTAATGATTTTCCGTTATAACAATGTAGTAAATCGAATTCTTGAATTTACCGTTTCCGTTGAATAACAAATCGCGGATTTCAACTAACGAATGATCGCGATAAAGTCGCGGCTTTCGAAGTTCGAACACCGCCTTCCTTTCCTCCCTCGTCCCTCTCCAAAAAGCGAGAAAAAGATGCCGCGAACTGCATAATAGTGTGTGAGATTCCTCGTTTTCAATTTCCTCGCGCGAAAGTCGCCCCTCCTCTTCTCACTGCTGATGTATAGCACAATTCCATCCCTGATAATAAACGAGATTGCAGTGATGAACACGCTACCTGCAACGCTGCCGCCCCTCGCTCTCCTCCCCTGGCGCGCAAACCCACCCCATATATTTACACCAACGGAAAATGCTACAACAGTAATCTCGGCGATCAAATAAATTACCCCGCCGGATATCCACACAATGCTAACGTTAATAATCAGATAAATCAAGTGAGCGCGGAATGTCTCTCGGCGATTTTCGGGATTGTGTGTAAATCATTTAGGGGCGTGGTGATTTGCTCGAAATTATAGAAATAAATCACCTTTTTCTTCCCAGTGTTCACTATTGTTATAGAAACATTTTATTAAAAAAAAAAACAATTAACTTGAAACAAAAATAATTAAAGAGCTTCTTGATAAATCTAAAGAATCTGAAAAAGAGTTAAATGTTAAATGAAGAACTAACCAAAAGTACTCTCTTACGAAAAAAAAAAAAAAGTATTATGCCTTTATCTTAAAGAATTGCCCATCTATTTCAATTTTTTTTGACAAAACCCCCCACCTGGGAACTTTTAAACCTTGTCTGCATTACCAATATCCCTCTAAAATTCAAATATCCCTAATACAGTATTCATGAATTCATATCATCACATATCTAATTAATATATGAGACAAAGGACAACGGTAAATGTCAATATTAAAGTGTACGTTATTAATTCAAATCATATTCCATGTATTTGTTTCTATTACACAAGATGATTAGACTGTGATGATAAAAATAGCGTACACGTTAAAGTTAACATTTCCCTCACATAATAGCCGCGAATATGTAATATGTTTTGTAAATTTAATTAATTTATTTAATTTACATAACCATAACGACCAGGAGAATGAATTTAATTTTTCTTTTATTATTGAATTCACTGCTTTTCTAATTTATAGAATATTCGATCATAAACAGAGGAAATATTACGGATAATAATGAAATAATTCAGTAACGATTTTATTAATAAAACTGCTAAACAATTTCATTTACTTTTTTCCGTCATCACAAACACACACGCGATGACGTATAACGAAGCAAAAAAAAATAATCCGTCCCAATCGTCCGGCGAGTTTCGTTTCATAATTTCATTCCCCGCCGAACTTTGCTTTTAGTTGCGAGTAGAGCAAAAGTTTCCCTTCACCGGTATATTTTCTAGCGAGATCTACCCTCCGCACTCTTCTTTCCCTTCACGGCACTAATAAAGTTTCCCGTTTCTTACAGGACGCGCGGTGCGTTCCGATTCCCTCTTCCGAATTAAAAATTCCGGTCGTGTGTTAATTGGATCAATTCCTGAAAAAGGGGAGCCCACGACCTCCGCTATTAATTTATTTGATTCCGCGAAGGACGGAAGAAAAAAAGTAGTACGATTGCACGTATTGCATGGCTACGTTTCATCGACTCTTGCTTAAACTCGATTACCGTATACAGGGAATATATATTCTTTACGTGAGCCATTAATTTATATTGCAATATACATTGCTTAACAACTTTTAAATTAGCTGTAATTTTGTAATACTTGATTTGATAATTAATTGAAATATCAAAAGCTTTTATAAAAAAAAAACTATAAAATATTCTGTGGTTCATTAAAAAAATAGATAATGGGATGCATTAATCAATCAACATCACTGCAATTAGAATAAATGAAATTCTACTCATGAAATTAATATATTCATTGTCTGGTCATTTTCTTTATCTCCAAACCGCTGAGAGCTGGCCATATGGTAGGGTATCCAAGGCTAAAAAAGAAAAAAAATGGTCTGATCAACATCCCACACAACGAAGAATATTTTATCCGAGAACTGCATACAATTCACCAAATTGTCACGAACAACGGATACAAGAACAACAAAGTAGACAGGATCCTGAAACGAAAAAGAAGAAAATCAGTTAATAAACTTTTTTAATGAGAAGAAGCCAAAGAAGACAGTAAGTTCGCAGCCATTCCATTCATTCCATCAGTGAGTCAGAAGATTGTAAAAGAAGTCAGCAAACACAACGTCCAGCTAATTGAAGTCAAAAGGAAACATTTAAAGAAACACTTAGTCAACAACTAAATGGAGGCAATTGACCCACTATAAAAATCCGATATTTACAAAGTACAATGGAAAATATATAGGACAGACAAGAATACGTTTCAAGATCAGGTACAACGAGCACAAAAAGGCAACCTCGAGAACAGGATTATCTGAGCATTGCGTCATAACAGGATAAGAAATAGCCGACATTAAACCAATCCACATTGAAAAAAAAATGCCGAAAATTAAATCTCCTTAAAGGTCTGGAGATTACAAGAGCTATTATGGATGGTGATAATCTCGCAAACAACCAGAACGGACTATTAGAAAGTTCGAATCTATTAATAATAATAGAAACAGGATTTATTCATTTATTGATAGCGTTGGAATTTCATGGAACCGATGCTACCAACCTAAGCTCAAGACCACTCAACAAACATAATGTACAATGTATAAAAGCACTTAGTAACGTGAAACAGAAAGTAACTGTGAGCGGTTACCAAATGTTTTTTTATACATATTACCTTACAATTTATAACGATGTGAAACGAAGTAAAAGCCTTTATAATTACTGACGAGAGATTAATTCCGAAATACGTGTATGCAGATGGCATTATATTGCGTAACGTTATAATTCTTTGTATTAGATATTCTGCAATGAATAATTGTTACATTGTGCAATCATTTTTGATACAACAGTAATTGTATTTTGTTTATTTCAATTTCAGGTGGGGTATTTACCTGGGATGTATTTGTTTCAATGATTATTTTTAAAGCACTTACGTTATTCAAATCAAAAAGTTGCAGAGTTAAAGGGAATATAATTACTCAATTGTATAAATTAATTATTATTAAAATTTTAATTATTTTAATTTAAAATCTATAACCAAGTAAATGAATAATCTTATTATATTATTAATGAATTCTTTTAATAATAATTAAAGCATTTCGAGGAATAGAAATATATATATATATATATTAATAGAATACCGATTATTTCATTTTATAAAATTCTCTTATTAAGGGTTTCCAATATTATTTTTAATGAATTTCTATAGTCAAGCATAAAACCATTTTTATTAACGTCATTCGAGTTTGAAAGCTATTAACGTTCTTGGAGCCAGCATAGTTGATTGCACAGTTATTTCTACGTCCTCGTTAAAACGTCATAAACTGCGGTCCTATTAAGAAAATTTCATATTTTTATGGTTAATTTTCCAGGAATTCAATGAATGATAGAATTGGAGATAATTAATTTCCTGTTAAAAATAACTCGGATCTTTCCTCTTAAATAGTAGAAAATCACTCAATTTCAATTTTATAAAAAACCGATGTAGATTTAATTTAGCAATGAAAATCGCATAACTAAATTCCTGAATATTAAATGTAATCTATCGTTACTATTTGGTACAGTTTATTGCCCCTCCTGAACTGTTTGCATTTTAGCTATTTTCGTAAAAATGGTCAAATATGATTTAATTTTCAAATATTATAAAAAAAATTAATCTATAGTTTGTAATTGGTATGGCTAACAGTCCCGTATGAGCCATTTGAATTTTAGCTGTTTTCGTAAAAGTGGTCAAAATTTATATAATTTTAAGAATTCTAAAAAAGATGTAATTTATAGTTTATATTTGGTATAGTTCATAGCCCTTCTGAATCATTTAAACTTTATCCATTTTCGTAAAAGTGGTCAAATTTGATTTAATTTTAAAATTCTTAAAAGTAAAATTTAATCTTTATGTTTTATTTGGAATAGCTCATCGCCACAAACCCCCCCCCCCCCCCCTTGAACCATTTCAATTTGAGCCTTTTTAAAAGAGGTGAAATTTGATTAAATTTTCAAATCGAAGTTCTTAAATTGCGCAGCTAGACTCAAATTGAAGCAGAGGGAGTGAATTGTATGTCACCTCCAACCCCCTTGCAACAATTTAATTTTGGACAATTTTTGTATAGGTTGTCAGATAGAATTCTAATTATTTTTTTAATAAATAAAATCCCCAGCAGATTTAATTTAACGGCATAAATTGCTTAATTTGACTTTGAACAACAAGATGATGTTCAAAGTTTTTGCTTGAAATACCCTCTAAACATTTTCCAGCAACCTGAATTTCTCTTTTTTTCATATGGATCCACTAATTTTGTTAGTATTCAAGATATTGCTGGGACAGAAAAAGATCTACAACAGAACTTACTCATATACATTAAATTATATTTAATTAATTTAAATTATATCTCAATGTTGAACATTGAAAATTCCTTCAATTCATAGATATAATCATAAAATAAAAGAAAAGATGTGGTATGGTTCATTTAACTATTTAAATGAATAAATAAAACTTTCGGTTGTGAAATATAGTCAATGTATTGTACTTTTATACTCAATATATCCCCGCCCAGAACACTCCAAATTCAGTTTTCTTGTGGGTCGATTATTTTTTTGACAATTATAGAAATACAATTATACGATTAATTAAATATCAAAAGGATTTACATTATAAACTATACAATTAGATAACCGTCATTTCTTTCTGCGTTGGTTTAATTAATAGAATTTACATGCTTGTATTTAAATTCATATTAATTTAGGAAACGCTTATTGTTTGAAAATCCATTATAACTTGGTTTGAATTGTTGCGAACAATAAATTTAATATGTACATTTGTTAACATACATTATGTAAACATAACAACATTAATGAAATTATCATTGTATTACAAGCGAATATTCAATGTATGAAAGAAATTACATTAACTGTCATTAACAATGTTTATTATATGAGTACGAACTCATTTACTTCATATTATGTGCATGTACGTAGAAAATTAGTATTATGTTTAATAAAATGAAATCATTACTGTAAAGTTTGTTTAATAAAGTGATGAACACGGGTAAAGATTCTATATTTTTATGTGGTGGTCTAAACTGTTATGATACTCACTTTCACCTTTATTCCATTCATGATTTTTTTATGGTGAATGCGCCTGGCTCGACAGTAGAATTATCATGTTTAATTGGGATTTATACTTATTTTGTTTTTATTTCACTTGATAAAATTTGTGAAAAAAATATTTATTATATTTAATAGGTGTTTCAACTATATTAAAGTTATTTGTTGTTTTGTATTTAGTGTTAATCCATTGCTAAAGGTCACTTTGAGTCCGCAATGTACATTTAATAAATCAAATAAAGTGTGAAGAATTAAAAACTTATTAATGCTTTATTTATCAATTTAATTTTCATGTAACTCAATCAATCAATTTAAAATAATGAAGTAATGAAAAACAATAAATATTCTGGATTTATTAGTAAATCTAAAAACAGTCTACGGTCACATAACCGTGATATTCACTTTTATCTTTATTCTATTAATGATGAATTTATTGACGTATTCGTATTCGTTGGAGTTCCCAGATACTCAATGCCCTTATTGCCTAATAAAATATTCCATAGTTGTAAAATAATAAAAATAACGCTTATAAATCATATATATAATTATTGTAAAAAGTATATATTCACACAGCTATCCAGTTGTACATCATTCTTGATAATGGCATTAAGCCGAAACTAGTTGAAGTTAAAATAAACATAAGTAAAACAAAACCAAGTGAATTTAATTTACAAGTGCAATTCAATATTAACAATGTTTTACCAAGTGATTAATGAGAAAAAAGTGTCCGGTAGATTTGTTAACATTTTTATATATTATTAACGATAGGAATTTCAATTACATTAAAATTATTTTAAGTAATGAAATGATGAATAATATAATATAATTTAAAACGATTCGACTGTCGAAATAACCGTGATAATTAGTTCCATCTTTATGAAATTAATTGACTTTTGGTGAATGCGCCGGTCGTAACGCTAAAAAAATTTTCCTGTTTATTTAGGATTAAATCCGATTCTGTTTTAATTTATAAATAGAAATATATTTATGTTCTGGATTGTTAAAAATATTATTTATTATTATTATGTTATGTATACTGGTGTTATACCGTTAATAAATAAATAATTGGTTTTTCAATTATATTAAAATTATTATTTCAAGGCGTAGAGTGATGAAAAACAGTAAATATTAATTATTTTAATTAATTTAAAAACATTCCACGGTCGAAACGTGATGTTCGCTTTAATTTTCAGACATATAATTAATTTTGTTTTTGGTGAATGCGCCGGGTTTAATGGTAAGAATCATCTTATTTAATTAGGATTTATACATATAACCTTTATTTACAAATACTAGATATATTTACAGTACATATATGGGAGTTGAATGTTCTGAAAACGGCTATCGACCAAGACCCGACCTTGTCCGGTCTATATCGTTGTTTAAATATCATGATCAGTAACGTTATTATCTATGTTCTGCTAATGAAGTGATGAACTGACGAATCATAAAAACGGAAAATGTATTGTATATTTGGGATTGATGGTAGGATTACGGGGAATAAAGAGTTGATTGAGAATTTCTGTGTTATAAGAATTTGAGGAAAACTTAATGGATAAATTATGGAGGCGCTTAGCTATGGCAGGAATATTGAACATTTCATAGAGGAGTGTATTGGTTTTGTTTGTAAATTACTTGAATTTTAAAAATGTTACTTATAAAATTTAAAATGAATTTCAATGATATTAAAATTATGTTAAGTGGAGAAATGATGAAAAACTGTAAATATTAATGATCTTAATTAATTTAAGAAGACAACCATAAAAATAGCGGTATTCACTTTTATTATTTATTTATGGGAATTTCAAATTTACAAAGGTACAACATAAATATCTTTAAAAAAATACAACAGAAGATAAACAATAATGTGTGTATGTAATGGTAGATTTTGGTGAATGGGCCGGGTTGACGGTAACTATTATTGTGTTTGATTAGTTGTTTTTTTTTTTCACTCTTTTACAATAGACTCTAATAATATGAATTGTTATTTTTAATAGGCAATAATAATAACAATATAATTATTTTGTTATATACTATAATTAATAATACTTATCAATCTTTACAATTATATTTTGTAAATCATTTGTTATAGATGTGTTAGTTTATTATTCACATTTTATAATAATTATTGTAAGAGGTGATTTCCGTAAAAATTAATATAATAATAAACAGAGGGCTTCATGGCCCTTATTTGAGAATATATTACGAATATCTTTTTTTTATTATATTATGTTATATTGAATCTTTAATCTGGTTCTCATTAATCACTTCATGAAACATGATCATTATAAGGAATGTACACTTACTTGATAATGACGAGAGTCGAAACTAGTCTGAGGAAATAAATTAAGTACTCAAACAAATCAAGTGTATTTTTCAACCTACTAATATGTTATATTGTATACAATATATTATTTATCTCAGATAATAAAGACTTAGTAGTTGCAATAAACAGATGAAGCTAAAATTGTAGCACCAAGAACTAAATAAAAACAAAAAGGCAGAAAGAAGGACTTTGACATTGCGATAGAATTGTTTCTCTATGCAGATTATAGGCTTTCTGTTTTATGTAATAAGTTGTTAGTGTGTAAATGTTTATGTTGCGGGTTAAGCAAATTTTAACTAAGTTTAATTATGTTTATGAAACAGTTGCCAATATAAGCGGAACGTAACAACGGAGTTTGATCAAACAGTTTAATGGGAAACGTAAACAAAAGTGTCTTAAATAAAAATAACGATAAGACCCTCACCAAGCAAAATATTTACCCGAGTCGAGGAGTTGGGCGTGCTGCTGAATTAAAACGCACCCTCAAAGATAACACAAATCACCCTTCCGGAAATTTCGCACTGCTATTTAAAACAAAATAAAAGAAAACTCGAAAAGGATTTTATAAATAAACAGCCGTTTCGTGGATTAAACACTTGTTTTCGTTTATAATATTTTTATTATTACTCTTCCGGTGCGCTGTTTTCGCGAATTTCAGTAGTTTCGAGGGAGCATCCGCACCCCGTAACGGTCCGACATACTCTGAAGCTAATCGCGTTACCACGAGCGCGCCACGAGGCCACCCCAGCCGCCCCCACCACTCCCGATTCCGATGCTGCCGCCGCCACCGCCACCTACACCCCGAGTACATATCCCGAAAAATCTCCGAAATCCACCCCTATTAGTCCTCCTATATTCTTGCTGAATATAAAACCAAAACGCGCGCGGATGGGGGTTCGAAATAATAAAAACCTCCCCTCCCGCCGCTCTCCCTGTGCGCGGGTATCGAGGGTAAATGGTGTGTGCGCTATTTGCCATGCACTTGTAAATCATCACTCAAGCCGGGGCTGAAATTTCAAATGAGACGAATCAATTTTGCGGAGAGAAGGGGGGGGTTTCGAGCGCTCCTCTTTATTAACATATTTAACATATCGTTGGAGGGGAATAAAGGAAACGTAATCGTTTTATGGAAATTGATACCCTGCCCCATATATTTGATCGTATTGAAATTACAAGTGATTACATATAAATGTGATTTATATTTCATTTCCACAAAATCATCATAATTAAAAAAAAAATACATCATTTTTCATTAAAAAAATATATATATATTCAATGAATTGTAAGTACTTTGTAATATTCAGTAAAAACCACTTGACAAATTGGTTCTAATAATAGAGATGAGTATTTATTCTCTTGATCAGAGTTATTGAAGCTTTATTTATTTATCGAATATTTTCTTCATATCTATGAATATTTTTACTATGGCTTTCTTTTTATCGAGATTTAATTTTGATTGTAATTTAAATTACAAATTTTTTAATGACAGAACTAATTTACGTACTGTATGAAAAAAAATTAGAGGCGCATTTCCTTTTCCATCCCCACTTATTTGTTTATTTCTCCTCTCTTCTATTCTTTTTTTTATTAATTTCCAATCTGACGGAAACTCGATTTCGTGCGCTTTGTGCGGAGGGGCAAAAAAGGCTTTGAGGAAAAAAAAAATAGAGTGTGTATAAAGGATGCAATTTATTTGTAATTACAGACGGGGCTCGTTCTGGAGGTATCGTGAGCGAGCGATATATAACGGCCCTTTGTTCCCCCTCCCCACCGGCGATAGATCTATATAAATATATATTTTTGCCAGCCATTAATTGCACGATTGTCCGAAAGGTGCATGCTATCGACAGCCATAAATCGGAACTCTCCTCTTTGATCAAGAGACATGCGAACTTGCCCTTTGCCCCGCAATTACAATTACCGCGGAGTAATCAACACGGAACTGTTGAGAAAAATTAAAACAGAAAATATAAACATAAATGAATAATTATAATCCATGATGAAGGAAATCGTGCTAGTCTAAACTGTAGTTACATTTCGTTTCATTCCTTCTGGAGTGAAGCAGCTTGAAATTAAAACTTTTAAATTATGGGGGCTTTTTCAGGTATGGTAAACGTTTCGAAAAATGTAATTTTCAATTTTGTGGCTGGCCATTCAATTTTGGTCTGTAACAGAGTGGCTAAAAATAAGCTGTATTTAAGGCTTTCTAGATACCTCAAAAACGGCATATATGTGACTTCTTTAAACCGTTTTCATTAAGAGGCCAGTGTGTATGTATCGGTATATGGAGAAATTATGATATATGTTAAGCGCTCTAAAAATATAAAAAAGCAAAATATTAGCGTCTTGCTTTTACAAAATTATTTTCTTTATTACTTATTATGTCGTGTACTATTTAATTTAATTTTTGTATCAGTAAAACAAAAAAATCTGGCTAATGTAAAAATATCTAAGTAATTGTCACTGTCCTAATTTCATATCGATAACATTACAAATAAATGTACTAAAGGATCAATAAATAATAACTCAAATTCTTTTCTTTTCGTTTTCGTTACTATTTATTACCTTTTAGAAAGCTTAAAAATATTGCTTTTTATGCCACTTATTTCTGACGTATAAGAGTCAAATATTATTTCGTAATAGACGAAGATATATTATTATACACATCAGATCTTCGGTTTTTTTCCACTTGACTGTTGAATATGTTATGAATTACTAACAATTTAGTTCGGTCCGATACACACAGGACTCTTAAGTTCCATATTGTTTTCAAAGAGCAATTTAAATGATTGATAATTACTAAGTCCTCATAATATTATATTAATTTCATTTACATTTAAAATGAAATAAGCAATACATTTTAATAATTTGAAAGCCTGAATATAATTTCAATATCGAGAAATTACAAAAAACGTTAAATAAAAATCTGGGTTCAATTTAAACGTCACGAACCGTAATTGGAAGGGTCAATTATCTACCAGAATGTATCAATCAGGCGCAACAGACCTTCCAGACGCGATTTGATTGAAATTCAAATAACCCAACAGACGCACACATCACCGGCATCAGCGCCAACGTGAAATCCGCCGACTTGATTGAAAATCCTAGGGGTTAATTGGCAGAACGCATAATAAATCATCCCCAGTGCAATTCCGGCGCGTCGCAGAAACCGTAATTCGAATTAAAGATACAAAACATTTAATTCAATAAAAAACATTCACGAAATAGTAATAATTAGGATGTAGTTTAATTAAGACACTAGGTTATTCGTTTTACTAATATTATATATGGGTTATTTTCAAGGAAGTAACTAAACATTTTTTTCTCCCTGTTTAGATGGTTTCTGCTATTATGCTATGACCATCGAACATTTCTGGGCCATTCCTTCGAAGTGTGTCGTCGGTTGGCGTATCCTTTGTTCTTCCTCCGAACAGGGTCGACGGCGAATGAAAGAATGACTCCGTATACATTTCACTCGCTTTACATGCCGATATATATAGAGAGAAGATTGACAATGACAGGTAGTGTCAGATCATAAGGGTGAAACGCGATGGGGGAGCTCCAAATTTCTTCAATGTTGTTAAATATCATTGTCCAATGTGTACATTATGTAATTCAATGTCCGGTGGGGAATTTGCCCGAGAAGTAGTTGTTTCAATGTGTATTTATTGAAAATAAGATAAAATATCACAGAGCTAAATATGGAAATAATTTATTAATTATTTACAAACCATTTTTATTTAATTTATTAAAAAAAAGATAGTTTCTATCCAATGCTTGGCTAGTCGGAATTTAAATATAATATTTGTGAGACTAATAACCACGTGTTTTAATTAAGAGACTTGGTTATTTTAATTATTTCATAAAAATGTTTCACCACCGGATAAGTGAGAATTTAATTCAAAATACGAAACAGTAAGTTATAAAAAATTGCCAAAAATGGGTGTGCTGTATATTCAGATTATATTAGTTGGCCTGCTTGTGTTGAAAGATTTATTTATATTATTTTTCATACTTATATTCACAATAGATGATTTCAGAATTTTTATCCAATAGAAAAAAATTGTAAAAAGATACACTACCTTAGTAGTGTTTTTAATAAATTACATTTTTTTTTTTTTCAACTGGATCAAAATTCTAAAATCATCTATTGTGAACATAAATATAAAAATAATATAAATAAATATGTCATATTACTTATCTAGAAAATGTGCAAATAAGCTAATTAATTACATAAAAATAGTTAGAATATAAATTCAACACTTCCTAAGTAAAATAGTTTTCTAAAAATGTATCCCTTTTTATCAAATCCAATAGTGTAGTAATATATATATTTTAGCTCTTTATTATTCAAGCTTTTCCTTCTCACTTTCGCGGGCGGTTTTCTTCCCCGGTAATGAATAACGGAAAATGTATTTTTTGCGCGCGCGACGTGAGTTATTAAGCCCGTGAAGGCTGTATATTTCGCTCTGGAGAGCGCTCGCTGGAAATTTCCTGATGCCGAAATATATATATGTAGGGTAATCTTTAGATAATAGATAATTTATTTTTTGCATAAATAAAGGTCCTTTTCGGGGGGCGAGTTTAGGGGCGGTAAATGCCATCATTTGTATGTGCCCGTCCCTTCCGGAACGTTTCTGAGCCTCAACAAATATTCAACACCCCATCCTCTTCCTACAACTTCCCTCTCTGGGTATACTGAGAAAAAATCCTTGACGAAAGTAAAAGGGAGATTAATTGTGTAATTTGTAGTTATTTTATAAATATAAGTTTTTGTTAATGTAGCGAGAGTATTTGAGATAATATTATAATTCTGAATAAAATTGTTCTAAACAAACACTGCTTATTTTAAGAAGATTTGTACTGTAGTCTATAAAGAGAAAACAAAATGAACGTAAAATGGATTTAATGGATTTTATGCAATATTTATACCGTATCAAAAGGAGGCTTTAGGTTGTCCTTGAAAATAAATAAAAATGATTTGAAAATAAATAAAAAAAAATATTTCCACATTTAGCTCTGTTACATTTTGACTTAAGTAACGTAAGTACTTTAAACAAATGCACATTAAAACAACCACTTCCCAGGCAAATGCTTCGGCGGACATTTAATTATATAGTGTACATCTGCTGTTGCATATCAATAAAATTCTGCTTCATGCAACAGATTTTTAATTCGATGAAAATTCAATGCAAAAAAAATGAACGCTACTGAATATAAGGCCATATGCAGTCATGTCTTTTTCGATCTATCCCTCGTCAGTACAGACCTTGGAAATTTCAGTAAATCCATTTTACGACATTTTTATTTTGTAATATTTAAATTTACTCTAACGAGGCCTTGGAGGACTGATGTGGATAACGATTCGTGTGAACAACCGTTGCATACCAGTCAGTAGATCTATGCCGATGTCGATGTGTTTTCTTTAAATTTACTCTTGTTTGATAATAACTATTAGGTTATTATCAAACAAGAGTAAATTTAAATAAAACACATCGACATTGAACATAATTTTAATTTTATAAACAAAATAAATAAGATGAGACAAGTCAATATCCCAGAAAAGTCAATCTCTTTCATTTTATTGTAAATACTAAATTGTTTTGTGTTGTAGGCGTTCACTTTGTGGTACATTTTAAATACACTTTCTTTTACCACTGTATTTAAAAATACTGTGGTAAAACAAAGTTAAAAAGTGTTTTTATTTACAAGTGTAAATACTTAATATTTAATAATACAATTATAAAATGATCATTTTTAAAATCAAACTACAAATATTGAACATATAAATTTCTCTTTTTAAGCTTTAAATTTTCATCCAATATGAAGAGGAAATCAAATGAATTTGTAAAGGAAGGGCAAAAAAGATCAAATTGATTTGAATCAGGATAAGCCGAGAATTATCTAACAGCTCTCCCTCCCTCTCTAAATACTATAATAATACTAAAACAAACCGATTTTATTTTACGGTTATCGTTTCCATCTTCTTCCGCTGAAACTTTTTCAATATCGTCCCCCCTCGGAATGAATCGCTGTCTTAATTATAATTTTATTGCATCGGGAAGGAGGGGAAGTTGCGGTTTTCGATCGTGCGTCAATTCGGGGCCCTCAGACAGTAAAAGCTCAAATAAGCGGTTCCCATTTGCGGAGCACGGATCTTTCTTTCATTGTTATTTTCCACCGGCTTAAGAAACCATACTGAAAGCACCGCACGCGAATAACTCACGTATTTGAAATAGATTAATTGTTGATTAACTGAAGTAACTGTAATAATTTATATGTATTTTTTACTTTCCCCGAGCCCCTGTCCAAGGAGGAGTATTGTCATCGTAAAAATTTTCGAATTGCCAATTTCAACCTTTTGAAGCGCCCTGATTTCATTCCATCAAGTTTTAAAAAAATGTCTGCGTGTGTTTTCGCTATAGCACATAAACGGCTAATCGGATTGAACTTAAACGTTATATCTAAGCTTTTTATCATAGTGGAATTATTTGAAAAGCTTTTGGTTACAATCAAAACTCCAGTTTCTCTTGTGATTCTGTCATTCCATATTTTTCTCGGCCTTCGCCGGTAGCTTCTTCCTTGCACTATTGCTTCATATGTTCTTCTTGCTGTTCTATCATCTTTCATGCGGCACACGTGTTCGAATAATCTCAATTGTCCTTCTACAATGGTATTATATATAGGTACTATCTGCAGGAGTTGTTTGTATGTCTCATTCCTTATTCCATCTCTACTTTTCTTATTTTTAATTTTCCTTAAAAATCTCATTTGTATTGCCCATTTTCAAGAGAATTTAAAAATTAAAAAAAAAAAAAAAAAAAAAAAATTAAATTCTCTTGAAAATGGGCTGATAACCCGAAACTAGTCGAGAATTTAAAGTTATTCAATCTAATCTGTGTTTTATTGGTTGATTTTTAATAATTTATTCATATTTATTTCATAAAATACCAAGGTATTTGTGGGAATATACTTGTGGATTGGGGTGTTATTAAAGGACAAAAGTGGTGAACTGCGAGTGATTTTGTGGCAGGGAAGGAAGATATTTTAGTGGGTTAATTTTCATGTGCCACTTTAAACAATGTTTTTGTATTGCATTGAGAGATTTTTCTAGAGATACTTGTGATTTTTAAGGTTAGTAGCATCGGACACATGAAATAATGGAGAAGATTTAAATATTTTAAATCTTCCCCGTCATCATTTACAAACATGAAACAAGACAAGAGACATTGATGCCAGACCGAATCAAACGTTTTTTCAATATGGATGAAGAGGAATGCAGGTTTTTAAAGCCGAATGAATGTATTATACAGTGTTTTTTGTAATTATTTGCTGACACTCATTATAATTACTGAACTGAATGGATATTAGCTTTTTTATCTATTCCTTTTATTTATTTATTTAAATAACTGTGACCAAATGAATGAATACTCTTTTCTATTGTTCTACGATGGTTTATTATTATCTCGTTTATTGCAATAATCATGTTAATGAATTCCAAACATATATTCAATTTTCATTGCCATTTAACGGAATAAAATCCTCATTGTACTTAAAATAATGAAATATATCAGAACGAAAAGCAGTGATTTCTGTAACATGAATGTTTTTTTTAAGGTCTGTATATTAATCATCCTAAATATCCCTATGATGGAAATAACCAAGCATGTGTATCGAGGACTAAATCCATCCCGAAATCCCCTCTCGCGAGACGGGTAAACAAGAACCTCGGAGAAGGCCAATAATTAATCGAGGCGAAAGTAGCGCCCAAGCGACGACGCCTGAATTAATCATTAGAATTTTAAGGTAATCAAGATTGATGTTGGATGTTGTTAATAATTCACACCGTAATCTGATTTCGTTTCGCGGAATTATTTACCGGAACCTGGGAATTGGTGTTTGGTCTTTACCGGCCTTAATTATTTAATTTTCAGTCTTCGGGGAGACCGCACGGCGGTTTGCAATCGTGCTCTTAATTAATAATAAAAATGGCTAGTGATTAAATATTTTATTAGAATAATATATATATATATTGATCTAAAATAGTTTACATAGATATACTAACTAATTCCAACAATTGTATATATTCTAATAATAATGTTATTTACAATATAAATTAATTATTGATTATTTACCTTTTTTTTAATCAGTATTTTTTCATTACCGTTTTAATAGAATATTTATGTAATAATATATAAGATTTTAAATTTATCGATTTTGAAACCAAATAAAAAAATAAAACTCCATCAGTTACCAGCCTTTATGCTAAATTTTAATAAATTACAAGTGCTTTAAAGTGAGGTGAATTAAGAAATGAAATATGGGATGATTACTTACGATTAATGTATGGTGAATAACTTTCTATGAATTAAAACATTGCGTATGGGATATTTCGGAATTTTGGATTAATGTTAGGATTTTTATGAATGCTTGGATCAGATGGTATGTTATTATTGGATTGGTTAAGGGAAAATGTCTTGGTGAGGTTGTTTATTCTGTCGATAATAGGTATTATATTGAGGGAAGGTGAATTTGTTACGTTTATGAATCAAGGAAACTATTCGTTTAATAATTAAACAAATCATTTCTCATTTGTATTTCCCTATTGATCAAATGGTTGATGGCCAATTTGCATAGTTTTACAATATATATTGTATTATTATATAATATATGTATATATTATATATATATATATATAATATAGCATATATATACAAAGAGCTTTTTTTTAACAGTATACATTTCCCCTATGTATACCTGCAAAATACACGAGTCAAACGCATTGATGTATGTGTGTTTAGTTGCCTATAACACGTAATTGAACACACATATGCCAAATAAGCAACTAAACATACACACATTGCGTTTGACTCGCGTTTTTTGCAGGTATACACTCCCCATATTGTATACTGATAAAAAAACCTCTTTCTCTCTCTCTCTCTCTATATATATATAATTGTGTTTTTTTAAGGTTAGTAGAATTGCAGACAAGTGCTGTATCATCAGCGAAAAGTAGGAAATATCGCGAAGGATTAAAATATGTTGGGTTATGGTTATACATATCAGAGCAATATATATTGTTTTATAATGGAAGAACCTTGTGGGATACCTTGTAGGAGAGTAACTGGGAATTAATATGACTGTTGAATTTTTATTTGTGATAAACTGTCTGACAGGATGATATTTAGTAAAATTATGAGATAATGGGGATTAAAGGGAAACATTTGTAAAGGAGACCTTGATGTCAGACAAAATCAAAGTCTCCTACAGTATGAACTAGTAGGACTGTAGTTTTTTCCTTCAAGTGAATGAATGTATTATCCAGTATTTTTATTATTATTGAACATATTTGCTGACATTCATTGTAATTACTGAACTTAACGAATAATAGGTATATTTTTTCCGATCTATTCTTTACGAGATGGAATAATTGTAGAGTTGTATATTATAAAAATAAATAAATGTTATTGTGATTATGCGAAATACAGAAATTATAATTTCATTAAACATATCTCTGTGTTTATTTTTAAAACAAGTCAATGTATTGTAAATATTAGCCTTTGAAAAATTATTCATAATGTGAGAAACATGTCAAATGATTAAAATGGGACATCTCTTTGCCATAAATACAAAGTTTTATACAAAGTGAAATTCCATAGAAAATCTCTGTAAAATATATATATATTTTTTATTTTCGAAATCATTCAAGCACGATAGCCGTTTGAACTAAATTTAATTCAAGTAGAAATAATCTGATTCGAAATTAATTTAAATCCCGACCATCCCCTAATAAACTCGAAGGCTCCCCTTTAAATGCGCCGCGCCATTAAAATTTATCTCTGATAACATCTGCATTCCGCCGTTTATCACTTTATTACCGTTTAATATTCATATTGGCACATTTCGGACGGACGGGCTGGCGTGCGGGCGCGGTAGGGCGGGAGAAGGATTGCCGAATGTTGCCCCCAATAAAACGCTTCCTCCGGAGGCGGCCGTAATTTTTAAGGCAGAAAATAAAAACGGAGCGCATAAAAACAAACCGCGCGAGCCGAGCCCGGGCCCTCAAAAACATAATCTCTTAATATAGTTCCCCGCCGTTCCCTGCAAGCTGAATCGGCCTTAAATCTCGTGTTATTTACGATTTTGCATTTATAGACGTTCACCCGAGCAATAGAAAACTGTTGGTGTAACACAGAATGTAATACACTTTTTATTTATTTAAATATATATATATATATATATATATAAAATGTCATTACGATTCATGTTTTAAAATGAATTGTTCTCTGCTTCTTTCTGCGGTGTACGTATCGAGGAGAATATTGTTGCTGTATCCGGCAGTGTTTATTAAAAGCACTATATACCCATGTCGCAATTAGCTGAGTTTGTGTTATTCGACCACCCGCAAGATTTTACTTAAGAACCTCATTATAAAGCCGTTGCAAATACATTTGGTGCTAGAAAAGAAGCCAGAAACCTATCACGAAGTCTACTTTTCGATCTATTTCCATATATTTTACAATATATATTGTAATATTTTATGTTATATGTGGATTCATGGGTGGAAGGGTGGTGTTGGCTGTTGTTGGCGCGGGAAGATAAAAAAATGCATCATAGCATCCCTTTTATAATCCCGCCAGAACTCTTAATTGACAGGATTATGATAGTGTATATGGTTATAAAGTTAACCAATTCAGCCATTCGATTTTGGAGGGTATTCAGCGTTGGAATTTGTGGCATGATAGCCGGATTTAATTACACAACAGTAATTGTTATTAAAGTAAAACGGGGTGGCTAGAGGTTTATCCTGTTGAATCGAGTAAATTGATGTTAATCAACCTCGTGGTGACATTTGGTTGCTTTCCGTGTGGAGAGTTTAACGTTATAATGGAGTATCGTTAATTCGAACATGGAGAAGTGGGCTTTCGCCAGCTGACGGATGTGCTCTTGTAAACTGAGCGTCTTGGTGTCGGAACGCAATTGTGTGTTGCTGACAAACCACGGAGCACGGACGATTCGCCTAATCATCCTGCTGTGCGCGATTTCCAGCCTGCGCATTTGCGCGTTGGAGAGGCTCCTCCGAGCAGGATAACCATACGTAATTTTTGATCGTATTATTGCCGTATAGAAGAGCATCTTGCAAGAAAGTAAAAGTGTACTACGGTGAATGAGAAGGGGTTTTAACTGCATAAAAGCAGCATGAGTTTTGTGGATGGCACAAGTTACGTGTCAGTTCCACGTAAGTCTGCGGTCGATTTGTAAGCCAAGCTATTTCACTTGTCTTACCCATGGAATGAGGATATCTCTTAAGCAGAGATCTATTTCAGGGTCTTTCCTGTTTTTTTTGTGAACAGGATGACTTGGCTTTCCACTGGGTTAACAGAGAGTTGCCATTCGTTGGCCCATTCCTCGAAATTGCCGAGGGTTGTTTGGATTTTGGCCGTCATAAAAGGCCCTCTGCACAGAAAGGCGGTGTTGTCCGCGAATTGCGTTAATAATACATTCGCAGTGACCAGAAGGTCGTAAGCGAATATATTATAAAACAAAGGGGACAATACAGAACCTTGTGGTATACCTGCAGTCATTGTACGAAGTGCAGATAGGGACGATGCGTAGCGGACAGTGAACGTGTGGTTGCTGATAAAATTTTCAATCAGCATGATTAAATAATAGGGGTAATTTAGGAAGGCGATCTTAAATATCAGACTTTCATGCCATACTCGATCAAATGCTTTTACACGAGTGTTTTAAGCACTATTTTATGTTTTAAACTATAATTTAATTTATTTATTTATAGGGCAGTTGAGATGATGGGGAGAATGGACAGAACAGTTTCTGTAAATTTTTGGAAGTAAGGAACACTGCAAACATAGAAAGGAGAAGAGTATTGGAAAACTGGGAAAATAAAATCATGAAGGCACTGCAAGAAAGAGGATGCAGCATAAGTGAGGCAGAAAAATATGGCTAAGGATAAAAACAAATGAAAAACATGCATCAAGGCAGAATAATCCTAAAATCACGGTAAAAGGGGAAATCGAGTATATATTTATTTATAATCCAACTGCATAAATTATCTACTAAATCAATTGAATAAAAAAATACAACAATTAACACTTGCATTCCGAATCCCTTGAAACAAAGAAGGGAAAACAGCAGCGTGGATGTGCTTAATTAGGCGCGAGGGTGATTCCCGGCTCCCCGTCGGGATTAACCGGGATTAGCTTTGATGAAGTCGAAAGCCTTTGATAAATGCGCGAGGTGCCGGATCGGGGGGTTCGAGATGCACTCTCCGCTCCCGACGCAAAACAGAAGTACAAACCCTTTCCGCGCGCGCGGGCTCGATTCCTGAATTTGAATAAATTACCGTCTCGCATTGTGCATTTCCCCGTTACACTTTATATATACAGATGTGTATATAATAATAACGATGGTAATTCGAGAGAATGCATGTAAATTCACATCGCGTATGCACAGATGGCGCGTCTTGTCGAGAGGGGTGGATGTAAGTAAGTGGTGGAAACATCAAGGAAAGGGAGGCTGAATGCCACTTAGTTAGCTAGTAGTAATAGTTGCATAACAGTTACAATTTTGACTCTTGTTATAATTGAATGTAATAAACTGTTTTAATAAGAGAAACTATTTTTTATAAAAAAGGTGTCTCAAAATAAACACAAGATTTGATTTTAGCGCCAATTCTGCTATAAACTAACAAACGACATTAAAGACAAGTTAAAAATACTTAAAAAATATGAATCAGGTAAAATGCCAAAAAGAGGGGTATACATAAGGTCAGTTTAGTCGTCTATTAGCGGAATTCAAGGATCGAGCTTCGCTTTATGAATTTATAATAAACCAAGAAGGTTTATTTTAAAGTCCTTTTTAGCAAAATGTAAAATGTACGTCCTTTCCAAAAGTATCAAGTGATTAGAAAAAATTGATTTAAAAAGGACCTTTTCATAAGAAATATCAAATTCAAAAAGTAGACAGTACTCATCCAGATCTTGTGGAAAACACATCACAATCATTTCATTTTTAAGTTTATATACGTTTTATAATTTAAATCATTTATTTAATATATATATTGACCGGAGACGACCGCGAGATTATTTTATGGTGCACTCTTAAACAGAATTAGCTCTTCCGATCATGTTGTTTTTCTAGATTGGATATATTTTCAGATGATTCACATTCCCAATCCGTGAAAAATGTTCACTTTTTTATTCTCTAGACCTTTTTATATAAAGGTTTTTGAATTTTAAATTTTTCTGCAAAGCTTTGCAGGCACATTCGCACTATTTTAATGTTTTTAAATTCGTTTGTCAACTTTGAATCACTATTTTTTATGGATTGTTAATATAAACAGTTAATTTAATCGATAAAAAGAATGCATATAGGCGGAAAGACCATTGCTCGATAGCCTATTAACAGAAACAAATTATACGTTTGATTTTACAATTTTTATTATTTATTTTGAATTTTTGCTGTACATATCTGTTAATAAATATTATTACTATTATTATTAAGAATTCATATATATATATATATATAAGTTACCTGACGCTATCACAATGGACTTCATTTATATTTATGAATAGAATTAATTGTTCACTTATACATAAACTGTAAATCGCTTATTATGTTAATTATTATCTTATGCTTTTTCGCCACTTTATTTTGATATAAATTCTATTTTCCATTGTAATTTAGATACGTAGATTAGAGTTAGAACGTGTGACGTCGTTGTTATAAAATTAATTCTTAAAAAAAACAAATCGTGGAAAAGTAAAGTTTATATATATATATATATATATATATATATTCTATTGTGTTCTATTCCATTCTATTCTTATACTATAAGGTAGATAAAATGAAGTTATGCATGGAATAACGTCAAACATAACCCCATCTTATGTACTTTATGTTTGAACAAAAAAATAGAATACAGTTGAAAAAAAAAACATTTTATTGAATAAAATATTCAAAAATTTTATTATAAAGTAGAAATAATAATGTATTGGGGTAAACCCAGTATTACATACACAAATCGTTTTATAACTATTTTAATTTAATTTTTAATTGTTTTCTTTCTTATTTATTCAATCAGCCCGTCGAAAAAATCTGTTCCACTTTGATTGATCGATCGAGTAAATTTGAGAAATTTTCACGATTCAATCGCGCGCGTAAAAGAAAACGCAACTTTTAATAAATCCCAAACGGTGCGACGCGTTATTTAAAATCGGGACTAATTTTCCGATCAATTTCACTGCCTCACCCCCTATTTGATTAATTCTCATGTCTCCTTTTCTCGCATCCCCTGTTAATCATTTCGCCTGCATTTTTCTTTTTTTTTCGATTAATTCAATCGATTGAGCGCGGATCGAGTACAGCTCGGCTTCTTTATGGGAATTTGATGCTTAAAAGGATGTTTGAAATTCATTGATTAATAGATTAATCAAAACCCCGTCACTCCACAAAGCTCAACAATAAAACGCAGATTAGATGGTTTACAATTACATTTATTATGCACTAATTATTAGCCGATGTTGACGAGCTATTTACATACTACAATTTCATTTTTATTATTATTATTATTATTGTTATAGAGATAATCTATTTTTGTATAGTCCATCGACCTTTAGAGAAAACGAAAGAGAAATGCACAACAAAAAAAAAAAACAATTCCACTCGCATGCATGAAGAATATTACCCCAAATATTTATCCATTCGTAATAAACGCGAATAACCTTTCGTAATGCCGTTCGTGTCGCGGTCAACTTTTTTTTCACCCGAGCGGGGAAAGAGAGCGCGAAAACAAAAAAAAACAATTTCGGGTTCAGTTAAATTGTACTGCAAAAAAACGCGTCCCGCCCTTGTTTTTGTTTTAATTCCACCTATAAAAAGTAAAAAAAAAACTCTACACGCACTTAAGCGCGGACTGTTTTCATGATTTTTTTTGTTTTCCCTTCAGCACATTGAAATAGACGAGAATAGCGTTGAATTAACATGGAAAAAAAAGAGTTGCCTTTCTGATGTAAACGAGCCCAATCCCAGATTGCCAGCCGATATTCGTTTGAATATTTACAGGTTAATTGGTTGCGGGCCGGGTATGAAATATGCAGCGGTGTAAATCAAGCTTCTTTCTTTTTTGTTGTTTGTTCTTTGTGAGTGTATATGTGTGTGGGCGTTGTGTTTTAGTGCCGCGGTAAATCTACACAAAGCAAATTATAATGAATAATTGAATGTATTTGTCTTCGCAACATCACAAAGAATTTATTTGCATTGCCTGTGCGCGCGCGGGGGCCCCATTCACTCCCTTTCTCTGTTTTCCACTGAACGCGAACATGAAAGCGCCGAATGAAAAATTCACACCCGGTCTCCTGATAAA
Source organism: Philonthus spinipes (assembly GCA_963082785.1). Lineage (NCBI taxonomy): Eukaryota > Metazoa > Arthropoda > Insecta > Coleoptera > Staphylinidae > Philonthus > Philonthus spinipes. The sequence goes on from OY720302.1 coordinate 10,601,238, forward strand.
ATCGCCTCCGCCGCTGGAGTTCGTGCCACTCATGATGTTTTAATACGAAAATTACTTTTGATATTAAGTAGTTTTTATTTACTTAAATTACACCATTATTTTATATATGAAACATACGAGTTTAAATTGTAGCATTGATACATAACAATATAAAAAAATCACTAGATTCATGTGAAATTGCTATGGACCTAAAATTTGATTTTATTATTAGGGCTAAAAGAATAGCACTTTAGTTTAATATTGAGATGATATTTCAAGTAAAAAAGGAAAGGAGAAATAAGAAGCAACACAGGCTTTCATTTGGTAATAAATACTTTCATAATATTATTTACAAGAAGAAAATTGTCCTTCATTTATTTTGCGGGGGTTTTCTATCATACGGCCAAGAATTTAATTTAATTTTTTCTGTAAAATCTTGCATACACAATTAATTCAAGCATTTTTAATACAGTGTTATTTATTTTTTATTACAGTGTCGCATTACAACAGTAATGAATATAATTGAATAAATGGTGAATGCGCCGGGATTTACAAAAATAAATCATAATTATTGGTTACAAAAAATCCCGTGATCGCAGCTCAATTAAGTTGATATGAAAAAATCCTTTAAACTTCTGTACGAGAAAATTACATTTTAAATATACAGTGTGAGGGCTACTTAACTTTTTAAATAAAAATTGGTACTCTTGATTGTCATTAGGATTATGACTTTAAAACTTTAAATGCAAGTATCTCGAAAATTTCAAAATTTATTATTGTGTATCGGATTAAGCAGAGCCATTAAATGTCTGGTTGCATCCGGCCTGCCACTATTTCACCAAACACCGCGATTTTCAAGGATTTACTCGATGGGAATATTTTTTTATTGCTGATTAGTGGAGATCGAGTAGGTCTGTGAAAGCAGTGGAAAGAGGAGACTGTGTCCGGACATGTTAATAAGAAGACTTATTTTTGTTATAATATAAGCACTATTTTTATTATATTATAACCTTCTTTTTTTTTTAATTTTAAGTTAGTCACTTGAGAGTATACTTTTTTATAGTATATGGACTTAGAATTTCATGCTCTTTCCAAATACAGCAATAAAAAATATAGTTTCCATTCAAAAAAATATTGCTTACGTCATATCTCAAAAATAAAAGAAGAAAGAAAGAAAAAAACAAAACAAAACAGTAAAATATGAATCATTTAAATTAAAAATTGACCTGTTCGAATATTTTTTTTTTGTTAAAAACGTTTACTAAAAGATTTATTGCGATAGTTCCAGACTTTACACTCGCACTGTATATATATATATATATATATATATATATATATATATATATTCATATAATATTATTAAATAAAAAATACTAATTTGTAGCAAATTACTTTCGAATTGATTACTTAATCCAATCAACCGTAAACTGATCCCTTTTCCTCCCCCACGCAAAACCTCATTTTATATGAAAAACGAAATGTCTTCGAACAACCCAAGAATATTTCATATAATTATGAGTTGCGCGAAGAGATAAGAAACGCTTGTACAATACAATGAAAGAATTGATGCAAAAACCGTGATATGTAGCCGGCATAAAAACCGATAAACCCTTTCACGTCTGTTAAATAAAAAATAAATGAAGTCCACTATATATATATATATATATATATATCCATATAATATTATTAAATAAAAAATACTAATTTGTAGCAAATTACTTTCGAATTGATTACTTAATCCAATCAACCGGAAACTGATCCCTTTTCCTCCCCCACGCAAAACCACAGCCCAGTTAACTCAGAGAGACAGAGAGAGAGGGGTACAGAAAAAAGGGCCGTCCGGATTCCGTTATAAATTCAACTTGGACAATTTTATTGAATACAGCGGGGCGAAAAAAGAGGGAAGGGCATTCATAGCGTGGCATATTTGTTGAGCGCGCGTCGTTAGTATCGGTTTTTCCCTTCCGAGGACGGATCAGATAGGGACGCGTCGCGATTCCGACACGTACCGCATTTAAACAACAAACAATGCGGGGCCTTATCTTGAAATGAAAATTTTGAAACGTGTCAACCGCGTTTTTTTTTATTTTATTGACGTGAAAGGGTTGATCAGTTTTCATGCCGGCTACGCCTAACGGTTCTTGCATCCTCTATCTCTCTCGAACTTTCTCCCTTTTGCTCTTACTCCCTCTATATATATATTTCTTTCTTTCTCTCTCTTTCGCTTTCGGGTTATAACTTTTTACTCGCGACAACTTTTCTACTTATGTATTCCACCGAGTAAAAAGAACTTTTTAATGTCTCACTGCGGGAATTAATTTATAATTAAGATTCTATTAGCGTTTTCAACTAGGACAATCGGCTATTATTTTCTAGTGTTTTATGATAAACTGTAATGCTTTTTGCACATTAGCAACTTTATTTACCCTTTCTTTTTTAATTTATAAAAAGCATCTTATTTACGATCGATGCGCGTTACTTTAACTCGCTTAATTTAAATTTTGTTTTATCAACTCGGTTAATTTATACAGATTAGAGCTTTTAAAATTTTACTAATTATATTACATTTACAATGTTATAGATGTACAGGATGACCAATTTTGGATGCTACTATCTCGGTTATTAGAAGAGATAGAAAAAACTCGAAAGCCCATCTTTGAAACAGACTTAATGCTGAAGACAAAAATTAGCTATTATCTTTTGTTTTCAAGTTATAACCAAAATTCAATATTATAAATTTTCGATTTTTATTAATATCTCAGTCATTTATTATCGTATTATTAATCTGGATATTGTTAATTAGTATATTTTTGCTTCGGTTATATTGCCCTCACTATTTATATGTTTTATTAAGTTTATCTTATGTTACTATTGTTTATAATGTATTATGTACAAAGGAGATTTCCGTTAAATAAATAAATAATCAAGATAATAATTGCAAAAACTTTTTGAGGAGAATCGAATGCAGTATTATTTTTATGCCTGTGGAAGGGGAACATCCGTTTACGAATGTTGTGTCGGACTCCTACCAAATTTTGTCCGGGAGACTACCGCCTAAAAACTCGTCCCACTTTACTGGCATCGACTGCCACGGTCATTGGCCGGGAATGCAATATTCATATTGTTTCTATCTTTATTAAAAAAAGAGATAGAGCACTAAATATTGTTTTTTCATAATTGGCTGTGCTATTAGTAAACTTGTTATTTTTTCTCCTTTTCAAATATATGAAACCCTACACCCTACAGGGCAAACCAAAGATAAGCAACGTGTAACATTGGTTTCTACATAAACATTTCTAGGAATTGCAAGTAATTTGCTCTTTACAGACGGTTTGTATCCGTTTTTGTTTTCAATAACGGCGAAAATCGCATTGATTTATTGCTTTTCGTTGCATTCTTTTTTTTTAATGCTGCATTTCTTGTACCTTGTTATCATTATCAATAACCATTAAACAGTCAACTAAGAATGAAATTGTTCATTAATTTTATGATAAACTAAGTTAATCATTTGAGTGTAAAACATTTTACACACTCGATTATTCTTGGATTAAGTAAGTGAAAAACTTGTACATATTACTTCAAAGTGAAGACCTCATTTATTTATTATTTAACAGACATGAAAGGATTGATCAGTTTTTATGCCGGTTACATATCACGGTTTTTGCATCACTACTTTCAAAGTGAAGAAAATTGTACAAGCGTTTCTTATCCCTTCACGCAACTCATAATTATATAGAATATTCTTGGGTTGTTCGAAGACATTTCGTTTTTCATATAAAAGAAAGACGACTTTTTTTAGTGAATTAAAATTTTATTCAATTAAATATTTTTCATTCTCATCTAACACCCTTTGTTATATTTCTGGCAGCAGAATGATTCCAAGCTCATACAATTTTTTTGCTAGCAAAAAAAAAACTCCAAGTCATTTTAGATCCTCCTTAATTAAAATAAAATTTTACCGTCTAACAAATTTTGATAGACCGAAATAAATGATAATCGGAAAGTGTTACGTCTGAACAGTGTAGTGGATGTGACCGTATATCTCATTAAAGCTACTGAAGATGTAAACATAGTTTCTGATATATGAAAATAAGTAGGAGAAATGGCAACCATTTTATTTAAATAAAGATTTATATAATTTAAAAATTCAATTCAAAAATATTTACAACATTAAAATTTAGTTTCTGAAAATTCTAAAAATCTACATGTATGTATGTGCTGATTTAAGAAATAAAACTTGCCTCCCCCCACCCTCACTTCCTCTTCACCCCGTAACGTTCCGCTCTCGTAAAGCAACCGAGTGACGAGCCCCGGCTTCGTTACATTACTTAAACTTAGTGGCGTTAGCTAGCTTGGGCCTTCATTAAGAAAACTTTTTGTAGTTCCCCTCGAAGTATTTACTAATTTACTTAATTGGGTTAACAATTACGAGCGTATCTCCCTCCACGCCCATTTAGTTTCTGATTATGCAAAAGTTTTTGCGCGCCCATAAATTTAAATACGCACTCCTGGCCCGCGCGCGCGGACGTGCGTGTTGCTTCGCCTTAATTCCACCCCCTAATTCAGTTACAATCCGCATTTCGTCTAACCCGAGCTGAATTACCAAAATCCCGATTGCGGGAATACGTAAAAGCTCGCCAAACTAATATAAAATTCGATTAATGGAAACACTTTCAAGGTTGTTTTTATTACTGAAATTTGTTTAGTGATTATAGTTTCGACATTACTAATAATCATTCATGTAAATAGAATACTCTTTTCTATTTATTTATTCATTTCATCACAGTTATTTAAATAAATGAAATAAAAAATATTTGAAAATAATTAGTAAATTATTTCCTCATTTAGCTCTATGATATTTTGATTTACGTTACGTAAATACTTTAAATAAATACACATTAAAACAACTACTTCTCAGGCAAATACACCGCCAGACATTGAATGTTATTGTCATGCAAAAGCAGATGTACATTATGTAATTGAAGTTTATTTAGTGACATTATTTTTAACGTGACTAACGCGTCGTTATCAAACTAACAATATATAAGTTATTAAATTATTTAAGTTATACAAACAAAGTTAAAAAATGTTTTTTCGTTAATCAAACAAGGATGGATGATAAATTAGTACCGACTAATGAATTAATTTTAAAATATCTTTGAAATTGGAAGATATTTTTTTTAAATAAATACATATGGGTTAAATAAAGAGAGAGAGAGTGACACAAAAAAGAAGAAAATCATAGCGCAGATGTCGAGCCCGTCCTTCGGGATGTTCTGGAATACCAGCAGGCGCGAATCGATGCCCCGTTTTTATTTATTTATTTTTTTGTCTTCTTAAATAAGGCGCAGTTGAGGTTTTCGGCCCCGGGTCCCAATTTATTTGTTTCGGTCTGGCTTTAATAAATTGACAGTTATCGTGGAAGTTTCGGCCTTCATAAAGCCCGTCTTCCTCTATGATCCCGCTTTTCTTTTTCGGAAACGGGCTCTCATATTTCCCCCCTTTGTCGAATAAAATCCAGTTTGGTTGCGCCTTCCGATGGACCTGTTATGTCGCTCGTTCGTTCTTTTGATTTATTAATACGTCCAATGTTTGTCTTCTTTAGATGTTAATAAAAAATATCGTTGTTAGAATTGCAGTGAATTTACAGTTATAAATAAAACACTTTTGTAATAATAACATATTATTTGTAAATAAAACAACAATTTTTGTAGAGACACTGCTACAATTGCATCATCAGGCAGATGACTAATTATCATTAATTAATAAAATACCTAGTTTGTGACAAACACATTCGTTTTGGACTTAGAAAAATTCGCTTCTCTATACAAAATATTTGGCTGAGGTTTATTATTTAAAAAAAAGTTACTAAACATATACCCAGTTTTTTTTAATAATTATTTAAAGATTTAGAAACAATTCAAGGAACAAAAACAAGTTCTTGAATTGTGACAAACACAATTGAAAGTAATAATTATTTTAAATTAAGTTGAATATAGTATATTGTCACAGTTCTAATATAATTGGGTTACTTTCATTTGTTTATAAATTGTGAATCGTTTTTAAAATAAAGAAGTTAGCCGGCGCCTCCGCCATGGTGGAGAAGCCGGACAAATCCGTGGCTGAAAATCCGTGGGTAACTTCACATTGGTAGTACATTAACAATAGAAATCGTATACTTATCTGTAAAACCCATTCATTTGTTTTAAATATTAATTCCATTTTATAATGATATAAGATATTAAAACTGAAATAAAGGAATAATCGTTGGAAACGGCAGAGAGATGTTGTATGTAATTACTTGATTCCGAATATCTCGCGGAGCGTACAGGAGTTGCGTCTACTCGACTCGGCTTAATTGAATAATCGTCAGAAATTAATTTGATAGTGCACAAAGTCGCAGAATGTCGCCTTTGATGTTAAAGAATCCGACCGCGAAATTCAATTAGCGTCTTCGCGAAACGTCGCGCGCGGAAAGTTTCCCAGGTAAGGGGAACGGGAAAGACACACAATACGGAACGGAACCGCATCTGAGGCGGACGCAAATAGTAATAATAATAATAATAATTGGATCAACGTGAAATTCATAATATTTGTTCACGGAATTTAGTTTTTACAATAAAAATTAGAAAATTGTTGATGAGTTATTATTTCTTTGTGTACTGACATCATTCTTCACAATCTCTTTAATTCGTGTGTTTATAGTTAAAAAAAATGGAAAATTGTTGATGTTATTATTTTTCTTTGCATACTGACATCATTCTTCACAATATTTTGAATTCGTGTGTTTATTAAATTTAATAAATAAATAAATAAATGTGTATATGTCACATCGAAACCCGATTACCGGATGATAGGATATAGTAAAGTATTGAAGGGGGTACTTCCGAAATAACAAATATATTTTTTAGAATGTATTGGTAAAAATAATTTTGTTAATATTGTATTTTAAGAAAGACGTGGGGAATTTTATCATTGTTTAGTCTGAGCGATAGAGTTAAGTGGGTGTTTTTTTCAGCCCAATCGGGGGAAGCGCGCGTAATATAAACATTTCATACGAATACGGAGATGGTCGCGCAGGCATTTATTGAATGTTATTCCAAAAGAAATTAATGCTAAAAACTTGTCTGGGCGAATCGATGGGAAATGAATAAAACAAAATCGAAAAGAGGTTCACGTCATTCTTGAATCGGCATTCAAGAAGCACACCACGTTTTAAAAGAAAATATAAATACATTTAAAGGTAACAAATTTATAAAAAAAGGGGGTGGCATCGACTTTCTGAGAGAATATACAAAATTTATTTATGTCTCACATGGTGATATTGGGTATACCTTTGGCTCCTTACTATTTCACATTTGATTTTGTTACTCCTACAGAATAATTGTATTTTAATATTTCATGATTGAATTTGATGAATTTATTTGGGGTTGGATGTGTTTAACATGGTGACATTGAATATATCTTTGGCTCCTTACTTGCTCACATCCGATTTCAAGTACTTTTTATAAATTCACAATTTGAACAATTATTATATAAATTAGACATAAAAGAATAATAAGGGTTATAGGGACTTTCTGAGAGAATATAAAAAAAATATTTGTGTCTTACATGGTGACATTGGGTATACCTTTGGCTCCTTACTATTTCCCTTTTGATTTTGTTATTCCTACAGAATATTTGTATTGTTATTGGTTTCATGGATAATTTATGTGGGATTGTTCGGACGAGATGTGATTTACTTAAAGACTATGGCTATGACGCTGTTCTTTTTGTACATTATGATCAGGTTTCGAACGTTCCTACAGGTTTAAAATGTGAACAACTACAAACAATAAATTCCATAAAAAAAGGAATAGTTACGTGTGTGTGTCAACATATTGGTTCTTTTATAAAAATACTTGGATCTTGGTCATGAAGCATGAGCTCAATAACTCTATCTCTCAAAAATAATGATATATATATATATATATATATATATATATATCTAACAAAGTAAAATAGATAAATGGAACATTAAGAAATTATTCGGAGGTAGCATCTCTCAATATTTGTTCTTTAATTTTAAATCCATTCCTTGTATAAAAAAAAAGGGATTAATAATAATCTCCTAATATTTTATTTTGACTATGTTATACATGTATTTTTTTAATAAACTTTCTTTTATTCAATTTTGGCGTATATGTTCCGGACCTCATTTTATTCGTTTTCAGCTAATAAATGACAATAAAATATAGAGTGCAAATTAGCTAGTCCATGACACCTAATACATTATAACGCACCTCAACATTTGAACGAACCTGTAAATTAATGGGTTACTATTGTAAAAACACAACAATGAATCTTATACAAATAAAAAAACATATACGTATAAGACCCGGGTCCTCTATATGGCAATATGAATGTCCAGCTACAGATGGTAGAGGCGGCGATTGAACTTTCGTAGCCCACTTCCAATCGGTCGATAAGCGGATGTCAATGAGATAAAAATGATATCTTATCAAATAAATTTATAATTGCTTACGTCTAAAAATGTTGATTAAATTTCCCTGTTTTTGAAACAGACCTACAATTATTTTCAGCAAAAATATGTTAACTTGATAACCGAGTATAATTTTTTTTAAATCAATTATGAAAGAAATTAAAATTTATAAACTAAATTTCCTTTATTAAATTGAATTATATTTTTTCCTATTTGTGGCTGTACAATTCCGCCCGGGAATAACATAAGCCGTTAGTGGTTCAGCGTTTACCTTTCAGATAATTACTATTTAAAAACAGCACGTTACGGTGCGCCCCGCGCGCTCGGGAAAACGATTCCATTTGCATTCGGCTTAATGAAAACATTAAACCTTAATCATACTTAAATACGTACTAATGGAATACGCATTCGAGGCATGCACGCGTTTCCGCAACACACGAATAATATTATCTTAATAATATGCGGCCCGCCTTCTTGCGCGCATCGCAAACCTCCGTCTGATTCTAAATAAGCAAACAGGTGTGATTCCAGCTCAAAGTGTTGTTTTTTAAATTTAAAAAATTAAAATTACTTATTATATATAATATAAATTTCATTTACAATATAAAACACCACATTTTTGTTGCTGTGAATCACAAATACTGGAACATAAATGTTGTCCTACTAATTAGTTAAAGTCGGTTTCAGGTAAAAATAATTGCTAATTTCACTTATTAACTAAGGTTTAAACAATGAATATTAAAAACGACAATAACAATATTCTAAAGTTCAAAAAATAATAAACCAACATTTTGAATATGGTTTTTAAATAAAATGAGAGAATTAATTTATCGAGTATTTTGTTAAATCCATTGTTGGTACTTGGCTGACCAAATAATCCGAAGGAGCTGGCACAATTTCGAGTAAAGCATTGGCGTGTGAATAAAACTCCTCTTTCAAACTAATGACAATTGTTTGTAATGACTCGATGTTCTCTATTATATATTTTGCCACTTTTCCCATATTCGTGTTATCCTTATCGGGCACAAAAATAAAATCAAACGGCGCCTGCTGATAACTGTGAATAGCAAAATTCTACATCTGCTGGATCCTCTTTCCCAGCACCACGCAATTATTTAGATGGGATTAATCTAAATACGGCTTCCCTGGATTTTCAGTCCCTAGGAACGCCTGAGCCGACTGAGCAACATGATTTGAAAGTTATAACTACAAACAATTCATCAATCGAAAAAACTAACCCTGCGCGTGCCATTTCAATTCATGAATTGTAAATTTGATTAAAACCCCATTCGTACAAAAAAACATTTCTCTAAAAATATAAAAAAAAATACATTTTATACAACCCTCATTTTTATAGTTACCAGTTATATGAATATTTGTTTGTTATATTTTTATGCACGCACAAAACAAACTCTATTACATTCGGTAATTCAAAAAAATCCCCCTGGCCTGCGTTTTGCAAAAATAGCGCGAAATGCACTTATCATTCACAATTCCGCGTAAAGCGGGATAATCAACAGATGCATTGTCGAGTCGATATTTTCCTCTAAAGGTTGTTAGACCGAAAATTGTGTTTGGATTTTCAACGCTTGATTTATGGGGTGTATACAACGCTTCTAAAACCGTTCCACCTCGCTCGAGTGAAATGTGTTTGTGTAGCGCGAGGGTGGAGAAGGGGATTAAGACGCCCGGGGATGCATTTCCGAAAGAAATGCAACAGCTCATAATAGGGGATGACTTTGCTTATCATTAGTGTTATTATACGAAGTTTATGCTCATAAATTATTTGTTTCTTTTTTGTGTTATCCTATGTACACATTCTATATAATAGGACTAATTAATGTAATTATAATTGAGATTTTATTGAGTTAGTTGAAGATTAAATTTACATATTAATAAAAACACACTTTATTAACTTTTTTTATTTTTATTTGGCTTATGACAGGTATCCAGCCTGCCGGGGCTCCACCGTTCAGATGGTGCGTGTAAATTAGCTTTAAAGCAGCCGTTATGATAAGATCTCGTGTAGATCTTGAGATTATCGGAATATAATAACTATTTCTATTTCATATTTTTTCGGATGTGATTTATTTAAAGAATAAAAAGTACTGAACCCAAATGCGATACTTGTGGAACCCCAGAAGTTACCAAAAATTCAGAAGATGCAATTCCATTACACATCACTTGTTGCGGTCTATTTGTAAGGCAGGATTCAAACCACTGTAATAGCATACCACTAAATCCTAATGTTTGCAATTTAGAGACCAGATACACGTGACTAAAATGGTCGAACGCTTTAGCGAAGTCTTTATATAAGATGTGAACTGAAACATCCGGCTTCAAAAGAGTTCAGTACGTAATTTGTAAATATGAAAAAGATTTTATAATAGTAACAATTTTTGCTTGCCCATTATTATTAAATAAATTAAAGAAATAAATTTGAAGGATTTTAGAGAAGTAGGGAATATTTTACTAGATAACGAAAATAAACTGCTTGCATTCCTGAGAGAAATACTGCAAAAGTCAGACGTGCAAGCGAAAGTTTTATAAATAGAGCTCAAATTTGACATCCTGTTGGATCATTAATTTGCTTATTTAATTTAACCAAAGATTGACGGAGATGAAAAAAAAAAGCGAAAATATCTTCTATTTATTTATTTATTATTTAATCGGCCGACAAATATCTTGCGAGTCTCTTGAGGGCCTTTTCCAGGGATATTCTACACGCAATGTCCATTGATTACGATTTAGTAAAATATCTTCTATCCACAAGTAAAACAAAAAAGTAGTCGCGTCATGTTAAAAAAATGATTCAGGTATACATAGGAATTTTGCATGCAAAAACAATTTTATGCAAATTTCTGAATCACAGATTATTTTAGAGAAAAACTGAAATAATCGAAATGTGTTCAGATTTTAAATATCTATGAAATACGATTCTAGTAAATAATTATTACAACAGCAAATTAAAACCGTCCAATTGCTTCATAAATAATGGATACATACATGTCAAAGCATGTACACGCAACCATCTGAGTCGAAATCCGGTGATATTTACATAAATTTGCTATATATAGCAGAAACATCGACACTCAAACCTTATAATATATTTTCACTTTTTCATCCAATACATGAACTTTATATCAAATCTATCAGCAACGGTAATGTACCATCTGGATGGAATCAGAGTTTTATAATTAAAAAAATATTTATATTTGTTGAATATTATAAGGGTATTTTCATTTAATCTGTCATACCTTTGCTCGTAGCGAAACAGCTGTCTTGGTTCTCTAAACAACTAGTATTAGACAGCTTTATCATCACCTTATGATGACAATAAAATATTATTTTTGAAACTATACACGTTAGTATTTTATTCTATATATGCAAATATGGAGGTTCAACAAATAAAAGCCTCTCTCAACAATTTGTGTCGTCGGCCTTGGAAAAACGCTGTCGACTCTTTCAATGGTGTAATGATAATAATTTGTATTTATACATATCAAAATATTTTTATATAACAACTTCTATGAATTAAAACATTATAAATTATACTTACAATATAAATTTATTACAATTGACCAAAGAATTTATATTAAACGACCTCTGAATCATTTCTGATTCAAAGTTGTCATTTAATGACCATATCTCTAATAAAATTACTCGCCTATATGGATATGGTTTACAAATATTAACTTCGAATAGTTAGAATCTGCCAAAAAATATTTTTTAAAGTGTGGAGTATAAATTTAGAATCATACATACTCGTGTGACTAGAAAGTCGCAGAATTATTGCGGATCTCTATCTTCAACGTATTATTAACGGGCAAATCAATTTTTCTGCAAATCTTGGTGTTATTCCAATCCATGTTCTCAATAGGAATATGTGTAATATGTTATTTTACTTAAGCACAAATATTACCAATAAATGATAAATCTATTACGCGATTATTAAAATTAGCTAATTACTACAAACACTAATTTTGTTTTGATGTATTCAATGCCTCAACCTCAAATTTATAATGAATATTAAAAAATACAATTAAATTGTTTAATTATTTTGTATGCTTATTTGTTACTTATTAAAGAAATTATTGAGATGGTTGAAGATATCATAGTAATTAAGCGGCAAGAATTCGATGGTTAGGACATATATGGAAGTCAAGTCAAGGATAAAATAACAGAATGGGAATCCAGCGGCAGTAGAAGAAGAGAGAGGCTAAAGAATAGATGGAAAGAAGAAGTTGAAAGACACCTGAGCTCACTTTGCTTAAGAAACTGGAAGAGCATAGCAAAGGAAAGGAGGAAATAAAGAAAGCCTGTACAACAAATAAAGGAAAATTGGGACTAATTCACCCAGATAAATAGATTGTAAGGGCTCCAAAAAGAGCGACCAAACACCACAAGTAATATAAAGTCACATAAAAACATGATTTGTCACTTAATTTACGTTATAACTTTTATGATTCTATGGTGTTTTTGGTAATGTATTGTATAGTTTTATTTACTTTATATTTTTTATATTATTTTTTTATTATCATTATGCTGTACTTTACGTAACTCTTTATTTATGTTAAAATGGTGTTACCGTAATAAATATTTATTTATTTATTTTCGTTCTTAGCTTCATTTATTTAAGAAATATTCGATCAGGCTTCGGCAACGTAGTTTTTAATTTAACTAATTTAATCCAAGACGCACACAAGGACGCTACTACACAAATGGTTTCCTATATACAAAATAATTCTCCGTATAGCGTATTCAATATATATAAGTAACATTCCATACAGACTTAATGTAGCGGTGAAACACCTATCTGGTAATTATAGTTCGAGTTACGAACATCGCTTTTTATGCCTTTTTGCTTTTTCGCACAAGGGATTAACCGGGTGGCTTTTCAGGTAAACCCGACGTTCCAAACAAACTGACACACGGATGGCAGTATTAATCTGAATTTAAATATCGCACATACTGCACGGGCTAATTAATCTGGCCCGTTGCAGTCCCGCGTCCTGATTGGATTTTCCGAAAATAAGAGAATAAAACACGCACACATTCAAACCTACACAGAGAGGAAATGAGAAAGGGAGATAACATTTAAAAAAAGGGAGACATAGAAAGAGAGAGACAGAAAATGTGAATGGAAGTTGGAGAAAAATATTGAAAGTCGATTCTGTATTCCTCTTTCAATACTTTTCTCCAATATTCATTCATTTTTTGTCTCAAAAAACAGACTAAATACTGAGTTATAAATAAAACTATATAAAAATATATTGAGGAACAAAAAAATGATAGAATAGAAATAGATGTTTCTCTCTTATTTTATCTATGATCTTCTCTTGTTCGCCAATATTTTTTATTACTAACTACAAGCGAAATTTCAGTAATTAGGTCATAAAAGAATCACAAAAGGTATTATTTCTATTTAACTAAAAATCAAAAACCTACTTCTAAAAAACAAAATATGAAACAACGTAAGAAGAAACACAAAAAAACAGGTATTCTCCAATACCGATAGTCCAAGACGGACCAACTCACGGACCACTCTTCTTGATAGATATACTCTTCTTGATAGAGATAGGAGGACGGAACTGCCTACAACACAATATATTATTTTATTATTGGAAATTTATAAATTTAGAAATAAATAAAAATTTAATAAAAAATTATTATTTTAAAGCCAGTTTGTTGACAGTGTCCTCCAATATTTATACACTTATCCCGTCGCTTTATTAATGTCCCAATTCCTGCTGCATAAAATTCTTTGGGTTGCCGTCTGAACCACATACGTACCTTTTATTGGAGATAGTGATCACCCTTCTCGTGATTGCCGCCAAAAAGTCCTTTGAGTGGACCAAATGATGATGATAGTTGCTTGGGGCTAGGTCGGGACTCCAAGTCGGATGTTTAAGAAGTTGCCACCCCAATTTTTAAATTATCGCTCAGGTCAATCGGGCTGTATACTTTCTGGCATTGTTGTGATGCAGCAATATTCCTCTGGACGTTTTCTTCAAATTGTATCCCGAAGTACAATTCAGCATTAACGTTCTCACCTCTACTCTAGAAATGGGTTAGGAGCGCTCCTTGTTAATCCCAGAATACGGTAAGCATAATCTTACTATCGGAGGGCACAAGCTTGGAACTGTCACTTGAGTACCATAAAGCTGGATTGTGCTACCACCTATTGACACATAGGAAAATAACTAATAGCTATTTTTTTAGCTTTCTAACATCAATTTGTGACATAATTACTAAATTTCTCTTGTATATTATGGTCTAATTCGTGTCAAAGAGAAGTTGAGAGACCAGTATAGAATTAAATATGGTCATATTTGTCTTCGTGACTCTAAGGCTTTTTTTCCACTTCTTAATGAACTCCAGTTGAAATGGAATACGACAATATCTAATCGGTTTGTCATTATAGTTATTATTATTTTTATTAGAGAGAAAATAAAATAAACTGAAAGCAAAGAGAGATAAATAAACTAATAAAGGAGAGAGAGAAACACAACGGTTATATACATTGTATCATTATAGTTGCAGTAGTTTTTTTATATTTTTTTCTCCCCGCATTGGAGGCAATATTTACCCAAAAAAAGGAATTCAATCGGAGGCCCAGTGAGAAATTGGATAAATAAAGAGCTGTTTTGCACAATAATAACGCCGCCTGTCCTGCGCTGGCATCGCGTTGATAACTGGCAGGAGCCTATGTCAATATCAACAGCCCCGCTCTCTGGCCCGTGTGTGTGTTTGCATGCGAATGCAAATGTATCCTGCTGAAAAATGCATAAAACACAATTCCAGCTGTCGCTATTTATTTTCGATATCTATCTGAAGCATCTATAATGTGGACACGATTTTTCACAGCGCGAGCTTTATCATTTGTTTTTATATTTTTTTGTTTTCGTCTCTCGCTTGTATTTTTCCTGTGCAATCTCAACAACCACGGATTATATAAGGAAAAAAATATGAAATTATTTAAAGTAGCGGCAACATTTTTAAATTTTGATTTAGTTAATACAATAATTAACTTTTTGAAATAATATTAACAAATTTTTCTTGGATAAAATAAATACTTGGTTTCTAGCATATAATAATATTTTATTCCCTTCTTCACTTTTGTATTTTTAATATTAAATGTACTTTTCGAGCACATTGTAAACAGTACAATTGGTTTATATATATATATATATATATATATATAAAATTAACAAAAATATTAAAAAAAAAAACTATTGGTAAGGAGGACATTGTCCTTGAAATGTACATTCACTACTAAAAATACAAAAGTGGAAAAGGGCATAAAGTATTATTATATTTTAACACTTGGTTTGTTTCATTTAATCAATGCTCTCATTTACCTAAAAAAACTTTTGAATATTTTCAAACTATTTGACCAAATGAGAAGTGAGAAAGTTACCCAAGAAAAAAAAAATCTGGTTGATATAATATTTTTTAAAATGTCTATTTTTTCAACTAGAACAAATTTTTAATTATATTCTCATATGTCTTTTAGATTGTCCTTTGTTAACCTTTGAAAATAATTGTATTTTTGTGAACATCGTGCCAGATAACTGAGAATAAAATAATGGAACAAAACAAGTGTCCGCCCCTCCCCAATTTCTTGAATTGTTGCTGATTTTGTAGTGAGATTAATCAATTAAAAGAACTACAGTCGTTATTGAAGACGCTGTACTAAATGATTTTGTTCTCATTGCAAAATTAAATAACTACAGTCGCTTTTATGTAATAAATTATATTTTATTTTATTCAGGAAATATATACAATTCAATTTTTTGAATACATTTTATTATTACAACGTTGAATTAATTACTTAATTAAAATTATATCCTAATTAAAGCAAACATTTACTCGCTTAAAACAAACGTTATAAACTAAATAAATTTTGCGGGATCCTCGTAATGAAAAAAAAAAATCCGACACTCTCCTCTCATCCACTCACTAAATTTTTATTAAATCACAATAAAACCACTCGAAAAAAGGTTAATGGTACTCGCGCGCGCGAACCTTGAGTGGTTTTAAATCGGCCGTTCGCCCTTAATTACCGCCCCCTTTTTAACGTCCCGCCCGCGGGAAATAAAATCAATCTCGTTTTGAAGAATCTCACGAAACATTCGCGCCGCGCAATTAAACCCGGCCGGGCTATTCTTGTGTTTACTTTTACAGCCGAATGAAAAACACACAAAAGGGAATAAATAAGTGTGTAAAGAATGAGAGTTGAGTGTAATTAATGGGTTTACACGGGAGCGGAATTAATTAGCAGGATGGAATATAAATAAGGAGGGGGGCGTTAAAGGAATGGAAGTATTTATTCGAGTTAAGCGGAATGTTTGAAACAATTGTTTGTTTCCAAAACGTAATATTTATCAAAATAAACTGATAGTGAGTGTTTTGTGGTCTGTTGTGATTCATTATGATTTCATCAAACCTGGCTCATCGATCACAGCAGATGTATACTGTAATTAGCTTAAAGAAAACAGCTTAGATTGGTCAAGATATTAACTCGTATCTTATTGCATTATAACGCCAAATAATAACCAAGTGTTTAAAATAATTCTAACAAAACTACAGAAATTGGAGTTGAAACTTGTTCATCATCCTTTATACTCACCAGACCTAGACCCCACAATTCTGCAATTTGGACAACTTTTTAATAGGAAAACAATCTAATTCCGAAAATGCTCCAAAACTGGTCTTCCAGGAATTCATTAACTCTCGTCGGCCTGAACAACTTGCCGCTTAAATGGGTACATACTTCGATGAACAAAATAATTCCTTGTATTTGTAAGTTATCAAACAACTTTGCCATTACTTTCTGCAAAGTTCATCCTTGACGATCTGATATTACACAATGCACTAGAATTCTTGTAAGCATCCTTACATCAAATTGATTATTTGTAAGAAAAAAAAAGGACACACTCTTTTGAGCAAGCAATCAGGCATGGGGCTAAGAAAGGTTTTAGATACCGTTTCGCTAAATGTTAGCTCATTGAAGGCATTGAAACGTTCAGTTGATACATGGGACGATTTACTTGTTTCGATCGTTTTGTCAAAATTGATAGCACCGCCATCAGAGATTGGGACAGGTCACTAAAACGTGATGAATTTCCAACATTCAAACAGTTGTGTAATTTTTTAAAGGAAAAAATGCGAATCTATAGAAACATCACCTTTTGGCGTGAAAGAAAAATTTACCATCCATTTTGCTAAATCGGAAACAAAATGTCCAATTTGCGACGAATGCCATTTATTATATAAGTGTAATGCGTTTTTAAGATTATCCGTTTCCCAAAGAACTGCTAATATAAAAGAGTTAAACACATGCATGAATTTTTTAAAAGTAACAAATCATTTAGCTCGTAACTGTAATTATAAAGCATCCACAAAATGTAATAAAAAAAAACATAACGTGCTAGTTCATTTAAGTAAAAACAAAAATTAACATACAAATGGTATTAAATTGACAAACCTACAACTTCAACAACAGCGTATTTAAATTCAAGGTTTGTGATATAATTTCAGTATCATTAACATACGCAGTAAACTCGTCATAATTCAAAATATTCTTTTAAACCTCAGACTTCAATTCGGACCATATTTTCAACTTTATATCCTGAACAAGGTGTACCTCAAGGCTCCCCGTCTCTTTTCTTTCAAACATTTTTAATGCTGTGATTTATATTGCTCTAATCCAAACTTCATAAATCCAAGCTGTTATTCTTTACAGTTATTTGTCTAGTAAATAGTATTGTTTTATTGATTCGTGTGTCTGTATACTTAAAACAATAAAACAATATAATTAACTACATTAATAACTCAATAAAGATGTTCAAATAGTTAATACTTTACTAATGAATAATCGTAAGAGAAAAATATTATAAGCGTGTAATTTACTTCTATATACGATTCGCGTTAAATTAAATGCATAATATAAAATATGATGTTCCATTTTGTTTAATGTGACACTTTTATAAGCCGGCATTTTATTCAAATGAACGCTTCAAAAAGCTTGAGTCCGTCGCGCTGTAATTGGAACGTGTAATGTGTTTAATGTGGATGGCATGCATACAAGAAACACGCTCTATCAGTTTACACGCTCGAAATTTTCTGCTTTCCTTTTTATTGCTTTCGCGAGATGAAATAAAACCGGAATTAATAAATAATTTGAAGAGATATTGTCATGATTTACGGAACAATGTACCGCTAGATTAAAAAAAAAACAGAGTTGTTCATATAATTGATTGATAAGGCTGATAAATGTTGAAAGTTCATCTTCACTTTTATATAAATAAAACAATTTATAACTTTCTTCGCCTGAAGAAGCCACAGTGTGGCGAAACAATTGTAGCGAGTTTACAATATGTTTGAAAGTTATAAATTGTTTTATTTATATAAAAGAGTTGTTCATGTTTTTTTCTTATTGGATTCGAAAATCAAAGTACATGCAATATACCATGCACTTTAGAAGTATAATGTTTGGTTTTCGATGTCACTAAGAAAAATTATAATTTGCGCCCTTAACATGAACAACTTTGTTTTTTTTTTGAGGTTTTGGTAACAGATTCTCAACGTTAAGTATAAATGAATGTGGAACTTTCTCAAAATTTAAACACACTACTAAAAAAATCGTGAAGAATTCTTTTAGAATAAGAAGAACATCACACGTTTCAAGCATCTGCTATTTAATTTGTGATTATAACACAAAATAAGGACACTACGATCTTTTTGTGGGGGTTAATGCCCACGTTTTTGTTCTTACACCATTTAGCAACAGTATCGAGACCATGTTTGAGTATTTCCCTCACAGTTCTCTTAAACTAAAGACAACCTCCACTGATCATGGTGGATGGTGATGGTTTTCGAATCCTTGCCTATTCTATCCGTATTTTTCCTGCTTTGAAATAGTATAAAATGTAGTATAAACCATGTAACCACGAGATGGATCAAATCATCTCGTCGTTACATGGTTTATACCTTTATGACACAATGCACTATTTATGGCTTCAAAGAAGGTGTTATCAGAGTCCCCTCAATTTCAACGAAGGCACTAATAGCCGTTTTCCTGTCATCCAGGGCCCTCTTCGCAACCCCAATGATGCCTTTTAGTGTTGATTTGGATAATTTTTCCTTTTGATATGCGTACTAATTTGCATTCTGGGCAGTATGTCATTCCTAATGTGGAAGTCCAGTACCTTAACCACGCCTTTTAAGAGGAATAAAGATAGACTGAGCGGTCCATAAGCCTTAGACTGTTCGGTAGGTTTAATCGCCTTCGGATTAAAAACTATCTTAGTCCATCTTCACTCCTTTGGAATATGTCCTAGGGCATGGCTTGTACTGAAGATCCTCCTTAGGTTTGTCTTAAACAAACCGAAATACTTCTGGATCATGATTGGAACTATGCCATCACCTCCCGGTGTTTTGTATGTTTTAAAACTATTAATTTCCCAAACAATCCTCTTCTTGATGAATATCCTGTTTGAGCAACTTCCAACTCGTAGTTTACTTCAGTGGTAAATTTCGAGAATTTAGTTAGACAGTCAGGGAAATGAGAGTTTAGCAGCAGTTTTAGAGTCTCCTCTGGACTTGTCGTGAATTTCCCCTCAGTGTTTTGCTGAAATCCAAGGCCCACGGAGTATTTTCTTTAAAGAAACTTCTGTATTCTTGCTGCTGTAGGGTGATGTTCTATCCCTTTGCACATTTGTCTGCATGATTTCCTTTTTAGTCCCTCAAAGTCTTATTTTATTTTATGAGGGATTCGCGGTAACGGCCTCACTTTTCACTTCTTTTGGCTTTGTTGAACTCTTTTCTGAATTGGTTTTTCAGCTTATCAAGTTCCCTATTCTACCAGGAAAAGACCTTTTTTGCATTTCCCGACCCGTGGGTCAGCTGATATCCAGAGCTGTCCTCAGCATTTCACTTAGATTTCTTGATGCATTTTCAAAATCCTCTACCGTTTCAATATTCTCTACCATTGAACTTTAGCTGTCTTGAAAACAAACGTAATTTGCAACAATGAATGCGGGGCGGTTGAAGCTTTTTTGTGAGAGGCCCCCGCTTTTATGATCTTGAATGATGTATTTTTTTAAAACTGAGACTATATCTCCCCCTCCCTCCTTCGCTTTACTGTAGTACTAACTCTAAACTCTTTTGAGCACCAATATGAACGATACCTTAGGTAGAAAATGCGTATTTTAAAAGCGGTTTTATAGTTGTGACGCCCTTCGCAAAAAACTGTGCCCTCATTTTTATGATCTTCAATGTCGTAAAATTTCACTCTAAGATTTTAAAAATTGAATGTCATTACTTTTCACCACCTCCCTTTGCTGTAGTGCTGACTCCAACCTCTCTGGAGCACCAATATGAACGCCACCTTGGGTAGAATTACGTATAATCCTAACTGCGGCGTCCTTAAAAAAAACTGTATCCTCCCGCTTTTAGATTATAAAAGCATTTTAAGAATGACTTAAAATTTTATTCTGAGATTTTAAAAACAGAATAACAATATC
Organism: Philonthus spinipes; assembly: GCA_963082785.1. NCBI lineage: Eukaryota > Metazoa > Arthropoda > Insecta > Coleoptera > Staphylinidae > Philonthus > Philonthus spinipes. The sequence goes on from OY720302.1 coordinate 10,622,229, forward strand.
CTTCGCCCCCCCCCCCTCCCTTGCTTTAATGAAATCCGGAACTCCAGCCCTTTTGAGCACCAATATAAACGCTACCTTAGATAGAAATTACATATTTTAAATAGCGTTTCAAGTTACAAAAAATGAAAACTCAAGTGTTGTTTCAATTAGTTAAATTCAAACGTAATACAATATTTGAATAAGCATTAAAAAACAAATATTATAATATTATACAAATGTTGCTGTGCACGTCAGAAAAACACGGCGGCGAGTGTTTTCATACACGGGGCGAACGTTAAATATTTAACGATGTTATTTACGTCCGTCCCTGCAAGTGCCTCCACCCTTTTCAGCTTGCTTATATTAAAAAAAGCGCCCGCCGTGTAACAAAAAACCTCGAGTTTAAATTGTTTACGCTAACGAATTAAACAGAAACGCACCGCGTATTGTGTTGTGTGTATCGGTAGCGCTTTTAAATTTTCAGAATTGTCAAAAATTTATGGTCTCCGTTAATTTGAAGCGAGCGACTTTGTCCGTTAAACGTTTGCGGTTAACGCTGTGGTGTTTTTAATTGTACTCGTCATGAATATTGCGTACGTTTGCGGATGTTATTATGGTAATGATAATCCTTTGTTGAATGTTTTATTTTTATAAAAAATATTTCATCATGGGTTATTAACTTTAAGAACTTAACAACTTCACGCCTGTCCATACATGACGCGTTATGTTTACTTACATCGAAAATCCCAGAGGTGACAGTGCTTTTTAATTTTCAATTAATTTAATTAACAACTTTGCAATTATGTAAGGCACAGCTGTACTGACGAGGGATCATATCCCGTAACACGTGTCTGCGCTAGCCTTATATTAGGTAACTTTTATTTTTTTTTTTTGCATTAAATATTTTCTATTCAAAAATTGTTGCATTATACAATTGTTATTGTTATGCAACAGCAAATGTCTATTATTAGACATTTGTTAAAGTACTTATATAACATAAGTGTTTATGTCACAGTAGCAAAAGAGAAAATAATTTATTAATTAATTATTTTGAAATTCTTTTTATTGAATTTATTTAAATAGCGGTGACTAAGTGAATAAATCCTTTTTCTATTATTACTTAACATTTCTATTGGTTAACACCTTCAGTAACGTATTTCTTCAATTTTCAAATAATACACAACAGCAATCCCGTTCAATGCAGACGAATTTAGAAATGACGAAAGTAGTACATCCTCCTTTCGCGAACAAGTCGATAATAAAATATGCATCATGTAAGCGCCCTTCTTTTGCAACGTTTTCATTTCGTTTTAAGATTGTGCAGACAAAACGTTATGCAAAACGTGGACCGTGTTTTAGAGAAAATATAAAAAAATATTATTTAATAAGTTTTGAATAACCACATGCTTGTAAATTTTGTAATTATTAAAAAAATCAATCCACTCTGAATACACTTCTCTATTATCAATAAAACTGCCCTATAACGCATTATTGTTTCCGTTCGCGTCCTTTTTTTTAAGTATAAACGGAATAAATCATATCAATGCAAATCCACTATGCTTACAATTGGGAGTTAGGTCATTCCGTCCCCGAAGAGCGAGAGAAAAGAAAACATGTTTGTTACGGCTTAAATTATATTTATATAAAGGGGACGGCTCGCAGGATTACACAGCCCCCTCGGGAGTTCCAAAAAAAAAAGAACCGATGTGTTTATCGAATCGATCCCGCACGGAAAGCCGGCAATTCGTCCGATTCGGGAACGTTTTTAGTTTGGTTAATCAAGAGGGAAATTAAATGAAAAGCACGCTTTTTTAGGATTTCACTTTTACTTGTAATTTTATTTGGGGAAAATGAGGATAAAATAATAAAATTCTAAAAAAACCTCATTTAACCCGTGGTAAAACATTTTTAATTAATAATGATCGGAAATTAAACATTCACAAATTTTACTTCATTCTCCGACTAGTTGTGGTTAGTGACCATTGTTAAGAACTAATGGTCATTCACCGAAACTAGTGATGATGTTATTGATCATTGCCTGTATTTTTTCCTTGTTTCATTTTATTAAGTAATTAATATAGTCTGAAATATTTCACCATGAGAAATTAATTAAAAAAAAAACAATATTTCTATTAGCAAAAATCAAAATCTCGAATAACAGAAAGAATGAGAAAAAAACAGGTAACAGTGTCATAAAATCGTATTTACCGAAATCGTTCCCCCCAAACGGTATTACAGAGAACGACCCTTAATGACCCTCCCCCTTCGCAGCCCGGACATTATATACGGCATTGATATCCCGGCCGGCTTATTTCTTCTAGCAAATGACCACCGGGACCACAATATGTTTGAATTGCGGCGATTATGTGTTCGACCCGGGATAATTAATGGGCCTCCCGGTATTTATTACGCAGAGTTTGGAAATGAAGAGATTTATACGCGCGAGTTTTACTTAATTGAATGCAGCCAGGTTGTAAATCATGGAGGGTTTTTAAATGGCAGAAGTTGTGAAGAAGCAGCGGAATGAATCGTTTCGAGGATGCGCAAGGAAGGAATGATCGCTGTTTGGTTTTTGCGCCGTAAATCCACCATCGGTAAAGTCAACAGTCGATTCGAGGGGGCGGACGTGATTTCCTATATGAGAGATGAACGAAACAAAAGGGATTGATATAAATTATTACACTGAATTACAGATTAATCCAAATAAGAAACATTAATAATAAAACAAAAATTCGTATCATAAATAAATTAAATTATTAAAAAAGTATTTCAATTTCTTTCTTATAATTATAACAGAAAGTATGTTGACTGCAGTGTCGGTTTTTCAGGCAGAATATAGTTAATTAAAGAAATGAAATCTTTTAGATTTGGACAAAATTGTGTACATTTGTTTTTCAAACATTTGTAAATAACAGGTATTTCTTTTTTTAAATTGTTCCCAACGTTTCTTCTTGAATAAATCAACTGCATTCATAATTTCCCTCCGCCACTCTTTTGGGGCAGTCAAAGGTTTTCGGAACAGGTTCGTGCCTGCACCTGGTACTGTTTCGACTTGTTCTGCAAAAATCACAGTTTTGTACGATCCTTGTATTAAATATTTATTGAAATTCTATTTAACCTTTTTATCAACAAAAAAGCTCGCCTAGCGAGAATATCGAGAAAAAAACGAAAATAAAAAAAAAATGGCGGACCATAGGAAAATAAACTTCAGGCAATTTGTCAAAAAATTACGAGGCAAAATTCAGACTTTTTTCTCCAGGGCTGTAGTTACGAATTTTTCAAAACTTTAGTTTTTTGGATTTTCAACGCCTCCAACTGGAAAACCAAAGGGGCTGGATAGTTTCATAGTATGATGAAGTTCCTGGAGTTCCACAAAAGAGCCAAATAACTTTTTGTCCCCAGAATGACAGGAGCGAAAGCGGGGGACGAAAAATCGAAATTTTCCGAAAGCGCAAACACCAAAAAATGGCCAATTTCAATTTAGGCTATCGTGAACCTTTCATGGTCTACGGAGCTTTTTCGGGAAGCTATATCTCCTGAAAAATCAACCACCGGCCTGCACTCAAGTGGATTGCGGATTTTCGAGTTTCTACGAGCTTTCGTTTAGGCTGCCGGCTATAAATTGGTTCCAGCACTATGCTTTTTAAACACTTCTAAGTAAACAAAACAAGGGATGTAAAAAGTTAATGTTTATTAAAATTTAAGCTAGGATTTCCAACTGAAGAAAAAGGGAATAAAATTAATAATTTTCATTGTCATTTTGTTGACCGTTTTTATATTAATGAAAATAAAGGAAAGTCTGAATCTTTACTAAAATTTGCTAACATTTAATTAAATTTATTAATTTAGTATCTAGAATTATGTATTATTTTCAATTTATTTTTACTATGAAGATTTGGTCTCGTCCTCTTGGGCAATAAAGAATATTTTATTATTATACATAAAAAAAGACGAAGAAGAAATGTGATTTTTAATTGAAATTTGGTTTAGAGTTTCTAATCAATCAAAAAGCGAATAAAAGTACATCAATTTTCAAAATCATTGAATTTTATCCTGTTTTCATTTTTTTTTTTTTTAGAAACGCTCAACAAAATTTTAATTTGTTGATCGTTTGATTGATCAAGACCTGTAGTGTGTTTTTTGTTTTTATTTAATCAGATACACCAAACAGAATTTCAATCAATACTTATATTTTTCTATTCTAAAATAAATTAGTTTAAAGAAGAGAATGAAAAATTTGAATTTTCATTTAAATTTCGATTAGAATTTCTAATTAAACCAAAAAAAAAAAATGAGAATTGAAAAGTATAAGTATTAATTGAAATGCTGTTTACTGTTTTTGATTAAATAAAAACAGAAAACACGCTACAGGTCTTGATCAATCAAACTATGCAATGGTTTAACAAATGGAGAATTTCAATCAATATCAAAAAAACTAAACTGATCATTCCATATCATAAATTACACAACTCGCCTTTCACTATTTCCATTTATCAAATCCCAATACCCCCCTCACCTACGTGAAAATACCTTGGAATTCTCTACGATCCCAAAATAACCTATAAATCCCACACCCAAAACATCAAAGCCGCGGTCAGGAAGAGGGCTCGGCATTTTAGATGCCTGACATATAAAAACGAAGGAATCACATTACAATCCGCGGTGACAATTTATAAACTAATATGCCGTTCACTTCTTGATTACGCAGCCATCCTTTACTGCAACCCTCATCCTACAACCCTTAAAAATCTACAGGTAGCAGAGAGATCGGCCTTGAGAATATTAACAAAAAGTAGACATCCCAATAACCCCCTTTACAATCCCGCCAACAACCTCCTTTATGAAAGAACATAAGTTATCCCGATGGAAACTTGAATTATCGAACTAGCCCATACATTCGCATCCAGAACGACTAACAATGAACCTATAAACCATCTCTATATACACAGAAACCCCAACACATCCCCCAAATTTAAATTTCCCCATTAGACCATCGCTGACTTCATCTCAGAAACATCCACTGACATATAATGACCCTAACCAAACATTGTCATACATCTATTCTATACTTTAATCATAACTCATCTTCAAAGCTAAACAATGGCAGAAAGACCTCGGGTCGATAGCCTATGAAAGGACAACCTCAAATTATATACCGTGTTATACTATACAATTCTGTAGTTAATATATATTGTAAAAGTCCCTTGAATAAAGATATTTGTATATAAAAACAGAATTTGAAAAAAAACAAGGATTTCCTTTTTTCAAGGAAAATTAGGAATCAATTGAAATTCAATTTATCCTCTTTTTATTTGATTAGATACACAATTAAATAAAAAGATAATTGGCCGAAAGACCGATGGTGGCCAGCCGTTTTCTAAGTACAACGTATAATATGTTATAAGAATTATTTTGTTATTTTTTTTGTATATAAAATTGTCTGCAGAAATAAAGTCGTTATATATATATATATGTATAACAACTTTATTTCTGCATATTTATTATATATATATAAATATATTTATGTATAATGTATTAATGCAGTTCAGTATGTATTAATAATATATTAATATTATATATTATATTAATATATATATATTGATTATTATGCAAATATACAAATTAATAAATTCTGTAAATAAATATTATTTCTATTCTAAAAAGATAATAAAGATAATCAAATAAAAACAGCGTAAAATTATTGATTTTTTTATTAAAACTTTGTTTTAAGTTTTTACTTAAAAAATTAAATGGAAAAATATGAATTTTCATAATACAATGTGTAATTCTGTTTATTTATTTATTCGCGTCCTTCAATAATCCATCAACTCATTATTTTCGCAACGACCTGGTTCGTATGTATTGTGTACGTTAATTTTGACAAACTATTTAACACAAACAAGCATTTGCGTTCAGTGCGAAATTATAGTTATTCATTTCCAATTTAATTTTGATTGGCAATTTATTTGCGCTCAAACATCCGTTAATATTTATTATTGCAATTCCACGTTGATTATTCCTAAATAAATGATAATTTTACAAATAATTTAATTTTAGTGGAATTATTTAATTAAAAATGGAAATCATTCACAAGGGTGTGAATATTGAAACAGAACTGTTATACTATCAGAGATTATGTAAAGAATGATCATCCGCGAGAGAGACACCCGAAATATTTATTATAAGCAGATGTTCTCAAGATTTCGATCAGAAATACTTCTGTAGAGGAATATACCGATTCCTCCAAGTAATTTACATGCATTTGTTGAATGGTGGGATTATAATTTTGTGCAATTAAATATTTAAATTAAATTCAACGTCCTTACTTAAGTTTTGCGCTCCTTCGATCTCTTTCATGTTCCGTATTGCAGAACCGATTTCTATAAGAACTATAGATTCGCCAGAATCGTAATTAACTGTAATAAGTTCAATGCTGGTTTTAGTAATATTATTCGCACTGGTCTGAGGAAACTAAATCGTTAGGGCAGACAACATTTTAATTGTTAATGCTTTTTGTGAAAATTGTGTTGCGCGTTTTTATATTTATTAGGGCCGTTTTACACACACAAGAATTCTCGCAGAAAGTTGTGCGAGAATTATATATAAAAGTTTTGCTATAATTATATATATAAAAATATTTTTCCTGTTTTACACAGCAAATAATTATTGTGAAAATAAGCAGAGCAGATTGTTTTTACAGTCGTCCAATACAAGCAGACGCGCCATTATGTAGTATGCTATTGCTTAACATTATTGGGAGACTGTTTTATATAATTCTTTTCTAGATTATTTTGAACATGTTCAATATATTTCTCGCGAGAATTCTCGCAAGAAATATATTATAAAAATCTCTATAATGCACATGCGCAAACTTATAATATTTTTCTATATATAATTATATTATGAATTTATGCGAGAATTCTTGTGTGTGTAAAACGGCCCTTATTTGTATATTACTTTTAGTTCAGTGTTAGAATAAATTGCTATAATGCTAGAATAACTAATGTGTATTGTACAGTTATAATTGGACTTCACTAAGTAAATTTAAAAATGCGGGTTGGTTAGTATCACCGCATAAATGCGTTGCTATAATCTCAAAATATCAAATTGGCATTGAAGAATTAAAGGAATTTACGATTATTAATAGATTAATGCAGAGAGCAGGTAATCTTTCTCCTCAATCGAAATGAGCTTTATGTATTTATATTTTTAAACTAACTGTTATATTTTGTAAAGTAAAGAGTATTGTAATCCAGCACCGTTTTTACCTGTAGTCAAACCCTTGTCGCATTCGGTTTTACTGGAAGGGTCTAATAACGGAATTAATATGCCGGTGTGCGTCGACTCCGGTTGATTAGGAGGCGGCCGGAAAGAGGCGGCATTGTCGACGTCAGCGGCAAATTACAAACTACACCTTTATTTAGCATCGCCAGTTAGCGTCACGCGTGCCCCGAATTCCGATCTCGAGGAGCGCCGCTTTTTAAATAACGCACTGTAAATATTAATCCAGGGCGGGATTAGAGCGAAGATCCGGACGGATGTGAGTTGGGTTAATTCTGTTATGTCCCCTGTCAGGGAGGTTTTGCCGCGTAAGATTTGTTGACGGGAGGTCCTTCGTTTTCTGAGTAATTTACATTCCGGTTTAATGCGCGTAATACTCGATAATTTAAATATGTTGCCGCCTCTGAAATCCGCACGGCGCAACAGATCGTTGAATGCTGATGCTTTTTCGGGGGAAGGGAATTCAATAGTCAAATTTAAATTTATAAAAAACGAGGGACTTCACACCCATTTGAATTTCAAATTGTGATGTTTATTAATTATATTTATAATATCTATTTATTAACAGATATATACAAAAAAAAGAAAAATAAATAATGAAAAATATACAATTAATTCTTTAATTTTGTCAGCGTTTGTCAATATCAGATATAAAGACTAATTATAATCCAAGTGGTATAAAAACGTTATCTTATTTTCTTTATAACATATTTCTTTAAATGTACCAGCAAGTTAACGCCGACAATTAAAGAATTAATTGTAAATTTGATTCTATATTTTTCATTATTCATTTTATTTTATAAATACATATATCTGTTAATAAATGTTTATTTATACGTAACTATAAATATTTGTTAACAACGAATTGTATTCACTATTATTTGAGAATGATTATCGTGTAATCGAAACTAGTGACGATTAATAAAAAGCCAAGTGGTATAAAAAGTTATCTTGTTTTCTTTATAGCCAAATTTATATTTTTTTATTGGTTTACAAAAACTAAATTATTTTTATGTATTTCACTGGAATTAATTTAAGAAATTTACGAAAATAAATTTTCGAATAGAATTTTTAAAACACAACACTGTTTAAAAATTAAAATAAAAAAAACACCCGATGACTACTTAAACATGTTAAAAGCAATTAGAATCTTTTTTTTTTTTCTTTTAATTTTGATTTAAGCTTTTTATGTGTCACGATAATCCGGACCAAGTAAAATTAGGCCGATTAGAATTTTCAAATAATCCGGATTAACAAAACATTTTTAAGTTAGTCTTAATAAATTAATAAAAAGTATATTAAAAGTAACATACATAATAACATACTTAATTAAAACTTCACTCATCACTGTCGTATATTTCCACTAATTCATCACTTCCACCTTTTCTTTGGTTTTTATCATTTTTTTTTGTTTAATTATTGAAAGTAATTCTTTATTTTAACTGTTGCAATGCTGTTTTTCATAGGCAATCTGGTTAGCTTTTGCAACGTTATAATAACAAAAATCGACGACGGAAATTGGAAATCTAAAGTCATGTCTGAACTAAAATCACACGCTCATGCATAAAGTACTGTCATATTGACCGCAACCAGCATTTCACGCGTGTGATCTTAGTACAGACATGACTCGAGACTCCCAACGCCAATTTTCTGATCGACGTTTCGATGACGTCGCAGTCATCTTCGTCAGGAGTAAACTATTTGATTATATTGCTCTAGCAACCACTTGTTAGATTTTTACGCATTGCAACTAGATATTCGTCTTTCTTGTTTGGCTTCTGGTGATTCTTCAATTTTCTGATCTTGAAGACGTGTTCGTGCCCTCTGTTTCAATTTCGACATTATTATCTGAAGGGAACTGGTTCTGAATTTCTTGATTTTGTGAAGATAGTGAATTTTGATTGTAATTTAAACATGTTTTCCACATATATATATATATATATATATATATATATATATATATATATATATATATATATATCTGATAAAAAGGCTGTGATGATGTAACACGTAAATTTATAAATTTAACATGTCCCTTACAGAATTATCCGAATTATCTGTTAATAGAAGATTATTGTTAAATATTCATCACCTGTTTTAAAGAGATGAAATTTAACATTGTTATCTTAAGTTCCACCAATATTGGCAAACTTTTATATATATAGAAAATTTCTTTTGTGGCGGCTGTAAGTCTAGAGATTATATTGTTTAATCCGATTATATAATGAGTGGTTCAGTTGCTACTGTCTGTCTTGATATCTGTTCGCCACAAATTTTAAGTCTCCTGATGTCATATATTGTTCGAAAATTTGCAATCCTAGCACGAAAATTTTCATTTCGATAATATTTGACATCAAGCTCTTTAGCTTTTGCTGCAAAAAATGGACGAAACAGGTAAATGTCTGTTGCGGAGGCTTATAAATCAGGAATGTAGCTTTCGCCCCATCTTTGGATACTCAGGTTGTGTGTTTCTTTGCTGGCCCAGCAACACTTTATACAACGAACCTGAAATATATAAACAACAATAATTACAAGAGGCACTGGAACGAAATACATCAAATTAAAAACGCACACAATAGTACAAAGAAAATAGCACGTTTTTACTTACCCTTTGATTTCATTCGCATTTTCTTAAGTTCACTTATTGTTGAGATCCCCATACCATATCAGAGACTTTTCCGCCAATTCCACGATTAAGCTCATCAATAAACATTAAAAAACATTTTTTTATTCCCTACTTCTAACATCTAAATTATTGAAATAAGAGTGAAGTAAGGAATAAAAAAGTGTTTTAATTGTGATTAAATACTCCACATAACTTAAATTAAGCAATTACTCATCATTGATTGACTTATCCCTTATCATTAAGGTTTTATTATTATCGTAAACCGGACAGTCCGACAGCCGCGACTAAATTAGTGAAAAATTATGAAATACGAAGTTAACCGTTTATATGCATAGACTTGTCAAAACACCTGCTAAATCGAATAAAATATAATAATGTGTGTGAAGCTGGCAATAACTCCAGCAATAAACCGGCGCCTTCGCCAAAACCAGTTATTATTAAAATAATTATTTTAACAATAATTACACATTGAATTAAAAGAGTTTGCACACTCGCTGTTTACAACCAGTATTGCCCACAAAATACGATAAGTTGCGTCAATATATAGCTTCTCTAACAACTTTAACGATATTTTAAAAAAAAATCAAAATTCAAATTTTAAAATATCAATATTTTCCAAAGACCACAATATATTTTCGGTTTTCTTTAATATTTTACTTGATTAGTCAATAAACAACGAATATAAACGTTCAGAAATATGTCACATATAAAGATAAATTTATTATCGGACTTATTGCGATCTCGAATATCTGTTAAATTTAGCAAAAATATTAAAAATCATACCTCAATGGATCTAGTCATTAGTTTTGATTTTCTTTTATAATATATTTAAACGATTATTAAACAACAAATTTTAACTATCAAAATTGTGTCGACAACTATGGTTAAATAGTTATCGGACTTATTGAAGGCGTTTGCATGAATTTAATGGGGCGGACAATTAAAAAATTCATAACTTGAAAAGCCCACCATTTATTATTTATTTTGTTTCACTAAATATTTAATCATCAAAAGAACAATAAATACCAACTTTCATAAATATGTCGTCTACAATAGTTAATTTGTAATAAACAAATTAATTATTAAAAAATTCATATCTCGAAAAGCCCGCTATTTATTTTAGATTTTCTTTATAGGAGTTGCTATCCGGACTACTGAATGTGTAATAATCCGGATTACAGAGTACATAGTGGGTCTTTAAATGCAATGTGGACAACCGTGACATTCAGATTATCGCGGGTACTGATTACCGCAACACCACTGTATACTTAATTCAATTGTCCATTTTAGCTTTGTATTATTAAATTAGTATGTGCAAAATTATATATACAGATGTGCTAGAGTTTTTATTAATTTGAATTAAGTACAATTTCTTAAGATTAACACGAAAAATAGCACACAAAACGTATGATTTCATGAGGTATTGCGAACGAGCTATTTTAATGAAAATAAATATACTTAAAAGAATAATTTTAAGAATATTTATTTTCATTAAAATTCCTCGCTCACAATTGCTTTTATAATGGAGCAGTACGATGTTAGATACCAGTAGTATCTGTACCTTGATAACTCTTCGCAACACATTTTAAGTCGCCTGATATCATTTCTTTTTCAATAAAATTTAATCCAGCATGAACATTTTCATAACTATTCGCCATAAATATTAGAATTAAAATTGTATGTGAGCGCGCATCAATAATTAATATCATTTAAACTACTATGCGTCGTTCTACAATACTATAAATGCAGCCTAATCCGATTTTCATTTATGGAATAGCAACTCGCTTTTTAAAGCCCATACATCAATAAAATAATCCACAGCGCTAAAAACGCTTCCCGGTTATTGACTATTTTTCTTTTCATACCAGAAATATTTTGTGCGTTGGTGTTTGTGCGCCGTTATTACATTTCACTGGCGCACTGAGGAAATCCGATCCGAAAGGCAATAAACCGATCAGCGGAGAATGTAAGATTTATAGAAGTATGATTTATAGTTTGGAACAATAGTGTGGGCCGCCGTTAAGATAGCGGAGAATCCTATTTAAGGACTTATCAGTCGAACAGACGGTGGCCGCTTTAAGTTTACTCGTTTTTTGTGAGAAGAAACAAATTGCACAGAAATGATTTACATCGATACAAACGGCCGACGGCTCAGAATAGGACGGAGGGCTAGGAAGAGGGGTGGGGGTTCATCACGAGGGGCAATTACTTATAACGCTGCAGTTTATTAACGCTGCATTTCATTAAATATTCCGTTCGTGAATGCGGAATTGGCTGCGAGTGTCGGGTCGATAGTGCTATTCGGCGGAATGAAATGTATTGTATTATAAATTTAACAAACACATTATTATTAATTATGTTGAAAATGAACATTTAAATTTTATAAGAATTATTTATTCGAAATTAAATTAAGAAATAATTACCAAATTAATCATCTCCTTCATTTCTTGCTGTATTAAGGGATGTTGGTAATTTTCGCTGTTATTTACGGATGAGGAAAATATCGCAATTACACAAAGCCTTAACTTATGAGCGAAGTTAATGAAATTTTTGTTTGAAAAAATGAGACAATGAGAATTGTGTAGTTAGTTTACTGTACTTCTTTGCTATTCATCTCGGCTTACATCGAAATTAATTTGCTTTTACTTTTGTTTTTATTGCATATTTATAATTTCATAAGAACATTTTGAAATTTTCGGCATTCTAAACAACATTCTTGCATCACTTTCTGTTATAAATTAAATAAAACAAATTTTAAAATAATTAATACATTATTCCTTTCTTAGCTAGTGTAGCATGTTGACTTACGTTTCGTAAGTACTTTAAACACAAATCTACAATAATGTATACCAGCTGTTGCATAACAATAATATTTTGTATAATGTAACAATTTTAATTGGAAAATACTTAATATAAAAAAATGAAAAGAGTATTTACTCACTTAGTCACAGTTATTTAAATAAATTAAATGAAAATGATTTGAAAATAATTAATAAATTATTTAAACATTTAGATCTGTGACTTTTGATTTACGTTACGTAAGTACGTTAAAAAAATGCACATTTAACGTACTTAGGTAACGTAAGTCAAAAGTCACAAAGATAAATGTGGAAATAAATTATTAATTATTTTCAAATCATTTTTATTTAACTTACAAAAAAACGTGTCTGCAGACACGTGTTTCGGGATTTCATTCTACAGCTTTGTCTTATATAATTACAAAGTTCTTAAATTAAATTTATCAAGCTACTCTTGATTTAGAAATTCTTTCTTTTTCATTTATTTTAAATTCTTCTGACCATGTAAATAAAATCCCTTTCTCTATCAAAAATAATTATATGCTTGTACGTTTCTAACTTGAGTAATATAGATTAGAAACGTCTACCCCCAATTATAAGCTACTTCAAGAAATGGATGGAGCTAGTTTGTATGGAAGGACGATGGAGCGAGTGTATCAATAAACCGCTAATTAAAAATGCCTTTTGATTAATATCTACCACAATCCTTCGCTATTGAGTGAGTTCTGGAAAAATAGCCAGATTTGGAGAATATTTGTGATGGATGGGAATTGGTAGAAAAAGATGAATGGCAGAGAAGGAGCATCTAAAGTATGGAAAAGGCAATGAAATTGATATGGCAGATTGGATGAGAGTAACAGGATGCAGGATGGTAATAGAAAAAAAGGTTATATCGACAAGTAGTAGGTGTGCATGTGAAAAGGGGAGGAAGACATGGAGAAGGAAGCTGATATGGCAGATTGTAAGAGAGAAACTGGATGCAGGATGCGAAAAGAAAACATGTTATCATGACAAGTACTATGTGTGGATGTGAGAGAGGAAAGAAGACACGAACGGCTTGAAAAAGTAGTTGATACGGCAGATTGGATAAGAGAACTGGATGCAGGATTAAAATAGAAAAAAAAAATATTATGATGACAAGTACTGGGTATGAACGTGAGAGAGGGAGGAAGATATGATGGCTTGAGAAGGAATCTTATATGGCAGATTGGATGAGATTAACTGGATGCAAGGTGCAAATAGAAAAAATGTTATCATAACAAGTGCTATGTATGAATGTGAGAGAGGAAGGAGGACATGGATGGTTTGAAAAGGAAGTTGATATGGCAGACTGGATGTGAGAACTGGATACAGGAAGGAAATACAAACAAGCATTTTGTCAGGATAAGTACTGGGTGTGGATATGAGAGAGGGAGGAAGATATGGATGGCTTGAGAAGGAAGCTGATATGGCAGATTAGATGAGAGAAACTGGATGCATGATACAAATAGAAAAAAGGTCATGATGATAAGTACTAGGTGTGCATGTGAGAGAGACCATATTGCGGAAGAATGCAATCAAGAATGTAACACCTGCATGGATTAGGAAATATAATTGAATGAATGAGAGAGTAATAATAATGGTAATATATCTTTATTTTCAAAAGGTAAAAAAAATCAAAGTGAAAATGGCGTTAAATTCCATTAATCTTAACATTATTAAATTAATCTTCTTTATGTTGGTTGTGGAGACTTTAATTATTTAAATAAAAAGATTTTGAAAATAATTAATTAATAAATTATTTTCTCTTTAGCTACTATGATAAAATGACTTTAATAAATTTCTAATAATAGACAATTGCTGTTGCATATCAGCAACAATTTTTTAATCTAAAATATTTAATGCAAAAAACAAAACAAAAATAATTTTAAAAAAAAGTTACGTAATATAAAGCCATCTGCAGACACGAGTTTCGGGAATTGATCCCTCGTCAGTACAGCTGTGCCTTACATAATAATTACAAAGTTGTTAATTATATTATTTAAAAATTAAAAACCCACTGTTACCTCTGAGATTATCGATGTAAGTGAACGCAGAGGTCATATCTAGATTATGAGAGATCAAATCCCGAAACACGTGTCTCTAGATAGCCTTATATTACGTAACTTTTTAATTTTATTTATTTATTTATTTATTTTTATAGTTTTTGCATTAAATATTTTCGATTCAAAAATTGTTGCATTTTACAATTGTTATTGTTATACAACAGGAAATGTCTACTATTAGACATTTGTTAAAGTACTTATGTATCATAAGTTATTATGTCACAGTAGCAAAAGAGAAATTAATTTATTATTTTTTTTTTTTTCAAATTCTTTTTATTTAATATATTTAAATAACTGTGACCAAGTGAATAAATACTTTTTCTGTTATACTTAAATTAACTTGAATATACTATATTTACAAATTAAGATAACTTCATACTAATAGATATAAACAATGTTATGATTTAGTAAATAATTCTGTTATTGAGTATGGTAGATAATTGTGTAGAGCATTTTTAAATTCATGCAGAGTTGGCGTGGGGATGTTATTAAAATTAAGATGGGAATTAAATTTAAGAAGGAATTTGTTACTTTAAGTTTTTTTTATTATTGCAATGTATATGGAGAATGCCAATAAAGATGCCGTAAAAAAATAAAATAAAGTGTTGTACTAAGGAATAATAAATAGAAGCTTTCACCATGAAGGATTAAATTAAATTACAGTCACTCGCGCATTCAGTTTCTTCTTCTTTTTTTTCTTGTAGAAGCCGCGTCTAATGTAAAACGTGAAACTGCGAAATTTCATTTGACCGCTTCCTGCCCTCCCGATCCCCTCACAAAGAATGCCTGTGCAAATCCCGAATTCGAAAAATGTCCAATACTTTCGCGGGGCCGTGTCAGTTGTTCCCGGTTTAGCAGGGACGTCTGCTCAATATTCCGGGTGAGAGGCGGAAGGAATCCGGGGCGCAGTGACAGGAGAGACGTCCGTGTCGGGAGCGCGACGGTCCGCGGGAGCTCCGTGATTAGGCGCGTCAATTCGATTGAATCCACGCGTCACTTTTCAATTTTTCGAAATCGCGAGCCGGGAAAATTGCGCAAATTCAATATTGCGTCTCCGCCGCGCGATAAGAAGGCGCACTCCCGGAGAAATATCAGATAAATTGTTTTATTTCGCTCAGGAGTGCCTATTGTGTGCTGCGCCACTTTTATTATTGTCACTGCTTATTGTGAGAATATATCACATTGTAGTCTAGTTTTCGATACCGTTCCGATTCAATTTAAAACTCTGCTCACTTTGCGAGACCACTTTAAAAATTTATTTTAGATATATTTTAAAACTCGGGCTAAATCACATATACACTTATTATTCCCTTCATTCCCTATTTACAAATAACTCATATTTAAAATCAATATTTATTACATTTAAAGCAACTCCACGTCACTCTCTTCAGACTGTGATGGATGTACAGGGTCCTGCATAACAGCTCCCGTCTCAGCTCAGTTACTAATTAAGTGAAGACTTTTAAAATTTTGGAAACTTTTCTTGAGGTTTCTATTCTCTCAACATAATTTCAAACTTATTCAGGTGTAACTAAAAGGATTCATTCGTGAAAATATTTACAAAGCAACGTAAAGATTCTGCTAGGTGGACTAAAAAAGGGTGGAATCCCTAAATTATTATTTACCGTGCAAACTCAATATTTATACCGTTCAAGAGGAGCTTCATTTATAAACTTCCCCGCCTCACCTTTGACTTTAAAGTTTCCCGAACAAGGGAAGCCGCGTGATTGATACCACCCCGAAAACATAAGTAATACGCTTGATAAATTAGCTTTCGGTGTCACGTATCCATTCCTCATCCTATTCCACCGCACTTTGCGCAATCAATCCGCGTTTTATTTTCTTTCGTGATTTCAGAGGAGCACGTGCGCGCCGTTTCCTGGCTGTTGGATTTTATTAATAAGGACAATCCGGAGGGATCGGCGCCCTGTTATGGGGATTTGTGTTCTGCTCGAAACATGTGCTGGATGGAGGCATATACAACTGCACGGAGTGCAACCCCTAAATGAGGTGTAATCCTGTAGGTTGGACCGATGCGATTAAATTATGTATGGATTTCATCTACTTACTCATAACGGGGATTAATTCCTGCAGAGAAGTTAGAGCGATTATTAACAAAGTGATTTCATTATTATTAATATCTTTTATCAATAATACGAAAGCTATAAATATAATATAAATTAAAAAGAGTATTCATTCAGTTAGTCGCAGTTATTTAAATAAATTAAATAAAAATTATTTGAAAATAATTAATAAATCGTTGACGATGCCACTTGAAATTAGGCAAAAGGTGGCGCTTGCGTCGTCTTTAATTTACTATAAATTAATAAATTATTTTCACATTTAGCTCTGGGACATTTTGATTTACCTTACTTTAAACGAATGTACATTAAAACAACTATTTCTCAGGAAAATATCCCGCCAGACATTGAATTATAAATGCTGTTGTATATCAATAAAATATTGCTGTAAATATATTTTTAGGATATGTTTATTGTGAAGAGATCTTGGCCTGTTTCAGCAGCTGCTGATTTTTATGAGGTATTTTTTAGACGTTTTCTAATGATTGTCAGCGTTACCTATAAATCATAATTTTCCAGATAAATAGAGCAATGAGCGAGGGAAATCACATGATTAATTTAATTTGTGGGCATTTTAATTCAGGGGTCTAAAAAATAATCCAACTAAAAAGTATAAAAAATTTATTAAGAAATCGCTTAACCAAATTCATTGCATACTTTCAGAAAAAATATCTTTTCTCATATGAATCCGCAACGCCCAAAATTATATAGGTTATTAAAACTTTACAAACCGAAGAAAACTATAAGACCAGTAGACAATTATATAAACGCACCATGCGAACTCATTGCAAAAAAAAACTGAACACTATACTAATCTAATATCTGGATTTCAATCCCAAACATTCAATTAAAAATAGCATTTAACTAGTAAATAAAATTCATATCACGGAAATTCTACGCCACGCTAAATTTATATCTTTCGATGTTACAAATCAAATGGATGGTGCCACCTTTAGAACTAAACCAGATAATAATGAATAAATTAGAACATATAAACAGTAATACAGTTATTTTAAATGAAATTGAAGTACTTTTGATATTTGCACATCATAATGCTTTTTACAGTTCCATAAAGCAATATTTTCACAACAGAATGGTCTAGCCATGGGAAATTTCCTAAGCCCTTTATTCGCTAAAATATTCATGGATCATCTCAAAAAAAAAAATAGTTCGCTTTTTTATTTTGTTTATAAACTATTAGAGTACAAAAAGTAATTGTAATTGTAATCACGACTTTCTGCGGGCTAATAAATTCACGCAAATTCTCATTCCATAGACTTCGAGATTTCGAATTTCCCCACTCTGATAATCGGGCTTCTATCTTTAGTAGGCACTGAAAAAAATTATAAGTGTAAACCCCCTAAAACGGTAAGAATAAACTCCTACGTCTATCGGTCATTATAAAAACACCCCATTTTTTTTTTCTTTTTTCGATTACAATAAAAAATGGTGTAGGGATAATTCTTGGGTTTTATCAAAATTACTGCATTTAACTTGATAAACACGTTTCTAAATATTAATAAATTACTGATTTTTTTGTTTTGTTTAGTTGTGGTGTCCCGCTTAGTAGGCGAGCCGAATATTTGCGGGAGACGAGCCGCAAGCGATCCAATTTGATCAGGTCAGAAATGTTTGCGCGCCGGTTTCCGATTGACACCAAAGGATTATTTATCTTCGGTCCTGGAGCGGGGTGGTGCGAGGGGTTGGAAATAAGCGTCCAAATACCCAAATCTGCTGGCTCTCGCGCAAAGGGAATTTTTAATCGGCCACGAAAGCAAACACCAAACAAATACCTGCATAACCTGCATAATACGGGGAACGATACAGGGCATGTGTTTGCGTGAGCAAACAGGGCGTGTTTGTGTGAAAACACACACACACACACACGCAGACGTGTGCATGCACTGGGGAAATTATTTCTGGGGCGCGAGCGAGCGTTTGATCTGTGCGTGTAATAATTTTCCGTTTCGGGGATGGCGTTCCGTATCCGGGCCAAATTGAAAATAAATAATTCGCGGAGGGCCCGGCGATGCGAAACGAATTTCGAAATTTAATAAACAGCGCAGATGGTTGGACGTCAAAAAAAAAAACAACTTGGAGAGCGCGCGGTCTTTCCTCTTCCTTTTTCCCCAGTTGTTTCCAGTTTATTACGCTTGATTGGGGTGTTATTAACATTTTTTTAATTTATTATTTAACATCAGGCGAAGCGTGTTGCAGTATGTTGAGCTTTACTCACGTGAAACCCTTTTCAATCAATCATTGCTTATATATATATAAAAAAAAAAACTAAAAATTCTCATTAAAATCGTTTTCAAGCTTTTTTGTTAAATGCAATTTAGAGTTTAATTTATTAAATAAATAAACAATTTTTATTGTGGTGCGATTTTTTTTTTATTTACCATCTCATTTCTGGGCGGTGATAATAATCCGTGAATGAAAGCTTATGCCCAGAATTCAATTACCGTTATTGAGAAGGCAGCTTTCACCCACGAAGGGCGCCTTAACGTCCTCTCAAAGATTTTAATCATAAACTCCCGTCTCCCTATAATCGCTTTATATGGAAGCGGTCGTGAAATAGCGTCGTCAGAATGTCGAGCAATTACGCCAGAATGCCTTCCGAAGAGAGACGCTCCCCCTCCCCCCTCTTTTCCCTTCCTTCCAGGTGGTGCGGGAAAGCGTGAGACCTCGCAACGATTCACTTTGAGGGTCATTATCAAATTAATGGTAATATAGTCGGGAGTTGAGAAGCCTTCCGGAATCTTGGGCTCGCCATTAGGGCCATTGTTAAACCAGCGGCCCCCACCGACAATGGGTTAATGCCGGGCGAGGCGTTCTATCGTTCTATGCACAATGGAACGCCGCCATCTAGACGTCCGATGTTGATGGTGATGATGATGATGACACCTACGCCGATAACATTTCATGCACTCATTACATTCCCTTGCTCGCAAATGAGAGTCCTGGATGGAAAAGAAAGGGGGGACGCATTAAGAGAACAAATCGGCAGGGATGGCTCTTTCAAAAAGTGCAACGTGTCGACGATAATTTGCTATTTTTCTTGTTGCCACCCGGCGCATGCACCAATTATCTGAATAATATTAGAAAGAGTTGTTAAACGCTTGACGAAATACGATTAAATTTATAAATTACTGAAACGATTAACTCTACTCCTATGCAGCTCGTTCTGTGAAAACGATCATTTTTTTTAATTTATAGCCAACATAATCGACTTGTGTGTTGTATATAATATAGCTCATTTCTTCTTTTAGAGATTAAAAATAAAGTTTTTCAAATATATGGAAATTTTTAAAATAATTAATATTGATGTGATTTCTTAATTTATCAAATAGAAACAATCCACAGATGAAAATTATTGTTATGAATGTAATTTTACCATAAAGTAAATTTAGAATCGCAACATGGTATTTTTACTGATGCCTCGCGGCTAATACATATTTATAAAAGTACATAAAATCACAAAATCGTAATGGAGGAGGCTAAGTGTGCAACTCCGACATTAATTAACTCAATTTTCGAAACCCTTTCAATTCAAGTAAACGCAATGGATCCAGCACACACATACGCGAATACTTCAATTAGCATCATTCACTTAACGCAAACATCCCCATTTGCGATATTTAATTACATGAAACAAACAGGCGCCACAATAACGCGAAGTGAGTGAGAGAAGAGAGAAATAGCGGGGGTGTGGAAAGAGCGTCGCCCACCCCTAAGCGCAGTTATTTGTACAGCGCGTTTCATTTCGATGTTTACACGGGCGTCGGGTATTTGTTGTAATATTTTCACAATTTCAAGCTAAATTTTATTGCCGGATTATGTGTGTGTATGTATGTGTGCGAGCTCAGTAATCCCGCGCGCGTTTATTTGTTCAGCGGATCAAGAAACTACATTCGGTTCCTGAGCTCGCAGACTGCCGGCTCCGCGTATAAGGAGTTTGTTCTGTCAACAATTAAAAATAGCTCGAGATGGAATTAATACCGAGGACTGTGCGTTCCGTATTATTTACGCAAATGAAAACAGGATCGAGTTGTATGAAATTATGATTGAATTGAAATGATATGATGAATAATTTAAGATAATTTAAATTAAATAAGAAAAAATATCAGCGATTAGGGGAAAAAACTTCTAGTCTATAGTCGAACATGTAATCGAACACTATAATACAGGGTATTGGGTAAATATGCGCCAAAAATTGAAGGAGTTATTCCTTAAAGAACATTTTTCCCTATATTGATTTTTGAAAAAAAAAAAACATTATTTCGAACACACAGGGTGAATAACATCACTGATTCTCTTCGTTTCTGTAACTTTAATTTTATTTTGGTGACTATAGTTTCAACAATTTTAACTTGTCATAATCGAACTAAGAATATTTAAACTAATCACACCGGCGGTATATATTGTTTTATAAAATTAAATTAATTAAAGCTAGTATAGAAACAAAGGCAAAAAAGTATTTTAAACTTCACCTAAAGATAAAACAATATATACCGCCAGCGTGATGTATTGTGCAATACATTCTAGTATTTCCAAAAATTAATATTTGCGAGTTGGGATTTATTGAAAGGCTAATACGTTTTGGGAATACCAAAATAATACATCCAATTAAAAACATTAACCCTCGCGCGGATGCACCGGCCCAGCAATTTGAATCGCAAATCTAGCGGAGGCCTCGCGGAATTTCCGGTCCGATTCAATAGAAATTGAAAGGATTAACAGGAAAAGCGCGGCCGCTATTTATAAACAACGGTGTTTGCGCGCTGGCGATGCATATTTATGGGCCAGCTGAATAAAATTACCGGTTAATGCGCGAGATGAAAGTTGCAGCCCCCCGAAAGCCCGGACACTGTCGATATATGGCTGCCGCTCGGGGGGATTGATTCGGTGAAGTATACATTTTGGCGCGGGCGGCCGAATTGATGAATCGGCCGAGCTTGTTGCCTGCCAGCGCCGCGATTACGTAAAACCGAGGCGTTGTTTAGCTGTCGGGATCAGGAATACCAGTCTTGAAACTCGATACAAATGTGAACTCAATTTTAAAAAAAATAGTTCCAAATTAAATAATGCTATTTTCATATGCATTTCCTTGTAAAAATATATATAAATATATGCAACAACAAATATCTATTGTGTAATCCAATGTCCGGCGGGGTAAATGCTCGGGAAGTAGTTATTTCAATAGATGTTTGTAAAACTTACAGTGAAAGTATTTTTTGCAGTTGGAAAAAGGGTTTGATCGAATTTTATTGATCATTGACAGAAATTGTCCTTGTTTAATTTCATTGTAATTTAAATAGCTGCAAACGTGTGAATCATCTTCATTTCATTTTATTTAATTCCAAATTAACTTTCTAGTAAGTTTGAACGATAAGTATGGTGTTTCTTAAGGTACAAATATATAAGCAATTTTCTTTGAATCTTATCAATCTCAAGTGTATATGCTTTGTAGATAGGGCTCCAAAATATAAAACAGTACTCTAGTCCACTATGTATGTATTCATAAAAATAGTAATTGGTTCTACATTATTAAATATTTCGGTATTTATAATTATAAAACCCAAAAGCTTTTAGGAATTACTGGTGATAATTTTTATGTTGTTGATTATTGAGGCACTTAATTTTTGAAAATCCATATGTACTTTAGTAATTGATTAAATAAAATATTTTAGATTTTCAGCTATTTTGTATTACAATTGTTTTGCTACTCTGTAGCTTCTTCAGATGACATTTTTTATGTGGTCTTATTATTAATAAGATATGGAAATTCTGTGTTAGTAGGCTATTTACTAAAAGTCATTAATTTGCATTTACTTATGTTTAGTTATAAATCATTTTTGTTGTTAAATCATCAATAGAAAATAGTATTTATTCACTTGGTCGCAGTTATTTAAATAAATGAAATAAAAAGAATTTTAAAATGTAAATTAAAAATGACATTTAGCTCTGTGACTTTTGAATTACGTTGTGTAAGTACGTTAAACAAATGCACATTAAAACAACTACTTCCTAGGGCAAATACCACGCCGGAAATTGAATTACATAATGTACACCTGCTGTCGCACATCAATAAAATATTACACAATGCAAGAAAGTTTTGATCCGAGAAAAAAATAATGTAAAAACAACAAAAGGAACGTTACTTAATATAAGGCCATCTGCAGACACGTCTTTCGGGATCTATCCATCGTCAGTACAGCTATGCCTTACATAATTTAAAGATGTTAAAATAAATCAATTAAAATAATTCAAATAAAATCAGCAAAATTAAATCAATTATATTAAATCAAATTAAACTAAATTTAAATTAAATTAAACCAAATTAATTCAATTTAAATCAAAACCGAATAAAATTATATTAAATTATTAATTATTTTCAAAACATTTTTATTTAATATATTTAAATAACTGTGACCATGTGAATGAATAAATACTCTTTTCTATTTATAATTTGAAAATAATTAATAAATTATTTCTCCTTTTGCATATATGATTTTTTTTGCTCAAGAGGAAATAATTTATTAATTATTTTAAAATTATTTTTATTTAATTTACGTCAATCATTTTGTAATTCAGAGCCGCCAATCGGTATGCGTATGGGTTTAAATTGTTTTAAGTAATAAACATTAAGCATTAAGATTTGATATTATTAATATAGTTAAAAAATAACAAAAAGAACAGAGGGACCAAATTTGATCCTTGCGGAACATTACCATTAGTTATATATGTATGTGATCGAAAGCGATCCACACAGTTTATTCATCCTGTTAGATAGCACGTTAAAAACTATTATTAAATTATGTTGTACTGTATCAAAGGCTTTAGATTAAACAGTATAGATGACATCCAGTTGGCAACACCCATGAGAAGTTAGCAATACATTTCCAGCAACAAATCCCGGCGCCTTTGCCGTGTGGAAAAATATAACTTGAGCGCCCTTTAGGAATGAATTTTAATGCATTCTTTGTAACCTAATTAATAGAACTAAATTCTGTCCAAAGTACTATCTGGTTGGTTCCTATTTTGTTTAAATAATTTATTTCCATCACGAGGATTTCCCGAATTTCAAAACAAAAGAAAAATTTAACTTGTGCGCCCTTTAGGGAAGAATTTTTAATGCAGGATGTAGTCTTTGCATCTTAATTAAATTTTGACTTAACTCCGTTAAATAACAATTTATTAAAATTAATTGATTTAATTCAATAAATTACCTTTATCTGATTTTTTTAATAACACATCACATTTGTATATTAAATTTTGTTTACATGTTTATTTATTTATTTGTCAATTTTACATAAAACTATTGAAAAAGAGCACGTTGTGCTTGAAATGTACATATAGTGATAAAAATAAAAAAGTGAAGAAAGGAATAAAATATTACTACATTAATTAATAGAATTTAACAATTTTCAGAGAACCATTTTTTATATTTTGTTTAAACAACTTATTTCCGTCACGTGGTTCTCCCGATCTACGAAATTTACATAAATAAAAAAAACTTAGGAGCCTTTTGGGGACGACTAAATAATTTCAAGAATACTATTTTGTTTCTATTTTATTTTGATAATTTATTACCACATGAGGATCTCCGAATTTACGGAATTTAAAAAATCAAAAAATATAACTGGGGCGCCCTTAAGGGATGCTTTTTTATGCCCTTAAGGGATGCTTTTTTATGCAGGATTGATTCCTAATCAATAAAATTAAACAATTTTAAGAGTACCATTTTGTCTTTGTTTAAATCATTTATTTCTAATATACGGAATTTTAAAAAAAGTATAACTTGGGCGCCCCTCAGGGATGCTTTTTTATACATGATTGTACCCTAATTAATACAACCAAACAATTTCCAGACTAAAAATGTGTTTCTATTTGTTTAAATATTTTATTTCCATAACGTGCTTCTCTCGATATACTAAATTTTCAAAAACGAATAAATATAAATTGCGCGCTCTTTAGGCGCAGGATGTATTCGTTGTACTCTCATTAATAGAATTAATTAAATTTATAAAATTTAAACATCATTTTGTAAATATGAAGTTCATGAGTTGATGGTGCATATCTACAATCTCTGACAACCATGGCTTGTGTTTTCTCGGGGCCTATTGTTAGTTTCTGTTTTAATGACTTAGTAGCAAAAATATACTCATCTAGACTAAATTGTTTAATATTTATAGATATATTTATTTATGTGTTTTTTTTTTATATGAACAGAATTTTCAGAATAAACTTTTAGTTTTCTTCCGTGTAATTTTTTTCTTTTCTTAATAAATTCTGGTATTAATTTTACCTTCAGTCAATTATTTGAATAAAGCAGCGAGATCATTTCCAGCACCGTGTTTTAAACTGTTCAATTTCATATTCTGTGATATTTTTTCTAAGATCCCATGACGATGTTTTTCGTTCAAATGTTTATATTTTGCATCTCTTCCTTTTAAGTATATCAATAATTCTGAACTTTTAAGTTGCTTAACACAACGGTAACTATATTATTTATGTTAAAAAAACCGTTAAATAATCCTGAAGTTCAAACGCAATACGAAAGCAACATCTATCAATTATGTTCGGTTATGTGTCATTTAATATACACAGTAATAATACAATTTATATAGCAATTCATTACATTATTTTTGAATGCATGTAGCCATGTGTTTTAGATATTCTCGATAATCTACGATGTTCTTTTAAATATATATCGTAATTTCGGACGGAGGAAGTATTTCATATATTGTACAAACTAACAGTTTTTATTCGTACATTTATTATTATTTTATTAAACGGAAGACGATGCAAGCGTTTCTCTATATTATGTTTTACTCTTAATTATTTAAATAAAAATGGTTGTCCTTTCTCATACTTATAAGTAGCAGAAAGTACAACCATTTTTATTTAAATAAATGACTTTTCTATGTTATTACCATATATATGTATATTATTCAATAGATAATCTGAAGAATTATTTGCAACACAAAATTTGATAAGGTTTCAACTAAACAAAGTGAAAATTCGTGTATTAAAATCCTCCTGAATACTCTCGAAGGGATAATAACGAGCCTGAACAGAGAGAAAGAGAGACAGGCTTCGCGCGGCTTCAGTTTCGGTTTTCCCGGGGAAACGTCAATTACATTAAATTTATTATTAAGTGCAGTTGTTACAGATAACATTACCGAACGAACGGGGTTTTATTACAGCGGGATGCGTAATTATGTTCCATGCTAATAAAACCCTTTATTGCGGAATTACCGAGACGTCTATACTTCACGAGTTTACAATACGCCCTCCGAGGGGCTTCTTAATGCATACATGCATACATCTGGAATGCTCTTACGTTTCAAAACGTTCGTTAACGTCAGTTGCATATAAATAATTCGAGACATATATAAGCACATTTCCTTATATGCGTTTATATAATTTCAGTTTATTATCAATAAAAAGAACACCTTCGTTGTTAATAAATTAAATGAAAAGAATTTGAAAATGATAAATAAATTATTTGATTTAATTAAATGTTCAACAACTAGCGTATGGATAGTGATGGCCATTTCAGTTTTTCGAACCTCATCAGACTGGTGTGTTCCATGTGCAATTCCTTGATGAAGGACAGATGGAATTAGGCATTTATCTTGCGTTATTTTCCATTTATTAAAATTACTTCGTCTTTTGCTACTGTGACTACAAGTATTTCGAAATAAATGTACATTAAAACAACTACTGCTCGAGCAAATACCTCGCCAGACATTGAGTTACATAATGGCAACCGTTTATTGCAAATCAATAACATACTGCATAATGAAGATTTTTTTATTCGAGAATATTTAATATAAAAAGCAATCTAATGACCTTAGTTTTTTGTTTTAAGTCTCATAAATTTATTGCAGACCTTAAAATAACTAAAAATTTTTTTAATCCATGATAATTTTATAATAAACTCTGTTTATGATTTAAATTATGTATTGAAATTCGCCATAATTTGAATTCACCATACATTTGCAATCATGTCTGCTCTTAACATTCCAGTCCAGTCACTTTTACAAGGCAAGTACTTGATTTTAGGTGCTCATATTTTTTTTTGCATAGGATTCTTTACAATCAGCCACTAACCACTATTCGTAAACAATTATGCAAATATTTTATCTGTTTTCACTTAAAACATTGCATTAGGGTTGAATTTTGTAAGATTACAGTGTGGACTATGGTTTAATTGAGTCGTCACGGGTCGATTGAGCGCCGTTCTTTCACCAAGAATGGCAAGCGATTATTAGTGATGATGTAATTCAAGAATGGTACTCATCTATAGACTGCTTGAAGAAGATTACTAGCGTGTCTAATTTTTATATCCGTTATTTAAAAGTGAAAATCATGAAAATAAAATAAATAATAATAAAATGAAAAAAAAGAATATTGAAGTGAGTAAAATTTCCTTTTATTTTAAGGTCAATATTATCTATTCAAGTGATTGTAAGAACTGCATTATATAAATAGAAAAGAGTATTCATTCACTTGGTCACAGTTATTTAAATATTAAATATTTATTTAATAAACTGCATTATATTTAATTAATTCTAAAATATATATCCCACCGACTCTCATTACTCAACAGGCAATCAATAATAAGCGCGGTTGATTGAATCGCTGATCCCAATTAATATTCGCAATAATAATTAACGGCCGTCGTCGGTAAATCGCACTTACAGATGTCGGCGATTATTACGATTTGACTTATCGGGGCGAATTCAGACGGCGCGCGGTTATTTATGCAGCGCAATCGTTTCTCGGCCCGAAACCCACCCCCGATCAATTCACTCTGACTTTGATTACGGAAACGTTCTCCCAATAACTTTATAGCGTAATTATTATTCAGTTACGTAACTTTAATATATATCGCGCGCGAGTATTGAAACCAATCCGTTACGGGCGGGTCACTAAATTTCAACAACGGAAAAGGGGTTTAATATTCAAAAGCTGTCGTATTCAATTGTGTTTTAATTGCATTTCATACATTAGTTGTATATTACACGCGTTTCACTAGATTGTATGAAAATTTATATATTTAATTGAATACACATGAAATTCATGACGCGCTTTAATATTATCATTATAATTAATAATATGTTAAATCATAACAAAATTTATCACTAATAAATGAAATATTTACAACACTAATTTAAATAAATTTATTAATATTAATGAAATGCAAAAATCACTATAATCGATAAGCACGTTTCATAAAACGTTGCATAAACAATTTTTGATCAAGAGCTGAAATTATACAAATGCATATAATTTGTATAATTTCAGTTCTTGATTTTTTTTTTTTTTCATTTTATACCTCATAAGATTATTAAAGATGTTAAAATAATGTCATTGGAGGCTCTTATTTTAATAATTATATATTTAATTCTTTATGATTTTATAATTTATTGGAACTCATCATAAGTATTTTCGTCGATATCCAGTTGATAGTTATTATTCAGCTCTTGCAACGTTGATACATTAAATATTTATTTAATCTTCGCTTCATTTAATTAAATTATATTATAAATTTAATTTCCTTCAGTATAATTATTCCGGATATTTAATTCCAACTGAAATACCTTTAAATTATATTTGTAACACTCATTTAAATTACTTGCGTGTTTCTTTTTTTTTTTTCATTTTTTCCTTTGAAAATGATTCAACATAAGCTTTCGAGCTTTGTTAAGGCCGGGTCGGCGCGCGCGAAATATTTGCTACACGGAATCAATTCCCCGGAGTCAACGCCGCTTGAAATTTTAGGAAATTTCGAAGACGTATTATGAACATAAATTGCCGACGGCGTTGACTTATATGCGAAAGGGAAGAAAATCGCCGCCATATTTTGCTTCGGGACATTGCTTTTCGTGAAAACATACACACAAAGGGAATAATAATAATAATAAGATTATTATTTAAACTGATGTTATTCTTTAATCGGATGTACTGTATTTGTTGGGTCATGAATAAATAAAATATATTAATAATATTACAATAGTAATATTTGAAATATATATAAATAAATGTTGATAAGTAAGTGAAATGTTCTTCATTAATAATTTAATTTATTACTTGTTTAATTTACACTTAAATAAAAACAAAATAAGACTCCCCCAAAACCCACTCCATAACCCATCACACACACACTCCTATATGAACAAACAAATATCCTTTCCATTGAACAACGTATTAAAGCTCTCTCCCAAAAATTTGCCCTAAATCCAACTACCCGCGACCTTCTACACACTTGTATCCCAAGTACCTATGTCATGTACCTAACCGACCTGTTTCTGTTGCCATATATGTATATTTTTTGTATATTTCTGGTAGCATATAGAAATAAACGTTATTATTATTATTATTACCACAAACACAAGACTTATCCGTAAAAATCCATCCACAACAATATTTCAATTCATTATATTCTTTCAAGACATAGACAGTTAATTTGACCCTGATCGATTCAATGGACAGTTTAACAATGTTGACCAACAAAAAAAATGCAAAAGAAGATAAAGACAATTAATTATAAGACAGGCAGAAAGTCCTATGGTCGATAACCTTTACATTTTCAAAATATTTTATATTGTTATTAGTATTATTGTAAACTTTAAAAACTTGTCAATGATGATGTGCAACTAACTAAAAATATTTTTTTATTCTCACAGTTTTTTTTTATTGTAGAAATGCTACTACATCTGTTTCGTCAATAGCATCATGAGATAATTAATCTAATTTATTTAAATCAGAAACTTTGATAGAATTATTATTTTTAATATTTACACAGTGGTGGTTGATACTATTAAAATATGAATTATTAAATTATTATAAATCTATCAACAAATTTAATAAAACGCAAATTAAAATGAATAATTTTAAATTTTCGACTAGTTTCGATAGAATTTTCAAGAGAATTCAAAACTTTATAGACTATATGTGAATTAGGAGTACATACATTGAACCACTTAATTTTATACGTTTTTGAGAAATAAAATGTGAACAAAAAAAACTACAACTACAAATATGTAATGGTTGAAATCTGATAAAGATAAATTATTAACATTTTAAATGAAATAATTTTAATAAAATCCTCTGACCTATTTTTTTACTACGTTTCTAATTACCAATTTGAAATTATTCCCAAGCACTCTATTATTCCTCCACTTTCAGTCCGAATCCACTTTTATAACACATCGAAATTCTTTACAACTTTGTTTCTTGATTTCTAAAAAAAAATATAATTAATAATATGATAAATCATAACAAAATTTAACACTAATAAATGAAATATTCACAACACTAATTTAAATAAATTTATTAATATTAATAAAATGCAAAAATCACTATAATCGATAAGCACGTTTCATAAAACGTTGCATAAACAATTTTTGATCAAGAGCTGAAATTATACAAATGCATATAATTTGTATAATAAGTATTTTCGTCGATATCCAGTTGATAGTTATTATTCAGCTCTTGCAACGTTGATGCTTTAAATATCTTTATAATCTTCGCTTTATTTAATTAAATTATATTATAAATTTAATTTCCTTCAGTATAATTATTCCGGATATTTAATTCCAACCGAAATACCTTTAAATTACACAATTATATTTGTAACACTCATTTAAATTACTTGCGTGTTTCTTTTTTTTTTTTTTTCTTCTTTTTTTTTTTCATTTATCCTTTGAAAATGATTCAACATTAGCTTTCGAGCTTTCTAAAAAAAAAACGCTAGATTATGTTTGGCATAAAGGAAACGTCTATAAATATATATCTGATTTTATTGTTTTAAATCAATTAATAGACCTTTAGCAACAACTTAAATCGAAAATAGTATTTATTTTGCACTTTATTTTAATTCATTCAATTTTTAATACTTAATTACTTTTTACGTTCTTTATTACACTTCTCTGGTTTTGCATTTCCGACTATTTCATTGTTAAAAAATCAAATAAATACTGTAATATTTCAAGAAGATTCCAGAAAATAGGCTATTATATTCTCAATAAAAAATATGTATCTTTTTATGACAATTTAAGAAAAAAATATAGTTTCATTAAAAAAAATAAAAATACGTCCATTTGAAAAGACACTCATTTTAAAATTATTTTACGAGCACCCTGTATAAAAATATTTCTTATTTAAAATTATTATTGGATACTATGGTATTATCTTAATATACATAGAAAAAATCATTTCTCCATCTCAGAAAACACAAAAGTAATGATTTTTTTAATACACCACTGCAACTGTCAAAATTTTTAGATTTTTTTTCTGCAACAACGACTAATCAAAAATAACTTTATTATGTTGATGTAAAGATAATTTATAAAAATAGGATGTTCCATTAAAATAACAAAATTAATATCAATTCCAGAAAAACGGTCACTTTGTATATACCAGCCTGTATATACAAAATGTACCGTTTTTCTCAGCGTGCACACCGAATAGCTTCACAGTTTATTTAAAAAAATGCGTTTTTACAGGACTATGTAGGTCTATCAGAACCATATTTTATACAGGGTCTCCCATAAGAGCACGGCTTACCATAGTCATATTTTTTCTAATAGAACACTTTATATTTGATTTCTTTTAGATTCTAAATCAAAAATGAAGTTAAATTTTGTATCAGTAAATTGGACTAATGGGTGAAAATGTTAGGTTATTTATAGGAATTTATCTTTTGATAATTCTGATTTAATTTCATTTGATTTAGTTTAATCCAAAATAAACGATAATCGATTTAATTTGATAAAATATTTTTGATTTAATTTAATTTAACAAATTTAAATTGTGCAAGGCAGAGCTGTACTAACAAGGGATAGATTCCAAAGTACGAGTCTGCAGATGGCCTTATATGAAATAACGTTATTTTTTGTTCTTTACATTGAATTTTTCTCGGACCAAAAAATGTTGCAACAACAGCAAGTGTACATTATGTAATTTAATGTCTGGCGGGGTAAGTATTTCTTTTAATATGCATTTGTTTAAAGCACTTACGTAACGTAAGTCAAAATGATGCAGAGCTACATGTAGAAATAATTTGTCGGGCACGCCTCGACACATAACATAGTCGAGATCTTCTGGCTGTAGCTGCGACCAGTATGATCTATCATACCCACAGCACATTGATGCGTCTGCCTTTATGTTTTCTGTATGAGTCGTTGCATGACTATACTATAAAAAAATAGATGTAGATGGGATGACGCAACAGCCTAAGATTTTTTAAAGAAACCTGTCGGTACCAAAATGAAAGATTGTCCAATCAGTACCTGTGGGCGTTTATAGATAATTTAAAACTTATCACCGCCATTCTAACTGGTCACCGTAGACTTGAATTGTAGAATATCCAGATTGTTGAGGATGCTGTTTGGAGGATGAAACCTCGGAGCATATCCTTGGATATTGCCCAGCGCTGAATTCCAGCAGAAAATCCATTATGGCTGAGGAATGACCAAAAATCTAGGGATCTATCTGCCTCGGTGCTGTATATGGTCTCAGAAACCCTACAGGGAGGAAGCATTTGGGGGCCTAACGAGGCATCTGTCCCTGCAAAGTATCCGAAGCTCCCATAAAACCGTAACTATAATCATATAGACAGGGTTTTATCAATGATTGCAGAAAGTTGACAAAATTACAATAAACAGTATCATATCTGCTTCATTATCCTTCTTGTTCACTGGAAAATAATACAGTTTATATGTGCGAAACAAATTGATTGAGTTCATATACCAAATTAGTGCTGGTTCCAACAGGACGGTGCTACGTGTTATACAACGAAGCCTAATTCTCTAAGTATGTGAATTATAAGGATTTTTCAATTTTTTTGTTTAGCACTTTTAGTATATAAACAAAATCTGCATAAATAATATATTACTTTGAATATTTCCTGTCTAAATTAATTAAAAAAAAGAAATACTTCACCGTTTAAATTTTTTTCTCTTTCTGTATGTGTGTGTGTTTTGTGTGGGTTCCGGATATCACACATCACGTCACGCGAAAATGTGAATCGCGCACCGTTTAAATAATCTGCATTAGTTGCACGCGCGTTTCTCACACTTGTGTGCGTGTAATTAAATTCCCCGCGGCATTGTCCGAATACGAGCCACATTTGGCTTTTCATCTGATTGCGAAATTCCGGATATCACGTCAAACATTGATGGGTTAACAGTTACGTATATTCGGAAAGCTGGACAAGCGCGAATATTTTTTGTGCTCGGGTGCTCCGAATAATAGTTGTTACGAAAAATAATTTAAAAAAGTGATGTGTGATATCCGGAACCCACACAAAACACACACACATACAGAAAGAGAGAGAGAGACGATCTAGCTACAGGGATTTATATAAATTAATTGTTAAGGCTTCTACTATGTTTTACATCGTAATTAACCATAATTAAAAGACAATAAACATAAAAAATATCGTATTTATTTACTTAGTCGCAGTTATTTAAATAAATTTAATACAAATTATTTAAAAATAATTAATAAATTATTTCCACATTTAGCTCTGTGACTTTTGACTTACGCTACGTAAGTACATTAAACAAATGCACATTAAAACAACTACTTCTCGGGCAAATACCCCGTCAGATATTGAATTACATAATATACTCCTGTTGCTGAATATCAATAATATATTGCATCATGCAATATTTTTTTATCCCATAAAAATTCAATGCAAAAAAACAAACAAAAAAGAACGTTACTTACTATAAATACTTACATCTGCAGACACGTGTTTCGGGATCTATCCGCCGACAGTACAGCTCTACCTTACAAAATTTAAAGATTTTAAATTAAATTAATTAAATTAAATCAATTATATTTTGATCAAATTAAATTATTTACATAAAATTAAACTAAATAAAATTAAATGAAAACAACGGAAATTAATTGAATTTAAATCAAAATTAAATTAAATGAAACCAATTGAATTAACTTAATTAAATCGCGCGAACCCTACCTATCGCGCTTTGAGATAGAAATGATCGGGCTCATGGAAAGGACGCAAATAATGAGAATAATCACAATCATCTACTGCCTAATTTCATGTGGCATATTCAATGATTTGATTCATCACCAGCTTTCCATACGTTATCCATTAAAGTAATCAGACATCATAATTTTCTTTCAATTCTTAAAAATGATTACTATCATCGAGCAAATATAATAATGCACAGAAAATGGGTACTATTCAGTATTAAAGAATTTACGGTACTAAGAATGTTAACCAAATTTATAATCCGAATCTTGATTGTAGTTAAATTTATTGCCTCATTTATAAACCCAGGATTTTAGAATTTTAATTGTAGACTAATTTCTTGTCTCATTTTTTTCATGAAATTTGACTGTGGGTAAAATTATAAATTTATTTTCATATGTAGGTTTCCATAAATCTTAATTGTGGACAAATTCGCAATATCGTGGTTTAAATCGTAACCGTGGCGTCATTTTTTATAAACGAGACTATACATTTATATACTTTAAGTTTTATGAATTGTGTAGATCAATTTTAAGTTTCTAGGTTCCACGATTTTATACTGTAGGTAAATGTATAGCCTCATTTTTTATAATTTTGTTTCTATGACTCTTGGCTGTGGATAAATTTGCAATCTCGTTGTTAAAAATCGTGATTATAGCTGAATTATTTTTTAATAAACGAGACTATACGTTGATTGACTTTTAGTTCTATGTGTACACCAATTTAAAGTTTCTGGGTTTTAAAAATCTTGATTTCATAATACTTTGGGTTCCATGAATCTTGACTGTAGACAAATTCATTGTCTCGTTGTAAGAATCTTTACCGCAGATGATTTTCTGAATTTATATTCTCTTTTATACATTTTTGGTTCTATGAATTGTGTTGACCAATTTCAAGTTTCTGGGTTCAAAGAATCTTGATTGCAATCGAATTTACAGCGTCGGTGTTCGGTAAATCATTTTAATTTAATATAACACTTACTATGTCTTTACTACAATTATTTATTGTATTTATTTGTAAGTATGTACTTTTCGTATAAAAATATTTGTATTAATACCTAGACAATATTTTTTCTGTACATTTCTTCGAAAATATTCTAACAAATCGAAACCAGTTGGAATATAGTATAACCTGTAAAACAAAGCCAAGTGTCATTCCTTCAAATTACTTCATATAGTAAAATACACTCTTTTCTTTTTTCGCTAAATATTTTTCTTTTATAACTTTCCGCATCAACTCGTTTGTCATTTTAAAAATTAATCGAAACGTCATCACCCCTCGAGAAAGGACACAGAATCGATATCTGGAGAGGGAAAGGCGAAAGTAACAGCCACTATTACAAATTTGAGAGCGCGAAGAGTGCAAGTGATCCGGAATTATTAGTTACGCTCGATTTGTCATTCAACTGACAAATGAGCACGCGGGGGGAAAGGATGGGGGCCGTCTTAAATAACTCAAAGTCCGACCCGCATCTCTCTAGCGCCCCCCTTTGTTTCTCCATCCCTCGTTCCGTAATACTTTTTCTCGTCTTCTTGAGAGAAAAATGAAATTCCCGATGACTCGCTAGACCTTTATTAAAATTAAAATCTCTGCCCCGGATAATTCATCCGATTGTCCCGGCTTGTAAATAATAAAACAACCCCATTATCCGCCCCGTCTTTCCATTTTATTTTCTCGTCGTCGTTGCGACGGATTCAACGCGCTCCCATCAATTAATCTCGTATTCATTCACCCGTTTCGCATTCTTTTTCTTATTCCACTGTTTCTTTTACGGATAAATACGGAATGAGAATGATTTTGTCATCCATTATTTTCGTCATTTAATAAAAACCGTACTTTACTTTTGTTGATTTTAGACAACTACCGATTTAAATAAAATATTTAATAACATTTTCAGCCACTATTCATCTAGAGTATGTATAACTAATTAGGTTTTTCGAACCTCAACAAACTAGTGTGTTTCAAGTGCAATGCATTGATGAACGCAGCTGAACGGATCTTATATTGTGACTAAATATTTGATATTACTCATGGTTAAATAAAATAATCCAATATTTCGATATTGTATCAAGTAAAAAATAAATTAATTGAATTACTAAATAGTAATTATCATATTTTTATTGAATATTTATAGTCCATCCCCCGATTTGCATTCTATGCACATACTTCTTATAATCTACCTACATATTGTGAAATATATATGTGAAATAATTTCAAATCCATCTCTCGGTCCTCGCCTCGGGATTGGTAGGAAGTTCATCTCTGGCCAGCGGCATTGTGAGCTTTCATAAGTTATACATTAATCTCGTTGTAGTGCTTACTTTATTAGGTTATTTATCAGTAGATATTTTGTTTTTAGTTTAAACGGTACATATTTTAGATGTTTGATTGTATCTGCTATAGTGTTGTATAGTTTAATAATGTTCGTAGTTATACAAAGCAACAACAAAAAATATAATAATTATTATTTTCTTGTTGTTGCTTTGTAGCAGTTTTTTTTTACTAATGTATCTTTTTCCGATAAAATTAAATCCTTTCTTTTATTTTACCGAGTGTAAATTTAGTGTTTTTTTGTTTGTTTTGCGTTTTTTATATTCAATACAATGGTGAATTGTAGTACTTTCCCCGGTGAATTAATAATTAAAGGCTCCACAGCGAACATTAAAAAGATTATAAAAATAATTGTTTATTTCTAAGGGAATTTATCAGGTGGACGAATTTCTTCCGCTTATAAAATAAGAACTGAAAACTTTTTTTAACAAAAAGATGTACAATTGTTACTTGAAATATTTTTCTATCCGAATTAAAAAATGGAAAATCGCTAATAGTAAAGTTGCACTTAATGAGTTTTTATTCCAACCAAAAGCTTTTCAGATCATAACACTGTTATATAAAGCTTAGATATAAAGTTTGGGTTTAATACATTTAGCCATTTATGTGGTATTGCGGAAACACACAGACATTTTTCAAAACTCGATGGAATGGACTCAGGGGACCTGAAAACGTGTATACTTGTTGAAATTGGCGATTCGAAAATTTTTACGATCACAATACTTTCCCTTGGACAGGGGTCCGGGGAAAGTAAAAATAAACGAAATTATTTAATTTTATCGGAAAAAAAGTATTTAACAAACTTTTTTTAAATAATTAAATTCTACACAACCAACATAAAGAAGATTAAAATGTTAGTTACAATTTAATGATAATTAAAATAATAAACCAATTTTAATTAATGTTGTACACATACAATATCTAAACCAATTTTAGTTAAAGCAAACATGTTTGCGGCCGATTTATCCGGACTACGGGTGTTGTCAATATCGCGAGTTAAACCGCATTCACTAACTGATCAACACGTGTACCGATAATGGGGGCGGCGGCGTTTGCCGTAATGGATAGACATGATTGCACAAGCTACCTAGTTTCAGCGCGAACGGCGATGGCCGCTTAGATAACCACCCCTGCCGTCCGTCCATCCCCCGATTCTCATTCGATTATTCGGGCGCGTAGATCCGAATCTATTAAACGGCACACGCATCTTGTCCGAGGAAGGGTGAATTCACTCCGGGGATTAAAACATCACGGATCCGTCCCGGAATCTAAATGCAAATCGGACGATTAGGGTGGTTCACTTGTCTGGGCCGGGGAATTTAACATAATTTTGTTATGGGATAATTTCCTGATTTTCATTTTATTTCACTCGTTATGATTATTTACGCTTATACAATTAACATATTTCAATTAAAACGAAATAAATAAAATATTGAAATTTTCAACTCGTCCCATGCCTAAAATATCCGTAAAAATTGCATTACTCGAGCCGACTGATATGCTCAGCAACTCCTCCTTCTTCACAGCTTCGACGATATTTTCTGTTGTGAGCCTGCTGGGGCGTCCAGAGCGAGGTTCGTCGATGGCATATTCTCGGTTATCTTGGAAGAGTTTTTACCACTTGTAAACATTTTTTACTTAGAGCACACTCACTGTACGCCACTGTCATTATTTCAAGTGTTTTAGAGAACTCGATTCCACTTTTCACGCAACCTTTGAAGCAAATTCTTTGCTCCATCATTTATAATAATATAAAATCGTCGAGCACAACAAAACGCGTCTAACCTTTTTATCTGTCAAAAAAACCAACAAAGTTTCTATGTATTTGAAATTGTGAACATATGTTTGGAACATGTGTATGAACGCAATAGCAGCAACAACAAAATCAATAATCGAATGTATGTTGCCCGTGAAATTTGAAAAGACACATTACTTTTTAAACGCACCTCGTATAAAATTGGCATTATTGTAATATTTTTTTCTAGAAATACATGAATACTTGAAAAAACTGTAAATGCCGTTAATAAAGATAAATTAAATTTAACTCTTTATCAAATCGAGTTTTTAAGTGCATTATTGATGTCGATTACAATGGTATACAAGTTTAAGTTTGAACTCTTCTAAACTACAGTAATAAAATAATGAAAGTTGTATAAATTATTATAACATATTTTACATTAAATTTCTTGGGATAAAATATTATTCATTGCTCTATACTTTAAGAGAGCCAAGCATGAAACACCATCATGTACCATCACAAAATTCGGAATATAATTTCACGTTTAATATTATTATAATATTTGTAATGAAATTTCTTTTCGATTTAATAACCCCGAGAGAAAAAAAAACACAATACATCACTTTAATGCGGCTTTATTAATGTATTCCCTAGCGATATATTAAATCTGAAAACATAACGTGTATCTTAATTTCGCAAAAGGGCAAATATTAAATCCCCTTAGTCGCTTTTAGTTTCCTCGCAGCGGCGGATAATATTCATTTAGGGATTTATTGCGAATTCATAAATCCGCTTTGATGTACAACAGGCAGATATCAAACAGAATTCCAGTTAATTTTTTCTTCTTCTTTGTTGCTTGATCTTGTTTAGTTTCATTAAATATTTTTAAACGGCGCAATTAAAATGCGGGGATTAAGGTAATTCAATCAACAAAAGAATTCTGATTAAATGTAATTGGTTACTAATTTGAGAATTTATTAAAATGAAATATAAATATATAAGTCCACAAGTTGAATATATTTTTTTACCTGATAAGAGGAACGCTATATAAAATATTTGTTACACAAGCGAAAGTAGAAATCTATTTATCTGACGTCAAAATCTTCAGAGAAATGCCATTTTTGGTGCAGAGGGGGGGGAGGGGCGGTAGTTCGCAAATGCGGAAATATGCTGAATGTGTTATCTTTGTGAAATTTTTGGCAAAATAAGGATAAACGAGGTAGAAAGACCACATGTAGTTAGCCTGTTTAGGAGAAAGATGTAAATATAGGTTAATTGTAAAATATATGTAATTGTTCTGTTGTACATATTCTTCTCAATAAATTTGTTTGTATAGGATGAATATAAAAAACATACACTAAGACAAAAAAAACGGCTTATTGGGCATTTATAAAAAAATGGGATTTTATTAGTACTATGAATAAAACTTTTGGCGTTTTACAATCACAGAAGCCATAAGGATGTAAAAAACACATATATGTTTTAAAAAGAAAATTGGAGTCTGCTAGTCTACAACATTTTATGCTAACTTTCTCAAACCTTCGAAGAATGTCCACGTACTCTCACCTGTACCACGAACCACACGAAGTTGGGATCCGGTCTCCACTATAGTCGTGACGATTCCGAAGGATAATACGGACGATAAATTGGTCATCGATAGCTGTCGTTACCTTGAGCCTCTGTGCATAATGTCGAAAGGGCAATAGGTGATGCAGGCTGCACAATTTTAAATTTTGTTTTAGATTAATATATAATCATTAATTTAAGTAAAAAGCACCATATGTTGTTTTTTACATCATGATAGACTCTTTGATTTTGAAACACTAAATAATAAAAGTACTTAAAAAATAACCGTTATTATTTTTTTTGCATTTTTTTGCATCTGAATGTATTTAGTGAATTTGGTAATTGTACTTGAATCGTATTTTGGTCTTAAGTTAAGTTACTCTTATTCTTTATGTTTCACTTGGAATGAAAATTATTTTAAATAAAAGTTTTCGATATCGAAAAACTAAATAATTTCTGGTATACTTTTTATCTTAACTCATTCATAGAAAAGAGTATTCATTCACTTGATTACAGTTATTTAAATATATTAAATAAAAATGATTTTAAAATAATTAGTAAATTATTTCCACATTTAGCTCTGTGACTTTTGACTTACGCTACGTAAGTACGTTAAACAAATGCACATTAAAACAACTACTTCCCGGGCAAATACCCACGCATTATGCAATATTTTATTGATGTGCAACAGCAGGTGCACATTATGTAATTCAATGTCCGGCGTGGGTATTTGCCCGGGAAGTAGTTGTTGCTGTAGTAGAAAATCATAAGTTATAATTATAATTAATTGAGGGTTCTCATGCATAAACCGGCTATGAATCTTCCTGTACATAAACCAATGCTTGGATCCAACTATTGCCGATACAGGAATGTAAATCCTGGGCTTGGCTGTTTTTTTTTTTCGTAGTAATGTTGTGAATTATTTATCACTTCGTAGCATTCCTTTATTGTTTCTAAACTTTTGAGTTTTACGCAACAAAAAAAAAATAACTGAAATGATGTCATCTGATAGTAAAAGTGTTAGTGAACACGACCCCTGTGGAGGTACAAACACAGGTAGCGACGAAGACTATTTGCCGGATAATGAACAACCTAACCTGAAAATACAACAAACTCTCCCCAAGACGATTCTCTTAAATATTTTGAAAAAGATCAACATCCTGGAGGTGCTGCTATTACTCCTCAAGTTGGAAAGAAAAAAATGTACGTAAGACAAAATGGCAAAGAATTATGCAGAAACGCGTTAAGGGTGAGCACTGCTGGTAACTATAAACAGGGAAAGCATATTGGTTATTACCTACATGCTTTCCCAGTTTGGTAATTATTATTGCCACTGTAAACTAAAGTGTTTTGGTGAAATCGGACAGGACAGGCTGTAGCAAAATATTCAGTGAATTTATGGCACTGAAACAAAAAATCTACAGGATGCGTATATGTATTGAAAAAAAAAAAAAAGAAAAAAATACTGAGACGGAGACTGCATTCAGGCGACAAGAACAGAAATTCTTGTTTACAAGGTAATTTAAGCTAAATATTGCTTATTCATCTGTATGTGTGTTTGTATGATTGCAAATTAATGTAAATAATGGTACCCTGAGTATTACGATTATTGTAGCTTTATGTATAATTTCGTCAGATTCAATTTGATGGTAAAGAGAGCAAAATTTGCATGAGAGCATTCCTGTCAAGATCAAAACTTGAGCGTTTACAAAAACACCTAGGTGTGGGAAATGGAAGTGCTTCTGTAGACAGAAGGAGGAAACATGTGTCCAGACCTATTAAGCTACCCGAAGACACTGATGACAAGAAACGTGAGCATATACTTAGTTACCCAAGATATAAATCCCACTCAGTAGAAAAGATAACATACAACATAACTATCACCTCTCCTAAGTATTACAAAAAATCATCAATATGTACTTACAAAAAAACGAACCTGAACAATACCAGCTATTTCTCTAAAATGATAGTATTATAGTATTAATCTGATTGTAAAATATGAATATTTTGGAATTTTTTTTACAGAAAATTTAAAAAAATCATATAATTGATTGTTGAAACCATTACTTTGTGTTTTATTAATTAATTTTTCACCTTTATATTAACTTTAAAATATCGTTTGGTAAACCAAATACCTGGATACCTGCCAAAAGTGTGACAAGTTAATGAACAAAATTGACGCCGCTGATACCGATTAGCGAAAAAAAAGCCTTGAAGACAGAAAACAATTGCAAAAGAAGAAACTTTTTACACTAATATTAAGGAAAAAACAGCTTTAGCCAAAAATAATCCATATGTGAAAGTCTTAGCGTTCTATTTCCAACAAAATTTACCACTTCCAGTGTCATTAAGTGGAGGGATGTTTTACAAAATCCAACATTGGGTATATAACTTTGTTTTATACATGTGGAGACTACTGGAAAAAGATAATTCTATCTTTACGATGAAACATTGGATGCAAAAGGGCAAAAATGATGTAGCTTTTACAATTTTTAAATAACAATGTTAAGCAAGAAGTAATTGATGTATGCTTATTTTGAGACAACTGCTCCTCGCAAAATAAAAATTATCAACTGGTGCATTTTTTTTACTCCTTAGTAGCATCTGGAAAGTTTAGACCAATACAGCACAGATTCCCCGAACCTGGACACAATTTTCTTCCCTGTGCTAAAAGTTTTGGGGTTATAGAAATAGATACACGAAAGCACAATAATATATATTTACCTCAAAACTACTCTAAAAATATTGAAAATACGAGAAACATTTTACAGTCATTCGTATAACCCAAGTTTTTTTCATAACAGATTTCCAGCGCATTTGTAAAAAACGATTTAAAAAAATCCACTCTCTAAAAATATAGCATCATGCGGTACGAAAAAATAGATACAGAAACGTTACTTCTATGTACCGAATCGGTATCATTATATGTTTTTACTGCTTTTGAAATACGAGTTAAAAAGAACTTACATGACCTGACCTTACCAAATGTTGAAAATAAGTTGAATACTGAACGAAGAAGCTGAAGAAGAATAAATTTAATCATGTTATATCCCTGGCAAAACATTATGTACTACAGTGTCATCAATAGTTTTATGAAGACATTTAGCAATACCATCATGGCAGATAACTAATAAACTACCATGTCAGAATTTAGCGTTGACGAATAAATGAAAATATAAAAAGTTTTCGTGATATGTTCAGTCAAACATATATTTTGATAGTTTTATTAGAAAATTTATTTATTGATTAAAAAATTGAAATACTTTGCATAAACCAGTCAAGGCCATTACCATTTTCTTCATATTTTAGTTATTTTTATTGCTTTCGAGTTTATTATAACGAAAGGTTACTTAGTCATGGCAGTCTGCAAACAACAACATATCCGAAAATTATGATCATTAATACATTTTCCTATAAAATCCTTTTCAGCTTTCCTCAAAATTGTGTTTAGATGAACTTAGTGGGTTTATGCATTGTAGCCCTCAATTATAAATATAAATTAAATTATAAAGTTGAGAAATTACAAAATTAATTGTAACACTTTTCTGAAAAGTATTTAAGAAGATCGTTGTAATTGATAACTGTAATACTCGTCTTTAAAATTCTTTTGATGACAATAATATTTATATATATATATATATTTTTCATTCAATAATTCTATAATCAAACTAAATATTCTTATTCATGTAATATTAGTACGTAGTCTGAATAATTGGTAACATTGTAAATACTTTGAATTTACAATGTTATGTTCACATTTAATGCATGGTACAAAAAACGTCGAACGACCGAAGGTCTATCCCCGTGTCTATGTTCAGTTCCTGTCATTATCTATCTAATTGTTATGATTGATAACGTTATTGTCAATGTTCACATTATTTTATAAAATGAAATGATAAATTGTTGATATTTGGAATACGAGGGATACATAAATGTTTAATTAGAGGGGATATTTGGAGGTTTGTGGCAAACTGAAGGGATCTCAAGGCGCTCTTTAATTGGTGTATTGTTAGTTTAATTGTTTACTTACTAGTAGACGTCCATTTAAATCTTATTTGGCCGAATTTACCGGGTAACGTATTATGGTGGACACATAACATTTTTTATTACATTAAGAATTTAATAAAACTAAAAAATAATTTATTTTTATTACAATGAAATTAAACAAGGAAAA
Source organism: Philonthus spinipes (assembly GCA_963082785.1). NCBI lineage: Eukaryota > Metazoa > Arthropoda > Insecta > Coleoptera > Staphylinidae > Philonthus > Philonthus spinipes. Next base: position 10,665,904 of record OY720302.1, read on the forward strand.
TTAATCTGTGATTAGTAATAGCACGATATATAATATTTTGCTTTTAGACTAAAGAACAATGCAGAGTGCTACTAGATCTCTAGTAGTTTTTTTAATCATAAAACCAACATCACAGACTTGAATTAACAAAGTTTAAAACTATTTTGTTTACTAATATATGGGGTTAGGCAGAGCAAAGTATTCATTACAAGGAAAATTGCTGGCAATGATCAATAAAATTCAATCAATCCCTTTTTCCAACTGCAAAAATTAATTGCACTGTAAGTTTTACAAACAACTACATCCCGAGCATTTACCCCGTAGGACATTGGATTACACAGTAGATTTTCGTTTATTGCATAGCAGTTTAATTTCATTGTAATTTAAATCACTGCAAATGTTTGAATCATATTTGTTTCATTTTATTTAATTTAATTAGTTTTTAGTTTTATTAAATTGATATTCCAGTTTTTAATTATATTTATATCTATGAATTAAGGAAATTTGAAAGTAAATTAATTAATGTATAAAAATAAAAATGTTTTACTAAATTTTGATCTCAGCCCCTTAGTTAATCCATTATTAGATTTTTTACCTAAAAATAACCCCGCCGATAATGTAATCCCACCGACAGCCCTTCCAGCCCCTAAGCCGTCGTCCCAGCCCACAGATAATGTAATGACACCGACAACCATTTCAAACCTTTAGCCGCTATATTACTAGATTTAATTACTTTTTGGTTTTTCCGTTAATCCGTAAGCTTTATATACCGCGCACATAGTTTTTAGAATTTAGTTTGTTATTGATAATGAGCACTTTGTGTCTCGAAATGTACATCTAACATAAAAATAAAAAGTTAATTTAGGAATAACAGTCTTTCTATTTTGTGAAATTAATTAAATATAAGTGGAAAAGAAAAATAATACACTCGCTTAAAAATTCGAGGAGATGGGTTCAAATCCCATCAGAGATGTTTCTTTTCCACTTATATTTAATTAATTTAAATTATATCTCAATGTTGTACATTAAATTTTCTAAAAATAAATGTTTTTGCACAAGCAGGGTGAAAAACCCATTTCTTTCACGAAACAACCCTCGCAAAAAAAATGTGTCACATATAAAGGACATATACTTTTGTATATAAATTTACATTCTATGGATTAAACAGGTTCCCTGTTAAATATTTTATATTTTTTATTATAATCCTATTATTGTGCGAAATTTATAGTTTGCGGGTATAAAGAGTGCGAGTAATAAAAGCGGCCCCTTCTTTTATCACTTGTAAAATGGCCGCGAACAGAGAAAGCGGACAATAAAACATGGCTTTTCGGATCGTCATGCAATAATATTAAGAAGCAATTTTCCGGTGCCGGGGGTAATAAAGCGGGCCCGCTCCGTGCCTGTCCCCGGCGCAATATTTATTTAGTCAATCCCGGCTTTATTGCGCCCGTAAATTGTTTATGTGGAATATTTTAATGCGACGCACGTGAATCCGAATCAATTATTGCACGTCGGTTCAAAACCATCATCGCTCACGACAAGCTTCAGGCAAACATAGGCGTAAAAAAAGAAACAAATTTGCAATCAGAAACGTTTTTTTTTTTTTTCAAGTTATTAAAAGAATAATTATATCGATCTACATTAATAGTTTTACGAAAAGTTTGAGGCAAACGTAGGCATAAAAGGAAAAAACACATTTGCAATCAGAAACGTTTTGATATTTTACGTTATCTTTAAAATAGCAAATGTCATTACTTCACAGGACCCTTAAGGTACATTTGACGATCACAATTAATTATTTTAACAAAATTAAATTTACTGGCTTGAGATTATTGTAAGTATCTTGTATAAATTACTGTCTATGTTTTTGAATTGAAATTTGAAACCTTGAAATATTTTAATATTGTAATTACCCGTATATGCCCGAATAGTTGTTTTAATATACATTTGTTAAGTAAGTCAAAAATGTCACAGAGCTGAAAGATGAAATAATTTATTAATTATTTTTATATAATTTATTTAAATAACAATGACTACATTAGGCGAAAGATGGCGTTTGAGTTGTTCTTCGTTTATTATGATTAACTTTGACCAAGTTTATACTTACTAATTTCTGCTGATATTGTAATTACTACTATCAATACTAATTCAAGAAAGTGTCTTAAAAATAAAATTATCTTTATGAAAATGAATAATACTCCTACCTCGATATACTCCACTACAAATGATGCTATGTAGAAATATAAATCTATAGCAAATTACTCTTTTTCGTAGAATTTGCTTTGCTAAATTTATTTTTTCTTTTTTATATTCGGAAAGGAAATATTTTCAATTTTAATAAAACAATTTAATCCCAGTAATTTAGAATAAATTAAATAAATAATTGAATTAATTATTTTCATTTTTTTATTTTTTATTTACTTACAATTTTATTTTGCTTCTCCTATTTAAGAAATAGGGAATTGTTTTACTACTTCACTAAAACGATTCCAGTCATATTTTCGCCAGTCATGTTTCCTTATACTGTTTCAAGTGAAGATGATCTGTTTTCAAATAAATTACATGAATAATCTTATCAGGGTAAGGAATTTTAATTTTGAAAAAAATATTTTTGAGTAATTTAATTCGTACCCGTTTTTTTAATTTACTGTTTAATTTTTTTTATTGTCTTAAAATATTTTTTGATATTAACGAGCATACGTATAATCTTTTTTTTTTTTTCTAAAACCATAATATGAATCTAATAATAATAATAATTTATTTCTCAACAAGCAGAGCCTAATTACAGAGAAATATATATGTATAAACTAAACTAAATATGGTTGTACAGTGTGAGTACAGGTATATAATGAATTCAGAATACACATTCGCTAATATCAACATAAATTATTTTATACAGGGTGTAAAAATGTCGACAAAATATTGGATTTATAATGACTGCAAAAAAACAAATTTGCGGTAAAAAAATAGTAATTTTCTTTTATTATAATTATGCATCGGCTATCACTCGTTTGTGTTTCAACGTATTTGGTTAGTTATTTAGACGTTTTGTTCGCGACATAATTTATTCGCGCAACCTTTTTTTTCTCCCTCCTTCAACTCCCCACTAAAACAAAAAAAACAAGCGTAACAGATTGATTATTTCACGGAATAACGATTGTGTGCTTTACGTGCGCTCCGTGTCCTGGGATTTTTTATGTTTTCTTTTTTCTTGCGGTCGCAACATAAATAAAACATATTCGAGTGGGTCCCCCGGATGGATGTCCGCTCGCATTTGTCTCGGCCGGCCTAAACAAACAAGGACCGAAAAAAGCTCGCCCGAAAAAAGAGAAAGCCCATGAAAATCAACGACTTTGCCGCTTTTTATCGGCCCGGCAAGAAGCCCAATTGTAAATATCTACGGAAAGCACGCGCGGTGAAATTATTCAAGCCGCTGATAAAGGGATTAGTCTCATAAAAAAAAAATGTTTACAGAATGATTACGCTTTTAGTGTTTATAGGGATTAGCAAGACGTTTATGGTTAGGGAATGGTTGTTTCAGGCTTACACATACTATGTTCTCATTAATAATTTCGTGAAACATGATTAAATATAACTGAAGCTGGATTGCGAATGAGTCAATCTCGTCTATTGCGACGAAAAACAAAGTTGGAGCGAATACGAACGAAGAAAGAACTCTGTAATACCGTCTCATTTATCTAAATTTAAACAAATACAGGGTGTTCTTTCTACCGAAATTACATATAGCGTACAAATAAACAAGTGAATAAAGGAATTCAAAATGTTTTATTTTTAATTGATCGAATCTCTTCACGTAACTCACAACAACACATTAGACACATTGTTCGTAATTGAGGTTTCCAAAATCCACATTCAACATTGCTACATGAAAAACTTTCAACTTTCTCTTCTCATGGCCACAAAGATTATTAATTTTGGATTTGTGCTTAAATAAATAGGATTTCTTAAAAAAATCCATCATTTATAATAATCCTGTATTAAAACATAAATCCATAATTTTAATTTCGACGTTTATGGGGAAATAACATTTCCTGAAATTCAAATGACATTTTACATAACTGCACGAAAGTTACAAATCTTAACTTAATTCGCCGAAATTTTTAAATTAATAAATCATGCAAAACGAGCAAACAGATTTAGTGTACAAACATAACGCTTATAGAAAATCTGTAATTTTTTAATGTTTTTATCTGCTTGTTCTAAACTAATATTCTATCCTATTTCTAAATATTTTACCAGTATAAATGTAACATTTTTTGTAATTTATTTCACTTGATAATGACTGTTAAACGTCGGTGAATTTATGTATTGATTTATTATTGATACATAAAATAAATATTTGTCGTAAAAAAACTGTTTTATTGAGTCATTATATTTTAAATTACCATGTAGTTACGGTCGCAATCATCATCAAAATAAATAAATATTCTTTTTTTCATTGGATATGTTATAATAAAGCATTACTCCCAGGAAATATGTGCTATAAATTAAATAAAAAGAATAATTAGGTAAAAATTAAACATAATTTTCACATTCGGTAGTCCTTCAGTGGGTGCCGTTGGTCTTCTTGAACATTTTGTTGACCATGCTTCATGCGATATGTCTCCGCACGCCTTACATTTTGGAAGCTATTGTGAATTGCAGGTGTTTGTGGGTGTGGGCCCATAGATTTAACGCAGCTTATTTATTCCTTAGAATCGATTGTTTTATATGAGAATTGGTGGCATCTTTTACATGGGACAGGTAATGGTGGGGGTGGCTGACTTTCCATCACTGTATATTATTTGCATATGTATTTAAGTTTTTCATGTAATAGTTTAATATATGCTTCATGTGACCCAGTAATAATCCTGATCATTCTGGTTTTTGCGTTGTCCATCTTTGCTATAATACGTTTACAGTTTCTTTGGGTAATTCCTATGTTAGTCAGATACACTAATTGTAGAGTCATCAATTTCGATTTCCACGCTTTTTATAATTTTATAATGCAGGAATACGATGGAGCGAGTGGCCCGCCGACCTGCATGCTCGTTGTTGTTTTTTTTTTCGGAGAAAGAATGTACAATTCTTTTTTGTTGTGGTATTCTCAGATTATTCTCGAGCCTGAATTTATTTTCATCAGATTTTATAAAAAAACCCTGTTTTGTTGTAATGATTTCGTTATTCATTGAATAATTATTATCACACCAGTTTAACGAATTATATTCCCGTACATTCTTGTGTTGTTGTAAACGAAATAGTATTTTTGCATTCTTGTGTGTATATTGTTTTTTATTTGTGGAGATCGAATTTATGTGTTCGGTGTATTGTTTTTTTCTGCGTGTGTGGTTTGAGTGTGGTGTTTTACGAATGGGCTGATATACTTCATATTGTGGGTGTTGGTGTATTTGTGCAAATGAGTTTACTTTTTTGTGCTATTAATAATTTTATTAATGGATTATAGATTATTTATTAATTTCTTGAATTTTTGTTTGTTTTTGTTTCAGGTATTTGCTGAAATAAATAACCCACAGCTAATGATTTTTTTTTTCGTTTGACAGACTAAGTTGTTACAATAAAAATTTGATTCAAACACATTGAAAAGCGATGATAGCGTAAAACCTTTTAGCGCCTCGTTTCGTTCCGTTCGTTCGTTGGTGATTTTTTTTTTTTTGGTTAATGTTGAGGGTGGATGGAAAAGCGGCGTTCTTTGTGTACTGAAACCGACCGCCTAATATCATTGACAGGTTGTTCCTGCGTTATCGGCGATCGCCCGAATACCCGAATACCGAATGCGGCGAATGTGGCGAATACGCCGAATACACCGGATAATTGCAGCGGGGTGCGGGGGCGGGGAGGCTGCAAAACGGGTCGATCATTAATCAAAGAGAAAAATGTTTAGTCATATAATGCCGTAATGCGGCCCTCGGAGATAAATTTAATTTCCCGAATATAAAATGGGGAGATAAATGCAATTCCAGTCGGACTGATAACTTTACGCCACCGACAGAGGGGTATTAATGTGTGGGCGGTTTTATAATGCGACAAGCGAAAAGATCACCAGATTATTTAAAAATACGTTTATTGTAATTAATTAAATCAGTATTAATATTTTTGCATAAAGTTTCGAATAAAATTATTTGTAAAGATTTTTAAACAAGAATTTTATTTTTTAAAACTGAAAGAAATAATTTACATGAAAATGATTAAAATTTTATATTGATATTTATACATGATAAAATACAATACAATTCATTTTATTATTTGTAAACTGGCTATCGATCATTTCAGTCAAAAGTCACTGTCTTATGAGTCATGTCTCTCTTTTAGTACTCGATGAAGAATGAAATGAATGTATGAATTCTGGAGGGATATTTAGATTTCGTTTTAGGCAGAGTTCGTCGTAATGTCTTGATTTATGGGATTTGTGCCATATTTTTAGGATATTGGGATTATGCCAGTTTTGTCATATAGAAGTGTGTTGGATGGGTTATCTAAAGGATTGTTTTGATTGCGGATTTCTCAAATTTTATAGTAATAATAACTTCATTGTCCAACGGAGAAACCAATACAGGAATAAATCCCGTTTTCTATTATCAATACAGAACAAGTAACAAAATTCTTAATTATAACTTAATATGTATACAAATAACATTAACAATAATAAACTTTCTAATATATTAGAAAGAGTATAGTTTCACAATTACAAATGAAAATGATATCGGATAAATGTCTACTACGATCACGCACCGTGTGGCGGAATCGTTCCCGTGCAGCCCCGGGGCAGGGGAGACACAAAAAATAAAAATAAAAATTGAAAAAATCTGTTAATACCCTCTTATTTTACATACGTAAAAAGCTAGAATCCTAAGTAATTCAAACGATTAGATAAATAATTAATTCTTAAAGTTTAACAATTTGAAATGAGTAAAATACAGCGAAAATATGCGCTACACAAAAAATATATATTTCAGTTATTATAAAAGATAATGATCTTATTTTTTTATTTGAATAAATATGTACATTGTACTTTAAAATGCTGCAAGACTTTTTAAAGTATCTTTTAAAGTGATAATAATATTTTTTTTCTGTAATTCTCAATTTTATAAGCAATTTTTGGAAAGGTTTAAATCTTTTTGGTGGGAATGGCTTAAATTTCATTTACCCCATAATAATCTGTAGACATTTTTCTATAAGACATAGTCTTATAGAAAAATTTATGTCAACGTCGTTCCAATTAAAGAAGATATGATTTTTTAGATTCGAAACGCCTGTAATTTTACTATGTGATTTGCTTTTAGTGAGATAAAACCTAATTGAGAGTATATAATAAGATTAAGTATTAGAAGTAATTCATTTATAATCAAAATATTATTAACAAACAAAAAAGCAACTATTAACACAGGAAAACAAGCTTCTTGCTGTTAAACCCTTTAAAAATATAAAATTATATGCACTTAATTAATCACGCAACCAATTTGAACAAAGTTTAAAAAAAATGGCCTATTGGGTCGTGGTCTGTTGGAGTTTAATCCTTTTTGGAAATATTTTCGAAAATTATCTTCACATGTCTATGTTTTACGTACTTATTTTCCACTACGCATTGAAAATTCTGATTACCTGTAACGGATCTGAATGTCGTTTTTTTAGAGGGTTTGGCGGAAGAAGTGGATATATTGGTTGACAACTGTTTCCCTTTCACTTGATCCGTCCTTGCCCTGTGATTACGCAAAGATACAATATTAAAACTGTTTTCCTCGCTAACAAATTGATTGAACTTAAATGCAAGTCGTTAATAATTAATGATAATGTTATTATTGACTGTTCGGAACGCTTTTATCGTAAGCGAAAACAATTAAGAAAGCGAGCAAAGAAGAAGAAAAAAAAAAAGAAGTAAGCGGAAGCTCCCGTTACCCGTATCAAGAAATTTATCGGCGAGGGGAAATGAAACACAATCGCGCGGGGCTTTTTAAGTTTCCATAAGTTTGTTGTGCGGGGGCGGAGGCCGGTTTCTTTTCCCCAGAGGAAATTGGCCCCGAAAATATATTCCGCGCGGATTAAAACACCGGATAAATCAAAATTAGCGAGATTTACGCTTCTTTTAATTCGGGCGACGGCGATAACTCAAACCTCCCCCCTTTATGAGACAATTCGTCACGGGGTTCGACGCCCCGACATGTTTGGAAACCCTTGTAAAGTCAGGCTCTTTCGAGGTTCCGCCCAATTGAATGATGAGTGTGAAAAGGGGCGCGAAAATAGGACGGCGCGCTAGAAAAAAAATGTGAATTTAAAACAAAACAAAAAATAGGAAAAAAATAACAAACAAGGGTAGGTATTCAATAATTTACAACGTTTATTTGCTTTTTAATAACTAGTTTATGTCATAAATTGAGTTTGAATAACGAATGCGTAATCCACTGGAACGTGGAATTGTATATCCGGTAATAAACGTACGCTTACACAAATTTATAGCGTGTGTATGGTAAATATTTAGAATTTTTATATTAGTTTCAAAATAAACACACAAATATACGATAAATATATATTTGCGCGTTTTATATCAACTAAAATATTAAATTATACCCAAAAATTATTATCTAAATATTTGTTTAATGGAGGGAGAGCAATATCTTTATTACAAAACTGATAATTAAATAAATATAATACAAAACTCAAACTTCTGGTATAACATTGATTTCATTTACACGTATTGTATTTAATCTATGCCTTACATCACACAGTGGTGGAAAGGTCAATGATTAAAACATATTGTTGTGGGGTTATTGGGTTCTACCAGCGACGAAGGGGGTGCTCTTCAAATAAGAAAAGCGAAACTGGTAGCGTGCGGTAGATTGGCTCGTCAGCAGGAGTTTATAGAGCGAAAGGAACGCACTCACCTGTCAATCTCCTCCACCTTGGGACAGTCAGGGGGGTTGGTTGTAAGGCCCTCTGAGGTTACCAAGCCTGGTTGGCGCGCCTCCTTTCAGACACTTTTCACTTGTTCGCGGACTAAACCTTCACACATAGATATAATTATAACTCTCCAACGTCGATATTTTGAGTCCATTTCGCGACACCTCTCTGGTGAGCGCGCGGAGGGAGTGAAAAAGATAGGACCAGGATAGCCAATCGCTAACTCCCAAACAAATATATATATATATATATATATATATATATATATATACGATCTAGTAAGAGTGAAATGTGTGAATAGAGAAATAAAGACAGATGAAGTAAATTACATTGGTTATAAGTAAAAAATTACGTTTATGATAAAAAGATGATTTTGGTAAATTATTCAGTTTTCGATTCTTCGCAACTTTAATTTCAATGCTTATTAAAAAAAGGCCGTTTCGAAATAGTTATTGAAATGTGGACAAAGATTGATTTAAGCCAGAGCTTACTACTTTCCAGGCTTTACCTGGAATGTCGGAATGGTGAGGACTCCGGGATGCATACGAAGGGGGTAAAATTGTAGCAATTATTTTTACATGTAGTTATAATAATAATAATTTAAATTTTCTATGAAAGAAAGTAATGATTTATAATCATTAATTAAAATTATTTTAAATGAAAATAATATTATAGATATTTGGTAATAAAACAATGTTTGTTTTGAGTTTCATAGATTGATTATAGACACTGCTACAATTGTTTCTATACACTGTATCTTCTTCAGGCAGGTGAAGGTATGGTTATTTACATGAACAATTAGCTGTATTTATACAATATTGCAGGTAAAAACAGTGGGGGTAAACAGATATGCTTAATGATATTATAGGTGCGATGACAATTGGAACTATTTACATACGAAATTAATAAATATATAACATACTATAATAATATAACATATTTTCACTTAAAATTAATCATAACAAGGCATAAATACATTTTTAAATAACATTTACTACGCTTAAATATTTAATAAGGGTGAGTTATTAATTTCTATCTGATCATTGAGAGCAACTTCTTTGTTTTTTACTTTATTTATTTCTAGATGTTCAAGTAAATTGAGTTTTATTGCAAGTATGGATTTTGAATTTTTCCTTAAAATTGTGGTTATTGTCAATTAAATTTTCTGCATAAGTGGAGTGACCTTTATTTTCTAAAAAAAAAACATTTTTTATGTTCATTAATTATTACTAAAAAAATCCTACCATTCTGTCCAACATAAACTTTTGGGCAGTCTTTGCAATTTAATGCATAAACACCTGACTTATTTGACGGTAGGGTTTTGTCTTTTGCATTATTAATGAATTTATAAATTGAGTTGTTGGTTTTGAATGCTGTCTTTATATTTAATTTTGATAATTCTTTTGATGATGAAACTGACGGTTTTTCCAATGAATGAGAATGATGAGAAAATTTGTGTGGGAGGATTAGTTTTAATTATAGGGTAAATAAGGGACAGAATTTTTTGTTTTTGTTTTTTGTGAAGAATATTAATTATAGTTTCGGTATTGAAGCCATTGTTGTTAGCGATAATTAATATTCTATCCAATTCTTTATTAAAGTTTTCAGGGGATAATGGCATAGTGATTAAGCTGTGAATCATGGAATTGTAAGCTGCAAGTTTTTGTGATAACGGGTGACAGGATTTCATATTGATAGTGATATGTGTGTGAGTTGGTTTGTGGAAGATTTCAAAATTATGTGAATTACCGGGGTGGGATATAGTAAGGTCTAGGAAGTTAATTGATCTTATTAAATTTACAATAGAGAGTGAAAAAATAGATTTTTCGACACACTGTGTTACGGTTCAAAATAGATTTCGGTATTTCTTTTGAAATAATAGTGATAAATGGATAATTATATTGAAATTTGGTGCAGAAATTTGTATCTAAAGTAAAATTCCATCTGTAATTATCCTTTTGTTGAGAAAGTGCAGGCCAATGAAAACCTAAATAGAATTAGTGTACTATCTTTACTACTTATCAGTATTTTACTTATATTCATTCCATATTGTTTCAGTTTCTTTCTATATATTTAAACTTTCTTCTACGAGATTTTTATTCTTTGCAAATTTTCATATGCAATTAGTAGTTTATTAATCTTGTTTGTGCACTTATTATTGTATGAAAATCGGGTTTATTCAAACTCGGAAATAAGTAAAACAATGTCTATTTATTTATTTAGAGTACACTTAACACATTTATTAATACCACACTGTCACTATTTATTTATCACACGAGGTTGAGCACTCGGACGTTCATGATAGACTGACTCGGACTGACTGACCGCAGCGCCGCTAGCGCGCGCGCTTATATAGCGTGCTTGTTTCTCGAACTTTCCGGAACTTTCGATGATGCCGCGTTTATCATCGCGCGCTCTGTAGAATACTATAGAGTGATATATCCAGTTTCTTCTTTCACAATATGATGAACGGTGTTCATCTCAATCCTCCTCCTTGTTTTAATCATTCGGTTGATCTAAAGGCTTTTGAATCTTGGTTGTTTCTTATGCATCTTTATTTCTGCAGACAATTTTTTATACAATAAATTAACAATATAATTCTTATGCTGTGTTATATGTTGATCTAAAAAACGGCTATGGACCATCGGTATTTGTGCCTATTGTTTTTTATTTTATCGTCGTTGTTTGTTTTCTATATTTATAAACTACATAATTATATAAAATAAAATGAACTACATGTATTATAATATTATTGTACTGCGACATTTAATTCCAATCCATTTCTATTACTTCAATTACACCACCCCTCTTTTGTTATTAGATCACGCACACGAGCGTACCTACACGTTCATTTGATATAATATCAGACGAAGATATGACACGATAGAATTTAATATATCCTCCCCCTTTTCCTTTCCCTTCCTATCTTACTCCCTTTTTTCGTTCTTTTTTTTATTTGCGGCGTGAAAGACATGACGGGCCGACACGTTCCGGCGAGACATAAAAGGTCCCATATTTGTGACAATATTATTCCAATTCGTGTACAGACTGCCGTTCGGGTGGGGAAAAAATAAAACGGGGTGAGAGGGAGTCACCCCATGCGCACTTAATTAAGCGCGCTCCGAGCTAATTTCGACCCTTTTTGTTGCGCGGATAACAATCTCTTGGATGGATACACACGTACTGTGTGTAGGTGAGTTTGTTTTGTTTTCTTTTTTTGAGGGGGAAATTGCGATTGTTTTCAACGGGGTAATTTAATGATTTAATGAGAGTGGTTGTTCATCGGAATTTATTTTTATATTATGGTCCTGATGTATTCGATCTTTTTTATTGGCGGGGGAGTAAATAGAACTTCTGTTATTATTTGTAAAAATGATAGCAATTGCAGTGATAATATATTTTTTTGTATTCTCTATCAAATCTTGTTCATGAAACTCTAACTTAATTAATGTTGTATTTAATTTCATCGATCCTTTGTAAAACTGAATCTCTTTAAATAGTATGAACGGCATTATTAAATAATGATGTCGGAAAAGGTTATTTAAGGGATAGAGAAGTAGATCTCCAGAGGAGATTTAAAGTGTCCAAATCGCCCCGTGAACGGAATAAGAAACAGGGGGGGCGAAGCCTTTTCGCATTGTCTCCGAACACCCGTTAAAACTCCGTGACACGATGGACAAACTCCATTTCCTGGTCATTTCCAAACTGTCATCCGTAAGAAGGACGCAATCCGCAAACGCACTAACGACTCTCTTCGTCTCTTCATCTCACCCCACACTCGCGTATAAATCTAAACCCTGCGGACAAGAGGGGCCGTGTTGCTGTCATAAATAATCGCACGTGTATAGTGTACACTGTACGGAATGGACGACGTCAAATGGTGTATTTCGCAGGAACCGCCCCAACGTGTGATGGAGTGAAGTGTTTAGTAGGGGGTATTACTTAATCCCGTACCCTCGTACCTTTCGTATAATGGGGTGTTGGGATGCGGCATTCGTCATCTAAATTGGGGTACGCTTTGAAATAAATTACTTTGTACTCATTGTTTTGTTTTATCTCGCATGAAATCGTCAAGTATATAGATTAACAACATAGCTTTTATAAAATTGAACAATTGTTAAAGAATTACAATCTCTTCTATTTTATTGATTAGCCACATGTATTTCGTACACAATTTTCAATAATTTTTATTATGTGTTTAGAACAGTGGTTCTCAAACTTCTTTCCATAAAATAATTAAGCAAAACTCACCCACTGAAATAAATATTGAGAAATAACCCTGCATGAATAAATATTAAAAAGAAAATTAAAGGTTAAATTATTATTAAATTTATTACCCAACAGGAGTCTGAAGCCCTATTACAGCAAAATATTAAATTATAAGATACAAAAGTATGTATATACAAATATACATATGAAAGCAATAACATATACAAACAAAAATTACAAATTTATAAAAATAATTAATAAATTGCAATTTGTCTTTTGGGAAGAATTGATGTGGCACAGGTTTTCTTCCCTCCATTTGGTAAGCGCTGCACACTTGAATGGCACATGTGAAGCGTCTTCATCCTCTTCATTGCAAAGTCTGCATACTGGTTTCTCTTAAAAAAAATATAATGTGCAGATGTTTTCTGAGGGGGCAGTGACCAGTTACTAGTCCTGTAACTATCTTCAGATTGTTTCTACTTTGTGCAGTGGCCTTAGTTGCAAGATCATGGTTGGGTTGTTCGAGTAGCAATTTGCTATATAAGCCCCGGCAAGTTTTTCCAATATTCGGTGTGTCTTTTTAAGGCCCACTCCCGTACAATTGGTCTAATAATTTTTTTTTTGAATGCTGGGCCAATGGTTGGTCTTCTAGAGCCAATTTTAGCTAGTTCATCGGCCTAGACAAGCCATGCTGCATCGATCTGAACAAGTGGTAATCAGACATAGCACAATGTCTAGCGCGTACGCTGGGTGCGCCAGAATTCTCCATTCGAGCTGCAACAGTATATCCTTCACAATTCTTGCAACATGTGGCCGAGCTCGTCATGCAAGAGGATAACTTTGAGCCTGTTACTCGTTATTGCTAGTCCTTTTTGCAATGATACCTCGCTCAATTTGTTTAGTTGTTATCGGAAGACATCTGTAGTAACATTTTCATTAGGTTTTAGTTGCTCATAATTTCACTATATCATGTTGATCCCATCACATGCACAGTAAATCTTTATAGCTATGACTATTCTGCTTCGATGTCGATGTGGATGGCTCTCCTAGACTATCGCGACTTTTTGCGCTTGAGATTATTGTAGTAGATCCACTTTTTATCGTCAGTTACAATACGCAACAGAAAACTATTCTTTTTTGCCGAATAACCAATGAAACTGCGATGTTGAATAGGTTCGAAATGGCATATTCAGAAAATTCGTATGGTAGCCGTATTTCCACATTTTTGATCTTTCACATGGCATGTAAACGTCTAGAAACTGTTGATTCAACAACAAGCAAAGCTGTCTGAAAGTTTTTTGAAGGTTCTAACTGGGTCTCCATTCAATAAGTTTTCCAATTTATTGTCTTTGATTTTTTTATCCAGGCCGTTCTTTATTATTGACATCAAAATAACCACCTTTAAATCGTTGACACCAAAACCTCCCAATCGTAGGTTTTGATCCCAGAGCAACATCACTATAAGTTTCTAAAAGTATTTAATGGGCCTTGACTGTAGATTTACTCAAAACACACAACAATAATAGTAGTAAGTAATTTTGAACTATCCATGAATGTTAATCATGGATTGCACTCAATAATACTTAATAGAAAACTGTCATTTTATGTAAACAAATTTGTAACAGAATTATAGGCATTTTTTTTTACTTAAGGGTAATATACGCTGGGATATTTTGTTTGTTTGTTTATTATTACCAAAATATATTTTTTTTTTGTTTATTTCGAAATCAAAATTTTATTGATTTCAATTCGTCCTGCCCAATTATATATATATATATATATATATATATATATGATAGAAAAACACTTTTCTATCATATATATATATAATAGAAAAGTGTTCGATACCGAAAGGTAGAAGAATGTATATATTAAATAAATAAATAAATAAACTAAGAAATCCAGGTAACTACTTTTTTTATTTCATAAATGTGATTGTGGTATTCTCTCTGCCAATGAACTAGTAGGCAATCAACAGGATCCGATTCTGAATCATAAGCCAAACCTTTAATTCCTTATCAATTCATTCAAAATTGCGGTAGTTAATATATTTATTAAATTGACACCTTAATTTCCCACGTTTTTATATTTACGAGTATAAAGAATCTTATTTTATTTTGAAATATTAACAATATCTTTTTCCGGTTTGTTATATATTTTTCTACGTTCCATAAATATATGCATGTTTCATTCATTAAAAATTAATGAATTAATATAAATATTGGCCGCTGTTGTATTCCCAACGCCAACAAAACCCGCGAAAAAAATTATTAAATAATTTCCAGACATAATCGATATTCAATTAATAAATTCACGAGCCGGACACGACGGAATGAATTTTTCAATATATTTTATTCCCGCAATTTGCGTCAAACGATTACCCAGAATTTCTACTGCCGATGCAATTCCTGGTCGATAAATCACCAGTTGTGATTCGGTAAATAAATTTGAAAATATAAAAAAAAACAATAATTGGAAAAAAATATTCTTTTTATTATTTATGATAAAAATAGTATATTAGTTTACAAATTGGATTTTCGTCCAAATTCTAGAAATATTTGTTAAATATTGGAAAGTTGAATTCAAATTGCAGGAATTTCATTGAATTTAGGAAAGATGCATACTAATTACACGAAATTCATTCAATATTTAAAAAAAAAAAAAAATGCGTCCTAAGTGTATGAAAATGTGTACAACATCGTATCTCGTTGAATAAAATGGTGATTTGGTCACCATGGTACTTTCCTCGGTGAATTCGGTAAAATACTTTCTTGAATCAACATTTAAAAGTAAAGGAAAAAATATTTAAAGCCTAGTATTTAGAGAAATTTTGCAATTGAGTTTGTTATTTCATGGCTTGATAAAATTTCTTCGCACAATTTTTCATTTCTTTAATATTCTTGAGGCCTTTGCGAAAGATGTATGAAATATGACGGAATTTTGACGTTTTATTTGACATAAAAATAATTGTTTAAATAATTAAAGTCTACATAGCCAACATAAAGAAGATAATACAGGGTGATTTTGGAGAAAATGGAAATATTTTAAAGACGTGTTCAGTAGACAAAAAACAAACTCATTTGTTTAAATCAAATTTTCATTTGTTTCGGAGATAAGGTTTACTATTAATGTATGGTGCGGCATTTTAATTGATCAAGTGTTTGGTTCTTTCGTATTAGATGGCCGTCTTACTGAGGAAGGTTTTTTACATTTTTTCGAAGACAATTTAAAGGAAATATCGGACGAAGTACCTTTGAATGTTCCACTACATATTATCTTCAAACATAATGGAGCACCTCTTCATTATGAAAATATTGTGAGAAATTTTATAAATACCCATTCATCTAGCATTGTGATGGCCATTTCGGTTTTTTGAACCTCATCAGACTAGTGCAATGCCTTGATGAACATGGAACACAGTAGTCTTATGAGGTTAAAAAAACCTAAATGGTCACTAGTTATTCATACGTTAGAATATTTTATTAAATTATTTTAAACGAACAGTACTTTGTTTTCGATCCTCTTAAATACCCTTAATTAATATTGATCCTTATGTTTTTGTTATACTTGGTAAAGACAATCACACTGCAGAAAATTGAGTCGTAATAAAGTTTAGTGTATACATATAATACGGTTAAAAATAGAAATAGTTTCATTCAAATACAATATTTAATTTATTATAATGGATTATTTCTATAATAACACAATTCGGATATTATTCTTAAAATTTATGAGGCATTAATTTGATCGTACATTTTCGATATTAGAACTTAAGTTAATACGCGATGAAACACGTAAAATAATTTTATTACTTATAATAAATACGTCATTATTTCATTCCTGTATCAATTATAAATGGCACGACGTGAAAATAAGTGTATCCGAAACAAATGGGGTCGAATTAAGATACCGCCCAGTGAGCGATACGGACGCCGCCATTACATTTGCAGAAGCGTCAGAAACTTTTAGGGAAGACATATGTAAACCAACCTCAGACCCCCCCGGTCCCACATATTTATCATATCAATGTTAATGCGCGAAGTTCATGAGGAGAAAAAGCTTCTTTCCCCCGGACTGGGAAAACTTCCAAAAGCGGGAATCCTTCAACCGCCCGCGTCATAATCATAATCGTATCCTTTCTACTGATTTTTCCGAGAGAGGGTGGAGGGAAAACTTTCCGATGACAACTTTATATAAAATATTGTGAGTGGGAAAAAAGAGGAATGGATGTATTTTAATGATGTGTTTTGTAATGGAATATTTATTTTGGTGTTATTTAAATGTGTCACGTTACGTATGTACAGTATTTTATTATGGTCATAAAATCATATTTTTTTAATCAACATAACGTTTTTCTTTAATAAGATATATTGATGAAATAAAATATTCTTACTTTTTTAGTAGATTAATACTAGTTACTTCTTAAATTTAAAAATACTATAAGTAAAGGGTGGCCAAAATTTCGAGTTACTATAGGAATCTCAGTTATTAGTAGAGATAAAAAAAAACAGATGGCAGATCCTCGAGCTCATTTGTTAAGATAAACTCAATGGTGAATATATAAATTAGCTATGATATTTTTTAAGTTGTAGCCAAAAAATCATCATGTTGCATTTTCGATTTTTATTAAAGTTTATTTATTATTTTATCAAAATGAGAATTGCATGTTCTTTAGGCACTTTTCAAGAAAAATTAAAATCATTCATATTTTTGTTATCTGCATTAATTTAATGGATACAGTATACAGTTGTATTTTTTTAAAATACAAATCATAGTTGGCTATGTCTTTAACAAATAGGTTTTTTCTGTTTTCATTGAAAAGTATCTTTAGTTTTCATTCTCTTCTTGTAATATATCTTGTAACTTTTATTTATATTTTGTGTATCTTTTGCTAATTATAATTGCATTGTTTGTTGTACATCAATTATGTAGCTTACCATCAATGTTAGTTTCTTAGTTTTTATTCGCATTATTGTTATTTTTGCATTTTATTATATTTTACTTTTGTTATTCACGACTATGTATACAAGATATTTTCTCTGTAATTGGACTGTAGTCTGTTGAGAAAATAAACGATTATTATTATTATTATACGAAATTCCCTACAGTAACACGCAATCTGAGCAACCCTGTACAGTATTTTATCATGATCATAGATTCACATTTTTTTAATCAACATAACTGTTGATTTTCCATAAGGTTTAAGGCAGGACTTCTTGCTGGCCATGGCAAAACATTTATGTTATTGTTGATGGCCCACTCTCTAACTATTCCAGCATGGGCGTAAGGGGGCAGGGATAGCCAAGAATGTAAAAACCTGGTAATTTAAAGAAAACAGAGTTTTCTTATCAAACTCTGTTTGATAATGGCAAGTTGAGTTGCCGAAACTGCAGTCGCAAAAATAAAATATATTGTGTTATACAAACAAAGTTAAAGTGTTTTATTTGATTGAATTAACATGTATAACGCAGTAAAAGCCTCCACAGTTCATAATTTAATTACTATTTACTTTTCCAAATAATAATAAATTCGCCCCAACTGATGCGCCCCCCTACTTATTTAATATTTTTATCATGAGTTCATTATTGTAAATTGTATTTTCTCATGGCACTCTTAATTTTACTTTCATAAACTAAACTGTTCATTCCGCTCTCGTTTGTACTTGTAAGATTTTTAATTGTTCGTCGTGAATACAACAAATTAGTTTCAAAGCTTAAATAATATACATTTGTTATTAAACCATCACCGATCCACGCTCGACCATTACATATCAATAAATCAATAAACTTAAATAAGATTAAATATATGCATACTTTATTTCTGAACCACACAAACATTTACTCGAACGTACGAATATAATGAATAATTCAGAGCGTCTCCTCTCTTGCGATTTTATCGATTCGTCATCATCGCGCGGGCTTCCGGAGTCGTCACAATAAAAATTCAACCGAAACCGAATAATCATAATAATAATTCATAAGTGCGCGGAAAATGGGGTCCGTGATTGCGTACACTCAATCCAATCGGATTATTCCATCCATAACACCGACGCTTATTTTTTTCCATCTCTTCAGGAATATTCGGGAGTAAACACGAACCGTTTACTTATTCACACAGGGAGCGGGCGAAATGTTACGTAAAATGTGTGTGTGTATAAAAAAATGGTGGAAGGGGGATTGGAATAAAAGAGATTTTGTTTTTTGTGGAAATGATGGATTTCCATGAAAAAGACTGTTACTTGCTAAGACTAAATTTCAATTACTTTATTAAATATTAGGAAATTGAAGAAAATAACGAATTTCTTCTTATGTCTTTTATTTTAATTAATGGAGAGACTTTTAATAATTTATTCACATAAATAATTATATATTTATATATATATATGTTGACGCATTTATTCGGGTTTGATCCCACGTATTTTCTTGGAACTGGTCCATTAAATTTTCTGATCGACGTTTCGATGACGTTGCAGTCAGGAGTAAACTATTTAATTATATTGCTCTATCAACTACTTGTTAGATTTCTACGCATTGCAACTAGATATTCGTGTTTCTTGTTTAGCTTCTGGTGATTCTTCTGTTTTCTGATCCTGAAGACGTGTTCGTGCCCTCTATTTCAATTTCGACATTATTATCTGAAGGGAACTCGTTCTGAATTTCTTGATTGTGTGAAGATTGTGAATTTTAACTGTAATTTAAACATGTTTTCCAAATTGGTGGTAGTCTTTTGGCATCATCCCTTTTGTTTAAACTATTTGGCCTCTTTTCAATTTCAATTGATGATGCCAAAAGACTACCACCATTTTGGAAAACATGTTTAAATTACAGTCAAAATTCACTATCTTCACACAATCAAGAAATTCAGAACCAGTTCTTTAGATAATAAAGTCGAAAAATGTACTAAATAATAAACAATCGACGGGTATGTCCAAGCACTGCATCACAGCCGGTCACATTTTTAACAATAAAGACATTAATATTTTATATACAAAAAAAGCAATACAAGCCGTAAAACACGTCAATAATGGCAACAACGATCTCTGGATTTCCCCAATATTAAACACCTTTATTACCTGATTGTGTATATATATATTATAAAAATATAATTTCAATACATTCCATGATAATGGCTAGAAGCCGAAACTAGTTGGGTTGGAATAAATTGAATATTTTGTGAAACATTTTTTTTTCTATTTATAATGAGTATATGGTACGCGAAATATAGATTTAGCTATTACAAATAATAAGTGAAGTAAGGAAAGAATCAATTTTTCATTTTATCAAATACGTTTCACATAACTCATAAAGCAAATTTGACAATTGATTTTTATTTAAATTAGTATTCTTTCAAGGCGCAAATGACCAATGTTGTCGAAGCGCCCTAAAACTTCAATTCAATTCAAGTATTTAATTTACACTGACCCCGACACCAATTGGCAAAAGGGGACGTCGATTATATATATATATATATTTACACTGTCAATAGGCTATCAATGAGTTGTCTTTTAGCCTATATTTATTATTATAATGTGAAATATAAATTTTAAAATAAATAAACAAATATGAATAAGATATTAAAAATCAACCAATAAAACATAACCATAAAATATCTGTGTTTTATTCGTTGATTTTTAATATTTTATTCATATTTATTTCATACAATATGAACTACCAATGTCTAAATATTCAAACCATTAATTATAGGAAATAATTTATTAATTAATTCAAATTCTTTCAACTTCATTTAAAAAATAACAAATAAATAAAAACGTAATCAAAATAAAAAAAAACCTTGTTAATACATACGCATTTTCTGTTTTTTTTTTTTTTGTTCGGAAAAAAATCAACTAGAAATAACAAAATGTTTATTCGTGAGCTTCGGCTGTATATTCTAAAAGCGTTTTAATGTACCTATTTTTACAAACACCGCTAATCTTGATGGCGCATCCCCCTCCTCCACCCTCCCCCTCACATGTAACACACGCGCCGGGGCTAAAGTTATTTTTTCATCGGGGGGCTTTCACGTCCCGGAAATTGAAATCGTTTTTATAAATAATTCTATCGGAGCACGAAAAAATGTATATACAAGCTCTAAGTCCGCATTATAAATTCACTCATTCCAATATGAAACAATATATAAATAATAAAACGGCTAAAAATTATAATGACATCTTTTTTTTTTCAACAAAGTACCGAAAATTGTTACTATAATTATCCAATGGATAAATTTAAATTGAGCATTAAAGAAGTTTTATAAAATTTCAAATTTTATTATTTTGGACGAATCATTATATTATTGATATTTCTAATATTTAAGGTGTGGTGGTTCATATTATAATAATGGATATAAATAAATTGTTTAAAATCTATCAATAAAACAAATGAAAACACAGATTAGAATTCTTCACCATTTTTTTTTTTTTTGCAGTGGAAAGGAAAATCCAGTTACGGACGGTGTGTAGAGCTCTTTTCCATCAAGCGTTGACCCACACTGAAACCCCTACAATCATAAAATAAAAATACAATAGTTTCTTTTTATAAAAAGTAAATATATATAATTTATTTAAAACAACAATTTTATTACAATGAAATTAAACAAGGAACATTTGTGGCAATGATCAATAAAATTCGATCAATCCATTTTTCCAACTGCAAAAAAATACTTACACTGTAAGTTTTACAAATATCTATTGAAACAACTACTTCCCGAGCATTTGCCCCGCCGAACTTTGGATTACACAATAGACATTTGTTGTTGCATCGCAGCACTGCTGCGAATTGCAACGGTTTGCGTCGAAGCCTTGTAACTATTAGTTGTTATTTCCTTTCATTAAATAATTTCGACTCAAACCGTTGGAATTGGCAATAGTGCGGGATAAATACTCGAGAAGTAGTTGTTTCAATGTAAGTTTGTAAAACTTACAGTGTAAGTAATTTTTTGTATTTGGATAAAGGGATTGATCGAATTTTATTGATCATTGCCAGAAATTTTCCTACCATTGTAATTTAAATAACTGCAAATGTGTGAATCATCTTTGTTCCATTTTATTTAATTTAATAATTCTATATTATCTGTTCATTAAATGTCTTGATTTTCAGTTTAATTCAAATTACTTATCATATTATATTGAATTACTGTGTTTAATTATTTAAACCATAAATATTAATTTAAAAATAAATTTATTTTCGTAATTATATTTAAAAATATGTACATATCTTTTTAATTAACATTCTTTGTAATTAATTATTCATTTATTATGCAAAACATTTTTATCAGAGACAACATTGAAAATAAATTAAATTAATTAAAATTATTTTAATTCGGTCAGGCAAATATAAATAATGGAAACCCGGCGGATCCACCGTGAATTCATTGGAATCCGCTGAATAAATGACCTGAATTATTGGAAATAAAGTTAGCAATAGATTTCACAAATGGTTACGAAAATTAAAAACAAGTTCTCATTTAACTAATGCTGAAACATAAAGGGTGTTCAATAAGTATCGAACCAGTTAAATATCTTCCGAACAACTAATAAAATTTCATGAGTCCAATTTCTATTAAAATATAAGCCGAGTTATGATCGATATTAATTGTAATTAGTATTGGGCAAAAATGAGTGAATTTAGTAATCGAGTATTTCTGAATAATCAATTTTAAGTAGCTAAGGTTAAAAAATCACAATAAATTGGAGTTTATTAGTAAATATGTGATACTTCCCCATATTAAAATTAGATGTAACATTACGAAAATTGTCATATACTTCATTTTGCAATTACAAAAAAGATTGACAATATAGATTTTTTTTTTGTAAATTAATACACATTATTTAAACTTACGGCGAATGTGCCGGTTTATCACCGGAAGCAAACAAACAAAATCTTTCAAAATATTATTTTATTATTAGTTGATTTGTTGTTGTTGCATTTTCCTTTATTAAGGCTATTTTTAAATTAATCATGTTTTCTTAAATCCAAACTTTAAATTGATTTTTTTTATCAGAATATCCTTAAGTTATTCTTACTGAACATAAATCAACTGTAATAACTCATATATTAGATGGCGAAACACTTTTAAAATAATTATATTTTGAAATAATACATTTGGTTAATATGCATTGTTTGTTTCATAAATATTGTAATGATGGTGGGTGCTAAATTTATTTTAGTTTTTTTTTTAATATTAAACCAAAAATTCATTGTAATATTCGTATTAATTTTGCGTTGCGAATACTAATAGTTTTTCTTTATATATTTAAATCACACGAATTTATTTATTCCTTAACGGAATCTCCCATTTTATATAAATAATAAAATAATCTAACAATATATACTGATTATAGATTTAATGAAAATGGCAATGAATAGATAAAGGCAATATAAATCGATAAAAATCACGTGTGTCTTCTGCTTCAGATTTTGTATATATAAGGAGAGAATTAATTAAGTTTACGTTTTTTAGATTTTAGGTGAGCCAAAAAGAAAAGTATATTTTTCAATAGAAATAATATTTCTTAAAGAAGTGGATTTAAAGGATTATGCAAGGGATTCAGCTGATGCCTGATCTTTGTAAACACTCTAAGGCATGTTTTTTAGGTGACTGGGTGGGGATGCTAAGTAATGATAGTCACATCATATTATATGTATGTATCGCCTTTTATATTTGTGGATAAATCTTAATTTTTAAGAGTTAATTTATAATTAGGATCCTCAAAATTTTCACCATAAAAAAATTGTCACGATGAAAAATAAGAAGCTTATTAAAGATAATTCTGTTTAAAAAATAAATAATGTAATATTATTAAACATTTTTTGTGTAAAAAACAGTATATAATAAGTAAATAATAAGTTAATCTATATATTTATCCATCTCATGTTTATTTACAACAAGCCGTCTTCTTGAGCTAAATGATTAATAACCCTCATCGTTTCTGTCGAGGCAATTTATTGAAAAAACAAATCGTCCTTCCCAATAAAATCAATATCGTAATAAAACCAACTTTACAAATACAATTTACGTTCAGACACGAGAAACACACATTTATATTAAATTAATTTTCTATTTCTTGAATTTCCTTCTCATATAACACTCGATGTAACCTTTTGAAATATATTGATACTTACACCAATGCATTTGTATACATTTTTTAAATTAAGACTTTTATTTTTCTATAATTTGAAAGATAACTCCATGCGCAATCTTTTATATAATTATATGCTATCTTTATGATTACATTTTTATTAGATTATTTAATTACAACATATAATCCGTACAACTACATTTATTGAGGCACACGGAGCACATCGTCAGTTATTCAAATGCTAGATTAGGTATACCAGACATAACCTCGACATTTAGAACAGAAGAATGGATTCCGGACGTTAGTAATAATATTCTACCCAATTTTATACAGAAGACTACATATTCCATACTTGGCCGTTTATAACAAATAGTTGATGCCACAGGCGCGTTCATTAAATTTTATGGTATGCATCAACATTCGTATATAACACTGTGTATACGAATTAATTTAAATAATTTAGTGTTTTTGATATAAAATTTATTCGCCTTATTCAATAACTAGTTACTTAATAACCATCCTGTAGATGAAAATCAATATTATTATAAATATAATAATATTATTTCTACTTACATCAACTTTCTGTATCACAATTTTACAATATCTATTTACGTCCTATATTAATAAATACGGAAATTAACGTTGTGTAAATCCACAAGAAGACTTCTCGTTTCGTCTCCGTTGTTACGTGAATATAAATCTCGGGGATGAGTGCGGCCGAGTCGCGTGTTCAGACGAGGTGAGCTTAAGTTTTACGTAATAAAATTCTGTTTTAAAGTGCATTAAGGGCACGGTTGCATAAGTGGCGTTGTTGTTTCTTTATTTTTCTTGTTGCTGTATACCTTTTTTTCCCTCTTCGCTAGTAATTTATTTAAAAACGTGCATTAGGACCGAGACGCAGAACAACGAACAATCGTTTCGTAATATTCCCATTACACAAAAATGAATGTAGAAAAAGTGAGAAATCAATAATGATTTTAAATAAGGAAATATACAAAGTTTTTGATTGTGATAACAAATTCATTGTTTTTTTTTTTTGGAAAAGTGAAGCTAAAAATATTTAACATTTAAAGGAAAGTTGCCGAAAATAATAGAAGACTTACTTTAAATGAAGCTATTAAGTTTTTGACTTTAATTTATTGTTCGCGACAATTATTTCGCTACACATTAGCTTTTTCAGGCGAAGAAATATTATTATTATTATATTTAGAGAATGAGTACACTATTACATTTTCTTACGGAGTAGGGGTGGTGGGGTGGGTATTTATTTTGAAGAAGTACATCGCGAAAAATAATATATATATATTTATATATTACAAATATATATATTATTTTTCTAAATCAGTAAGATTATGGGATTATAACACACATTTAATTCTCGAAGTGCGATTAAAACGGAAACACTCAAAACCCCTTGACGTTTTTACGACTTAATATAAAAAGCATACATCACGTATATATTTTCGTTTCATAACGCGGGCCCGTGAATTATGGCCCCACTTATATATTACATAGGACACATAAAAGTGTGCGTATCGGAATGGCAACTTTATAATAAAATAAATATTTTACGCGCCGTAAATTACCGGCCGACAATAAAAACGTGTACTTTCGCGATGTACATTAAAACGGCGTTATTTCATATAAAGTGAGCCGCGCTAAATCATTTCCCGTTCATAAATCGCCGTTTCGAAATTGTTTCAGCAGATTTTCGCTTACCTTCGGAGTGCTCTTTTTTCATGCAGAAGGTGTAATAGGGTTTAATGACACGATTTAAATTATTTTACTCTGACAAGTAGATGTGGGAATTATTTGAATACTAAGTCACAGTAATATAACAACTTTATTCGAGTGTAGTTGGTATCGAATGCTTTTAATTACAATTAATAAATTAATACACACTTCACCAAGGCATTTCATCGAATTAACATCGATCTAATGTTTCATAAATTACAATCTAGTAGGTTGTGCCCTAGTAGTGTGGTATGGTTATCATGAGGTAGGCACGATCGTTGAAGCCGTTGTTTGAAGTTGGCAACCACTCTTTCCAGCATCGATATGTCGATCGCGGTGGTTTTCACGTGAATGGTTTCCTAATGGTACATATACGCCTCAGTTGTCCCCACAAGATTAATTAATTGTTGTTCCGTGAAACCTTATAGAAATCCGTTAAAACATTTTTCCTATGTTATTACCGCTCGGAATATAATGTTTTCCTCTGTACTGGTGCCAAAAGTACGGAACTTGTGACCATATTCATTCATGCATTTCGATGGCTTATGTGGATTTCGTGTGTGGCATTGAGGTGGCTAATTAATGTCCCTAAACCAGCGACAACAAATAACGGCGAACAACGAGCATTGATGCGTTCATAGTATGTCGTTGCCCCATCTTGCTGGAACCAGACACGTCGGATTGGGATTCGTCTCCGTCGTAAACCATGTAGGAAGAAGTTGATTACGTCAACATTGCGCTCTAAGTTCAGAGTTATAGCTCGCCCACTACTGTCTTCAAAAAGTAAGTGCCAATAATGCTAATGTCAGTATACCAAATTGTAACTTTCGGCTAAGTGGTGATCTTTCGAGTAATTTTCTCGGACTTTTTGACCCCAAAACCGGAGCTTACTTGTTCATCATGCCGTCCAGATGGAAGTGAGCTTTATAAGATCTGAAGATAATGAAATTCTCATTTTGATAAACTAGTGCTTCCATCTCACGCACGAAGGTTAGTCGTTGTTCATAATCCACTGGCTATAACTGATGACTGCCAATTTGTAGGGTTGGAAATGCAGGTTACGGTGTAAAATGCGCTTTACCCTACGAATATAACAGCATGAGCACCTCCCCGATCGGTCATGTAGTGGGCAAATACTCGCCGTTTCAAAAATGTCACCCTTCACTGCCCCACCCTGTATATATTTTAAAACCAAGAAGCAAACATTAATTCCTTAAAGAACAATAACAATACTTCACAAAACGGTAATTAACACATAATATCGCCTTCACATCGATTAATTAGCAAAATCCCTATAATTAAATATCCATTATCAAATTTACAAAAGGGTCATGTAAATCCGAAACCTCGCGAAGGTGCCTGCGGGATCGGAGGGATGATCGCATGATTAGGCCTTGTCTGCGAGCGCCCGCTAATGAGCACTTCATCAGTATAAATAAACAGTAAATCTAAAGCAGCAGTGGGAAAAAGGAAAACGGGGAAATGGAGAGGAAACGGGAAGAGAGCACGGTTTTACATCTGGTTCCGAGTGCTGGCTGGCTGGTGGAATGAGTGGGGGAGGTTTTGCGGGCCCTCGGAATCGATCCCTCGCCTTTTTGATACCGGAGCGCGGAAATCGCGCACGTGAAATAATTAATGCTCCTACGGGATCCGTGTCCGGTGGTGTAATAATTTTCAAAACGGAACCAAATTTATGCAGGACTATTTTAACACAACGAGATTAATAAAGAAATTAATGTAATGTATTAAATAAAAATAGAATAGGCTAATTTTCATTTTATTTATTACAAACAAACCTATATTTTAATTAAATATTTGTAAACTTACATTATATTCGAAGTAAAAAAAATTCAGAGCATGGTTTTGTCATATAAAATTGTTGCGATATTCATATTTAGCATTATTATAGTATAGTATTTTTCAAATTTAATTTTATATAGATGTTTATTGAACTATTCCCAGCAAAATAGTGCAGACATTATTTTTAATTATTTATTTACGAAATAATTTTTGATTTAAAAAATATTTTGATTCAAAAAAAATATTAATTTTCATTTCATTATTTTTAGAAACCGATAAGCTGAGACCTCTCTTAAAGGGAATTGAAATTAATGTTTTTGTTTGAAATGCACCATTTTCATGGAAAATATGATATATATGCATGGTAAAATACTTAAAAATTTATTAAATTGTTTCCAAAATATCTATCTATCATTGGTCTTTCAGCCAAACGCCACTGTCTTATGTGTTATGTCCGTCTTTTAGATCTAAGTACAAATGAGATGAATGTATGAATAGTGGATTCAGGATGGCAAAATGTTTGAGAAATATTTAGGTTTCGTTTCAGGCAGAGTTGATTTAGAATGTGTTGGTTTACAGGATTTGTGGGATTTTTTTTTTTTTTTGAATAATCTGTGGGATATTGAAAATTTCCTAGTTTTGTCATATAGGAGTGTGTTGGAGGGGTTATGTAAAGGATTGTTTGGGTTACGGATTTTGGTAAGCGTTCGAAGGACTAATCGTTTAGCCACCGCGATGATCTTCAATGCCCTCCAACCTTAATGGATAGCATTGAAGGTGGAGGAGTGCAACATAGTCCAGAAGGGGACGATCATTTTATAAATGTGAGCCGCGGTTTTAATCTAGATGCCTTTATTGGCATACGTTAATGTTCTAAAACTTTGTGCCCAATTCTGGATTGGAAAATATTATATTTCTTCAAATTGTGTTCGATTATAAATGCGCCCTTATTTAATATATTTAAAGAATACAAATCGTAATAACATGTTGTTTATAAAATAAGAATTTGATTTCCACATAAAAATGTATACAAAATAAACAGTTTCGAACGTGCTATTTAACTCGCATTTTTACAAGTAACACTCCATATTTATCCTTAAAAAGGTCCTGATTGATATCACGAAGAAGAATAAACTGTGAACAGCAACCCTAAAAGCCCGTCCATTATTCTTTCTTTACACGCATGAGTGGGTCCGAGCATTAATTGTAACCACTTGCTGGAAGAAATTCATACATAAAACTCACTTTACGAGCGACCCGGTGCGGAGGATTAAGGAAATCATTACCGGAAACGGTTATTACGGCCGTGCGGGTGCGATAAAGACAAGGGCACGTGCGTATTATATTTATATGTATTTTTTTGTGTGTGGTGCGCGCACAAATTGTTATTGCCGATATCGTTGTTTGAAGGAATTTTATGTTTAGTGGCGCCGGAATAACTTTTACACGTGTTTAACATAGCGTGGGATTTCAGTGTTATAGAAATAGAAACCTCGGAACGGTTATTGTAATCTCGGCGCGCAGATTTTCATTCATTCTTTATTATTTTTTGTTGGTTTATTTCCTTAGAAAGCGTAATGGTTTGTAGTGAATTATTACTAAAAAAACATGGAGTTTATAAACTGAACACAAAAGCTTGGATGGTTTACATGTGATTTACTATATATTTTAAACTGTTTTTTTTTTAATAAAAATTATATACAATGTTTCTTAACCACCCGTATACATCTTATTAATTTCAATGTATGTTTTTTTTTTCTAAAATTAACATTTGCACTTGAGCAATTCGCGTAGGCTCTATCGATTGGTAATACTTTGAACTTCGAGCTGTAATCACCGGAAGTGGAATATTCAGACCATATCTTGATATTTTTAAACATCGGTTTCCTTCCGAATTCATTCATCTTTCATTCATAAAATATCTAAATAGTTCACATTGAATACAAATATTTCAATGACCTATTTTTGATGGATACGTATTCTTCGCGGAGTAGCATCAGATGACAAAATCCTCGTCTTCTAATACATTCTGCAATTCTGGTCGACGAACATTTCCTTATTTAATTTTAATTTAAATAAGCGATGTTGTGTAAATTGCCGCATTATTTAGTAAAATAATTTTGTACTATATTTTGAATCATGTAATATATCATATTTTATTGAAGTTTATTAAAATTGTATTTATTATATTATTATCATTTATTTATAATTACTTTTTAGCCAACAGATACCAAAGGATTATGATCGATAATGTCAGTTGAAGTTATATTGGAATTAAGTCGGGTTTTCCACAGGGGTCTATGGTAGGACCAGTTTTATTTTTTATTGGGTTGTAACATAAGTTCATTCGGTTTTAATTATTCTTTTTGTACATATCAATATGAAGTGTATATAATCATTTTGTACAGCTCTATCTGTGTTTTTAGAGTTTTTAGATTTTTAGATAATATAGTTTTTCATTATTGTTCAGGCTCAGAAATGAACTATCCAGTAGGCAAAAATCTGCATTTTTGACGTCTGCCTTTCTTCGCTTTTCATCGAGAACAAAAAGCAGCTTGGGACATATGCAATTTGTATGGAGCAGGTATCATTGGCGAGCGCGCGGTACAAGAATGATTTGCAAAGTTTAAGTGCGGCGAGCTCAAGCTCGAGGACATGCCTCGCGGCGAACGACCTGCAGAATTCGACGAAGAACATCTGAAGGCATTTTTGAAGGAAGAGGGTCGCCAAACAACGCGTGAATTGTCCGAAAAAATAGACTCCAGTGCTATGACAATCTCCAGCCACCTCGGAGCTTAGGTGCCTCACGAGCTTAACGAAATCAACAAAGAAAATGGCCTTCAAATTTGGCCAGCCATCGAGCAACACGCGGTCACTAACAACG
This sequence comes from Philonthus spinipes, assembly GCA_963082785.1. Lineage (NCBI taxonomy): Eukaryota > Metazoa > Arthropoda > Insecta > Coleoptera > Staphylinidae > Philonthus > Philonthus spinipes. The sequence goes on from OY720302.1 coordinate 10,696,503, forward strand.
AAAAAATGTGCTACACAAAAAATATATATTACAGTTATTATAAGAGATAATGATCTCATTTTTTTATATGAACTAGGAATATGTATATTGTACTTGAAAATGCGGCAAGATTTTATAATGTATCGTTTGAAGTAATAGCAATATATTTATTTCTATAATTCTCAATTATATAAATGATTTTACAACTTTGGAAATGTTAAAATCTCTTTGGAGGAACGGCTTGAAATTAATTTACACCGTGATAATCTGTAGACATTTTTCTATAAGACCATGTCAAATTTACAAATTTATGCCAAAGTCGATCCAATAAAGGGAGATATGATTTTTTAAATTCCAAGCGTCCGTAATTTTACGCCGAATCGGGCATGTTGAGTGTATAGTACGCGCGAATGTATCTGTCTATCAGTGAATGCAATTTAACGCTCTTCGGCGTAAAATTGCAGGCGTTTGGAATTTAATAAAATCATATCTCCATTAATTCGATCGACCTTGACTTAAGCGTAAATCCAAGCAAATCATCTATAATGCTATTTGGACCACGAAAACATTTAAACAGTGTGAAAATCCAACTAAATAAAATAAAAATGAATAACAACATACTTCATTTTGTTGATTCATCAAGAAATCTTAGACTTACTGTTGACAGATCTTCGTTTTAAAGCACACGTTAAAAGATGCATTTCATCTTCATTTCAAAATATAAAGCTGATTTTTTCATACATACATTTTTTAACAACTAATATGAAACGTAAGTTTTGTGATAGGCTTATTTTAAGTAAATTCAATTTACAAATGCTGTTTATTATGCATGTTTAGATAAATATAGCAAAGATTTATCGAACGCCTCCACAACCTATCCAAAAAATTCTCCAGAAAACAATCTAATTTCACAATTCTCTCCCAACTTTGCATCCCCAGAGACGATAATATAATTCCTAAATTCAAAAATCCTTCACAAACCCTATTCCAATACACCCATAAAATGCGCGAACTTTGGCAGAAAGGCTGTTGGCCGATAGCCGATTGTCGGTAAATAAAATAATAATATTTATTGTTAATTTCTTTCACATTTATATGCATATTGTACTGACAATAAAAATTCTTTATATATATATATATATATATATATATATATATATACCAAAGATCGCGTTCAGAAAGTTCAGAAGTCTTAATTTATTGAATTCGTAAATATGAACGTATCTCGCATTAATTATTAGATTTAACTGTCTAAATATAAAAATTTTCACCAACATAAGTCTCCACACCTATGCAATAGTCTTCCGATCTGATGTGCATCAAATTAAAGTGAGATTTAGTAATTTATTTCAAAGGAGTAACATCACCACCTCGGCATAGATGCTCAATTTTCGAGCGATCATTTTAAAACAATATTTACCAAATTTTTAACAAGATAATAATATTTGTAGGGTAATGAAAAATTAAATTTATGGTTAATAAATAATTAGTTCTTAAACTATTACAAAATTGTATTACTGAGAAAATTGTATCATCTGAAAATAAATCGGTAATAAATCTGTATGAAATAAATATGAATAAATTATTAAAAATCAACCAATAAAACACAGATTAGATTGAAAAGCTTTCAATTCACGGACTAGTTTCGTGTTATTACCCCATTTGCAAGAGAATTTAAAGTTATTCAATACAATCTGTGTTTTGTTGGTTGGTTTTTAATAATTTATTCATATTTATTTCATACAATATGAACTACCAATGTCTAAATTTTAAAACTATGATAATAAATCTGATTGTTATTGAGTATAAAATGGTAAAATAAATAAATTAGAGGAATTATTTTTTTCATTTTCTTTATAATTACCTGCAGTTATAACTTCTGTATCATTACTTGTTCATTCATCAACCCCAGTAACGGCGTGGATTTATTTTTTATTTCATTCTCAAATCTTCCGCAGCCCATCAAGGCACACGTATGATGTAATCAAGTGAATAAAAATCTTCTCTATATTTTAGTATAACAATGACAATTGTATATTAAACCATAGTGACCAAATTTACAATTCTATTTTACAAATACACTAAAAAATAAGTACAAGTATTTTAAATATTATGACCATCTTTATTAAATCTCTGCATAATTCAAAACACCCTGAATAAATCGTCATATTTTTTTGTTCTCTATTCATTTTTTATTTGTAGTTTAGTCCACGTCAAATAGAACGTTTGATTCGCGCCTTCAGTAAAATACCACCACTACCCTAAGGCCCTTAATTGGTATTCCCCGGACTCTCCCTCATATCCGTCCAAACGTTAGATGAAAAAAATAGGACCAATACTCTGGAGTATTGCGCCCTCGGGCCGCACAATAACAAATTCCACCACCCAACTGGCAAACAAAACAAAATAAAAACAAAACGAAAAAAAGTGCATCCTAATTATGAAAAAAAAAATCTCAACTTGAAATGTAAAGTCTATGTGAATTTACTGGTGCTTCTGGCTTTAGGAAATTCACAGTTATTCACAGTTCAGGTTATTTTGCTGAAAATTGCAATGCGTTTTTTTAACAAACAAGGTTTTTCGTATATTAAATAAAAAATGATTTGAAAATAATTAATAAATTATTTCCACATTTAGCTCTGTGACTTTTGACCAATAAACCCCAATAAATACCAACTTTAAATATTAATAAGTAAACAAACTATTTACCCCTCAACCCACTGCAAATACCTAGGCATTTTCTTCGATCCTAAACTCATCTTTAAAGACCACTATAAGCCTTAGGGAATAAGCACAAAAACAGCAGTGTGTATCTACAGGTATGCCGCCTGTTATTTGTTTACGTCGCCTTCTTTTTTGAAGTTTATAATAATTTTAGACTGACAGTTCATATCATCGAAACACGTGTCAGATAACTGAAAATTAAAACATCGAACAAAACAAGCGTTTAAATGTACCCGACAAAGATAAAAATGTCAATAGGAATTTCATTACGATGCGTTTTCAAACGGGGCACTCGAAATATTTTTAAATATTCATAATTATCTAAGTTTATAAATCTCGAAAACTCGCCCTTTTTAACTACTTTCGAATTAACACCGTAAAACGCCGGAGTAAACATTTTTATTTATTTTTTTATTCTCGCTGCGACACGAGTCGAGCTTAATTAGGGCGAGACTCGTGTCCCGGAGGATGGCGGGGGAACGAAATTTTAATTCGGAATTATTATTTTTTTTTTATTATTGCGTAAACAAGTTTTCAATTATAACTTTTGATGGCGCGGATTAAATTGATATTTCACCGTTGCCCGTAAAGAAGTAAGTAAAAAAAATAAACAGAAACATGTTTCAGGGGGATTATGTTCTGGAATAAAATTACGAATTATGTTTTTCTTTATGTGTGTTAAAACAAAGACGGAGAGAGAAGAGAAAGTATTTAGGTAATTGTTTACACAAAAAGGATTATTATATCATTTGCTAAGTAATAAGTGTATAAAGGTGGAAAGATCACTGGTTGATAGACAATTAACAGATAAAAATTATACATTCGATTTTGTAAGCAAAAATCTATTAATGTTTTTATCTTTGTTAATTCACTTTTATAAATTAGTTTTCAATCAATGATTATATATATACAAGATGTACAGAAAATGAGTGAAAACCTTCAGGTAACTCAATTCATTAATTATTTCTTTATAGAAAATCCAAATAAAAAAATGTTGTATGGTTCTTCATTGAGGCTCACGAGGTCTTCGGAATTTTAAATATGTGACTATAAATTAGTATTGTTTTTTTAAATATTTTGTAAAAAATCAATAGCATTAACAATCAATTAGACACGTGTATAATTCCATTGATGTAAATGATTAATAAATCGGATATTTTTACAATTTTATAATTTCATCAGAAGCATTCTTTTAATGAAAATAGATCTGATCCAGCGGATGATGTAGCAGTTATGAACAGGATAAATGCACACTTGTTTGATCCAGCGTTGCCAAATGTATAGTTGTTTTAAGTGGCCCGTGAGGCTTAAGGAAGGACCGTGTGAATTATTTTCGTTAATATTTTTATCTAAAAATTAGTCAAAGAGTCACGCAACCTAAAGCTTTTCACTCATTTTCTGTGCAGTCAGAAAATATATATATATATGACTGCAGGTATGCCACAAGGCTCTGTTTTGGCAATTCTACTGTACAATATATTTGTACACAAACTTCATAGTAAATTAATGAGTTAATAGAACCATATACTGACGACACTGCCTTTTTATACCGTGATAAACACATACTACATATGATTAATAAAATCCAAACAGCCCTCGGTAACTTCGCGGAATGGATAAACGAGTGGAACCTAGCGGGTTAACCGGAAAAAAGCCAGGCAATTTTCTTTACGAGAAGCCATAAAACTCCCGATAATAACCTCACTATAAGTGATACCCCCATTCCATGGGTAAAACAAGTGAAATATCTTAGTTTACAAATGACAGATTTACCTGGAACTCCCACGTAACTTCTTCAATCTCAAAAGCAAACTGAGCCTTCGGCGCACTAAAATCCCTGCTACTTACATGTAACGAACTATTCTTATCAAAATACACCTCTACAAGGCTATCATAAGATCAAAAATGACCTATGGCTGCTCTGCTTGGAGGACTATTTCCAAAACTCAAATGCGTAGGCTGGGAACCGCGCAAAGCTAGATGATCAGAAGGATCGTCGGTGCTCCGTGGTTTGTCAACAACTCGCTGTTGAGATTCGATACTAAAACGCCGAGTGTCAAAGGGTACATCCGTCAGCTGGCCAAAAGTCATTACTCCAATTTCGATATCACACTTCTGACAGATAACATCGACCTCTCTACCAAAAGAAGCACTAAACGTCCTTTTGAGGATGACTCAGATTGATTTTATCCAGAAAAATCACCCTTGAATTAAAATATTTCAATTGTTTTTTGAGTACCATTAGGTAATCAACCACTCATACCACCGTAAGCCATCGCTTATCGTTAAGGGTTCACAATGCAACCTGTACATGTTAGCGGTTTTTTTTTTAGTCAGTAAGAGTCTGGTATACCCTATCATAATCCGTCCAAGTAATAATGGTGGGATTATGGAAGGGATGCCATGATGCATTTTTTAATTCTCCCCGCTCCCAAAAAAAGTCCCTCCAAGGACTCACCCGGCAGGCTCACCGCAGTCAGCCAAAACTCGGCCACAGCCACCCAACTCCGAAAGCTCAACGGGTAGCAAGGAAATGGTCGATTTTCCTAGCTACCCTCGAAGGGTACGTCGTCTCAACTTTCACTGACACCAAGGAAAAAAAGCAGTCTCCTAGACGGGATCAAGAAGACATTGATTTGAACCACAAGCTAGCACAGCACCGCTGATCTGTCCATCGAGAGGTTGGACCGCACTGCCAGAGATCACAGCACATCACTTCCAAAATATTTATTAACTAATTAATATAATTATTACATTATTAATAATACTCTTCTATATAATTATTATTTAATTATGTTTTATTCCTGTTCTTGTCACATATTGATTTTGTTCTTAAGATTAGTTTTTTTGTGCTGTTTTAGCTCAGAGTATCTTCACGATGAGATGTTGATCCTATGATATTATATTTAGGTTTAATAATTATGATAAATTAAATAAATAAAATGTTGTGTCCATCAAGGTACTTTCCCCGGCTAATTCGGTCAAATAAGGTTTTGACCGAAAATTTAATAGGAAAGGAAAAAATAAAGCTGAAAATGTCTTTTTAAAGCTGGAAGCGTTTACGAATGATGTATTAAATAGGACCGCACTTCGACGTTTTGTTTCACATAAAAATAATTATTTAAATAATAAAAGTCTTCACAGCTAATATAAAGTAAATTATAAAAATAATTATTTATTTCTAAGGGAATTTATTAAGTAGATGAAATTCTACCGCTTATAAAATAAAAACTAAAGATTCTACAAAAAAGTTTTATAACATAAACTATTTTTCTTTATTTTAAGATCTACAACTTTTGTTTGAAACATTTTTTTATGCGAATTAAAAAATTAAAAATCGTTTTGATTCTATTATTAATAACTGAGGCTTCAACTTTGTTATATATTATTTATGAATTTAATAAAACACTTTAAACTTTAAAGTGTTTTATTAGAATGTTTTGATTCTAATCCACCGCTATAAAAAGCTTAGATATAAAGTTTGGGTTTAATCCATTCAGACGTTTATGCGTTATCGCGGAAACATAGAGACACCCACACACAGACATTTTTCAATAGTCTATGGAATGGACTCAGGGGACCTCAAAACGTGCATTTTTGTTAAAATTGGCGATTCGAAAATTTTCACGATCACAATACTTTCCCTTGGACAGGGGACCGGGGAAAGTAAAAATGATTTGAAAATAATTAATAAATTATTTCCAAACTTAGCTCTGTGACTTTTGACTTACGTTATGTAAGTACGATAAAGAAATGCACATTAAAACAACAACCTCCCGGGCAAATACTCCGCCGGACATTGAATTACAAAATGTACACCTGCTGTTGCATATCAATGAAATATTGCATAATGCAACAAATTTTGATCCGGGAAAAATTCAATGCAAAAACAACAAAAAGAACGTTACTTATCATAAGGCCATCTACAGACACGTGTTTCGGGATTTATCCCTCATCAGTAGAGCTCTGGCTTACATAACTTAAATATGTTAAAATAAATCAATTAAATTAATTAATTATTTAATTTTACTGAGTATAGTTGAATTAATTTAAATTCAACTATACTCAGTAAAATTAAATCAATTACATTAAATCAAAATAAACCAAGTCGATTTAAATTAAATTAAACCAAATTATTTCAAATTAAATAAAAATCGAATAAAATTAAAAGAATTGAAATTATGTATATATATTAAGTGAGAAATTAATTAAACATATACTTATGTATATCTGTTTACTTATTAATTTATTTATTTTAATTATTATAAGCATTGCTAGTTTTCACCGTATAATGACTGACCAGCAGGTTGACTAAAAATCAACTATAAAGTAATGAAGTAAATAAACCTTACGGTCGAGGTCGGTAAGCGGGAGAAATTTATAGCGGCAGTCTCTCGGTTTTAGAGCGAGAGGAATCCGACACTAGGTCCACTAATGGGCATTCTCCTCCCACACAAAAAATACTTGCAATTTTCAATTTATATAAACAAAATTACTTTTTACAATTACTTATATAAATCAATTAGATTGAACGTTTTATTATTTACTTTTATATTTCTTTAAGTAAAAGATTTAATGAATTATTTGAAAATTAATCCGTTAAAAAAAAAACAGATCTGGTAGCTCTTATAGTAAAGACAGAAATGTCACAACACCTCCATTTGATGCAATTGGTAGGAGGAGCTTATTTCTGTAGGTCCCTATATAACTTGAATAAATGCTTGAATTATTTTTTAATAGTATTTTTAAGCAATTTAAATAAAACACTGAATTATTTTGTTAAAACCTCTTGTCGTTGGCCGAGAACAGACAAACACTTTCAATTTATTGTATATACTTAATATCAATAAAAATATATGCAAATACCTGAATAAAGATATTTGAATATATATCAGTTAAATTTAAGCAATGCAGAAGCCTCATTTATTAATTATTTTTCTAAACCTGAATAAAGGGCCATTTACAATGAAATAAAGTCCTCTCTGTATAATTTAAAATTACGCTCTGTGAAAATAAGTGTAAATAACGTGTATAGCAATTTTTTTTAGATTGAGATTTCCTTCTGAATGAAATGTACAAATCCCATTATCCCGGAATTAATGCAAAAGCCCGCGTATCCTTAAATTGTTCCTTTCAGCTACAAGTTGCGCCCGGGGGAGGCCCCTCGGCGGGATAGAATGGAGCGGGGAGAAGGGCGTATTATGGGGGATGCAGGCATACACGCCGCATAATACGACCAAAACGAAGGGAACGTTTCCATTTGGAAAATTGAATCGCCAGACTATATACCCCCGGAAGAGAGAAGAGAGGTCATGCAAATTTCAGAACCCGAGGACCGATCTTGTTTATTTAATTATTCTTCGTCCTCTCTGTCTGCGACGCAACTCAATTTATACACGGGATGGGATGGGACGGGAATTACTTCAAGATATTTCTGTCGACAATATTGTTTACTTCAATAATAAATAAAATAACTATAGGCTTTATTATTTTATACTGTATTAATAATTCGTTTAAATTAAAAAAATATATATTTTCGCTTGTTTATTCTAATAGTGAAATATTTCTATAACTTTCTTTTCTTTAATCAATATTATCGGTCGAAAATAGTTAAAACAAAAATATATTAAGTAAAATGAATGTTATTTCTAATTTTAAACTAATTATTTTTGCAAAATTACTTTTTAAGTATGTATGTTATCATAATTATTAAACAAGCTAGATACACCCGCCAAGAAATCCACCCCTCCCCTCCCCATACACACACATATTCCGGTTGAAATTCGGCGAAGAGAATTATGTCCGTAATTCGCGCGTTAATTGCGTGGAAAATTAACGAATTACTCAAAATTATTTATATTGCGCAAAAACGAAATTAAACAATTTATTAGAGGGCCTGCGGGGCGGGTAAGCCGGGGAATGTGCGCGGGGGTTTTCCCCGAGAAATAATAACCGAGATAAAAAGTAAACAGACCGCCGTTCTTTTAATGAATTTCATACGGAAAGCGCTTTTCGTCTTTTTGCGCGCCCTCTTTTCCGCTCGCCGGCTATATCAATTTACATCGTCTAATTATTAAAAATACGACCGCTCCGTGTTTTGTATCATTAAATTGTTTGTACTCATATAATGAGGAATTTGTAAGAGAACGAATGAGTTTTACGGACAATTAATGTTTTCTTATTTACTTCTTCTCTTTTTGTTGAAGCTAACTTGTAAAGAATATTTTAAAAATTATCAATTCTATATAATTATTTTAATAATCGTGCATATACTTCGAATTCTGATTCGACCCTAGGTTGGGTTAGTATATATTGTGATTACTTGGGTTAGGTTGAAAATATGGTTAACCGTAATTGATTATTTGTACCATTCTAATATAAAATATCGTTTAACGTGAACATTATTTTTTAAAAACTAACAAAACATCTTTATTAAAATGTGTAAATGTATGTGCAATAATATATAAAATTATAATTATATTCTGAGATGAATCGGTTATTGATTGGAGGTCTTTCAGAGTTTTTTTTTTTAATATGAACTACCAATATTTAAAAATTACAAATATCAGTCAAATTTTATCTTTGTATTTTAGTTTATACATTTTTTCTAAGTAATACTTAAAAATATTTGTAGCCACAATCCATAAAAAAAACTATATATAATCTACTTCGTTAGTTAAGTGAAGTAATAAATTAGCCGTTTTAAATTTATGAATTCAAAAATAGCAAAGAAGTACAATCTAATACTTTTACGTCAATTAAATTGAGTAAACTGGATATAAATATCAAAATCATTTGCACAAATGTATTTTTTTAATAGTTTATGTGGAGAACTTTTTAATGTAAGGCCACATTCAGATAAATATTTCATCAATGTTATTGTAACTAAAAAGAAAATAATTAGATAATTTTTGCTAATTATTTCAAAATTGGTTTTCCATCCAATTAACCTTTGATGTTGAATTTAATAATGATTCAATCTTATTAGTGAACATTTTGCTCAATGGGTAATTTGATTTTGTAATTATCCAGCAAAATAAATCCTTATTTCGCAATCATAAATAAAACACTGTTTAATCATTATAAACCCCTCTGTATATTTTACAAATAATGAACGCAATTTCGTGTAAGGTCGCGCAGAAAGGGTTTTCCTTTTTTTTTCAGCGCGGGCACTTTTATCTTTCGCAACGCGGTAGTTAAAATGAAAAAGATGCCATCAAAACGTGGGACGTAATTATCATTCATTATTCACTGGAAATTACAATTAAGGCCGCGACCTTATCTCCATGTGGAATTAATGGGCGGACTTTATTTCGACTGCGCCGCGGAGGACGGAGAGGTGGAGGAAAAAAGGGCGCCCTCGCGGAATTCCGCCCTTTGTCGTCATGCCAAAGTGGAATTAATGCGCGTTTGGTTAATTATCATCCACCTTTCGCATTAAAGGGGGATTCCGGCGCGCTGTTCTTCGCGAAAACAAAACGGGGTTTTAAAGGGAGATGAAAGCTTTTATGATCTTGCTTTATGATGAAAATTACCGGGCTTCGCTGCGCGTCGCAGTAATAATTTTACAATGTGAGTAAAGTAAATGTTGCTTTTTTATATAACACACAAAACATACATTAAGATATTTAATGCAAGATTAGAAAAAAAACTATAATATAAATATACTCACAATACTTCTACACTCTACCATGATGAATATAAAATTTTCTAAAGCAAAATTATATTTCAATTAATTAAAAGGTGTGGCACTCAATTATAGAAAATCCATTAATTTATACAAAAGTTAATAAAAATTAATTTTCATCAATTGAATTGGGCCTGCAATTTTAAAAGTTGTATTGTCCTTTTGGTACAGTATAGAAATATTGTGAATATATTTATATAAAGTTTTTTTTTTAATTTTACGTTTTCTTAATGAATGTTTTATTTTTCAATAAATTATTAATTGTTCAATGTAACTCTTAGTTACAAGATATGTTATAATGCAATGTATAATGTATGTTTTATGTTTCAATAAATTATTAATTGTTCAATGTAACTCTTTGTTTCAAGATATGTTATAATGCAACATTTTTTTGATTTAGAAATAATTAAAGCAAAGAACAAAAAAAAACGTAATATTAGGCCATCTGCAAACACATGTTTCTGAATGTTTACCTCATCGGTACAGCTCTGTCTTACATAATCTTAAAGTTGTTAAATTAAATTATTTAAATCACACCGTCCCTGCTGAGATCTCAGGTGTAAATTATCGAGCTGGGCGACGGACGCGTAATATCGTACTAAAAAAAGAAAATTCCCGTCTCAAATCTGAATAAAAATCTCGCTGTATGATAATAATAACAGAAAAGAAGATTCGTTATATATGATTAAATATGAACATACATACACTGTGAGTATTTTATTTTATTGAACATAGCCCTAATTTATTTTATGCCTGGGAAAAATAAATTATTAATTGTTCAATGATATCCACGCCATATTAAAATACATAGGTAGAAGATTTTTTTCTATTCATCCGCATATTTTTCATTCATACATCTTTTTTTCTATTTTAACTCCACTCCATACTACTTTCTGTACATTCCTTTCCGGGATGTGCGAAATTAAAATTCAGCGACGGAGGTGCGCGCGAAAAAGTTGGCCGTCTATTAAATTACGAGTTGTCACGCTTTATATATATATATAAAATTCACGCACGGCGCACATCAAAGGGTTGCCGCGGAATAATTAATATGGTTCATGATACGGGAATATTAATATTTCATAAGCGGGCGCACTTTAAAACACGCCGCGGCGTTCCCCGATTCCGAATTTCCCCGATGAGGAGAGAATTAAGTGGAAATATAGGTTGTTCATAAATTGGGTTTCAATGGAAGAAGGATATAAAAAGTCGAATGAAGTTTTGATTTAAAAAATGTAAATGGGATACAAAAAGTCGAATGAAGTATTGATTTTAAAAATGTAAATGGATTGAAGTACATGTACACGCTTTTGATTTCAAAGTTGGAAAAGGATAAAAAAAAAACAAATAAAATTATCATTTGATAGATAAAAGGGATTAAAAAAAACATGAATAAAATTTTATTTTGAATGATGAAAATGAATCTAAAAAAAAAACACGAAGAAAATTTTAATGCCAGGAATGTTAATGGATCTAAATAATAAACTAAAAAAACATTATTATTAAAGATGAAATTACGTTTTCTTTTAACTTTATATTTATAAAATAATAAATATATTATTTCGTTTATATTAAATTTCGCGAATATATGAAAATGATACCGTTTCAGTATGCGCATTTTTTGAGCGACGCCAGAGTGGGATATCTAGACGCGAAAGAAATTTAAGAGAACGCCTTGTAGATCTAAATATTAACCTTTCTGTATGCAATTTTTTGAGCAAAGTCAGAATGAAAAAGAGAGAAAAGCGAAAGAGAGTTAAGAAACGAACTTGTAGATGTAAAAAGATAAATTTTCTGAATGCCAACCTTTTGAGCGACGCTAGAATTAGATACCTAGAAGCGAAAGAGAGTTAAGAGATGGATCTAATAAGATACCCTTTCTGTATATGCATTTTTTGAGCGATGGCAGAGTATTGTCTTCGTCTTGTAGGTCTAAAAAATACCATTTCTGTATGCGATTTTTTTCGAGCGACTCCAGAATGAGATACCTAGAAGCTAAAGAGAGTAAAAAGATGGATTTGTGGATGTAAAAAGATACCCTATCTGTGTACGATATTTGTTTGAACGACGGCAGAATGGGAGACCTTGAAGCGATAGAGAGTTAAGAGACGGACTTGTAGATCTAACAAGATGCCCTTTCTCTATGCGTATTTTTTCAGCGATGTCAGAATAGGATACGTGAAGGAGAGTTTAAGATGAGAGAGTTTAACGAGTTTTTTAATTAAAAGTATAAATGTTTAAGAAATATACCTTATAGGGCGACAAAAGTCACGAATAATAAATAAATCATTGTAAAAACCCAAAAATAAAGTATTTTAAATTTTCCACTTGAGACTTCAGCGCCTCCAGTGCTCAAGTGGACAACTAAAGCCGTGTTTCTCAATTTCATATATTATCCAAACCCCCCCCCCCTGGGCTTTGATGCGTAAAGCATTGAGTGCGATATGATTTGTTACTATTTCTAAAAATAATGTAGTCAACCCAAACTACACCCTCTTCCGTCAAAAACGACTTACACTTGTCAGTTATCGCAAGCAAGTGATATTTACTGTTCTGGCTCTTAAAGCAGAAGTAAACGATGAGTTGGACATCTTTTAATATATCAAAGGAGGATAAGATTTTTATGGTATGCATTGTGGTTAAGTATAATATTCATAATTATACATGTTGCTCTTGACATAATAGTTGACATTAGAAATCGTAGCCAATCACATCGCACCCAATGCTTTGATGCGTTCCTGAACAATTCGAACATAGGAAAATTTACATTGAGTACATTCTAGTATGTTCGGTGATACATAAAACTCTCTGTATATTAAATGAGTGTAAAAGCGTTAGAATGTACGGAAGTCGACTTAATATGAAATTTCTGGAATGAAAGATGGAATTTATTTAGAAAACAATTAAAACTTAGAATCATAGTTTTATTCATATTTTTCATTAAAGTTTTTTGTTGTTATTTTTTTTACCAATACATATTCACTTGTTTTTTTTTTTTTTTCATGTTTATCTCAATAAAATTAAACATCTTTAATGTAATTAATGAAAACAATTAATATTTATTATTATTGTTATTCCAAAACAGTGATAAACCTGATACATTTTCAAGTTAAACTAATTAACTAATTCCGCGAGCAACTCAAAGCTGAATGTTATTATTATTTAGCCTGTGACGTTAGGTGTGCGTCTTTATTGCGGCTTCGCACCCTCTGCCGGCTTTACCCCCCCTTGATATGAACCGTCCCGCCCTTTCTGGATAATCCCTGACGGAAACGGCTGTTTTATTTAACGGTTACTGCGTAACTTGGCTAATGAACAATTTCTTGTTTAGCACACGCGCATTCGAACAATTTAAAGACCCTTGGAACTATATATTCATCGAAAGACACGCTTTAGTTAATAAGGAAGCCGTAAATTATTTAGTTTTGGAATGCATTTTTTATTGTAATCAAGCAAAATCAGAAACATGAATTAAAAGTAATCTGAAGGTAGGTAGAATATTAATGATGAAATATCTCAAAGTAATGGCTTCAACAACCAATTACATGAAATATAGAATAAATAAAGGTTATTTTCTGAGCAGGCGCTTGGTGAAACATATTTTTAAAATTAATCTAGGTTTTTTAAATAAAAGCACTTGGTCTATGTTTAACAAAATTTAGTTTAATTTTTACAGGCTAGTTTCGGTGTGTTACATCATTATAAAAGTAAAATTATTTATGGTGTAACACACCAAAACTAGTTAGTAAAAATATAACTAAATTTTCTGGAATAGGATATTTTATTTTTTCGTAACTAATGATGTAATTAACTAATATCGAGATTAAGTCGTATAGTATTTTATGTTTATCTTAAAACACTAATACTAGAATTTTAAACAAAACTTTTGTCGCGCTTAGTCGTGCAATAATCCGCTGAAATCAGAATAAGGGATTAATTTATATCAACAATCATCTTTATTGTAAAATTTACAATAGTTAAAATACATTTGATATAATATTCTTCCTACATGGATATACAGATCGAAAATAATAGGTATAATCCTATGTATAGGAGCTGGTTATATTTTTACTCAGCCAAAAATTAAATAAACAACTTATATTCATAATCCTATTATTTGTCTCTAGTTTATATTTAGTCGTATTTAAAACAAAATTAATACGGGCCAATATAATTGAGTTATTGTAGAAACATTACAATAAATCCATTAAATATAATTATTTTAAATAAGAATTATTTCAAAGTGTGATAATTAAAAATTGCATTAATTATTGAGCGTAACACAAGCAAGTGATTTATATAACAAAACAAGGGGAAATTAGCACGGAATCAAACTTAATACAAGATCTGGAAGATAATTTAGGTAATCCCATTCATGCGTTTAATTAGCAACAATGGGCGTTGTGCATAAATTAGTTAATTAAATCGAACATCTAATGTATGCCGGCGGCCATTATTTATATTCAATGGTAGGGGCTGTCATTGAATGAAAACGCATTCTATATTTGGGAGATACAATTATTAAATAGTAGAATAATAATTTTATAAAAAAACGATCATAGAAATTATTTAAGAAAAATAGGAATAGATTTTTTCATAATTTGATATGTGAATGATATTTTTCAAAATTTTAGGGGGATTATGGCAGTAAGAGTAAAGTGTTCGTCCCAGATGGACTAAACAAAACATATTTGTCTGAATGAAAATTATTGTATTAGGGGATTTGTAGGATATTTTTTTGATCATCGTTTTTTTTTTTTTTTTCAAGACATGAAACTCTTTTGATTCACTTGTTTACAAATTTACAAAAATAGCGTCACTTCAACTTCAGTATCTCGAAAACTACTGAACGAAATGTAATGAAATTTTGACATGTTTCTTTTGAATGTTGACACTACCTAAAACCATATTCGATATTTATGGCGCCATCTATTGGTTCATCCCGGGATTTTTTGACACATTATGTGGCTCTTATATCGCCATTATTCTAAAATAGTTTCTTACTTTTGTCTATTTACTAGTACAGAGGAATACACAGAATCATTTTCATTTAATTAAAAGCTTTGTTTTATGTTTGATTTTTGAAAATTGAATGCGTAAGCCACATTATTTTTAATCTTTGATCCATCAGTAGAAACCAATTCTGATTCTGAATATTTCATTACAGTATTATGAAAAATAATGGGATTTAAATAATTATTTAATTATTTATTAATGAATTATTTTGAAAATTATATTTAATTAATTTATTATACAATGAGGGAATAATTTATTAATTATTTTCATTTTTTTATTTAATTTAACATTTTCACTTTTATTATATATTTAACATAAGGAATATATAATTTGACGAATGAAGCACTTATAAACTAAACGTTATATATTTAAAACGTTTCTAGCTATTATATTATAAATATAAATTCATCAATTTGCGAATTAGGGTCAAAAATACGATCAATAATCCGTATAATTACGGAATTAATAGAATAATATTAATACCGGAGAACGATATACTATCGAGAGAGCCGTTCTCGGATGGATTCAAAATCAGAATGGAGCACACGTCGAAATTAATCAGGCCCTCCATTAGAAAATTAAAGCCGCAACAAATTAATTCCATAAATGAATTCGAGCAAATTGCCACCTCGCGTTCGCTGTCCTCTGAATTACTGCTATCAATTAATTATTCCCGCACACTCGATTTGACTGAAATTCTAACAAACAATATCAAAAGGACTATGCGCTCTGAACCAACGAACCCACCGACCGGGAAACTGGGATTTAAATAAACCGGTTTACGTTTCGATGTCAATGCAAAAGCGAATGTGACTTCCTTAATTAGATTATAATTGATTAAATGTCAAATATTCGACAACTAATATACATTTCTATTGCAAGGTTTTTCCAACTGTATTTTGATATTTAATATGCAAGGTGGCCAGATAAGCTGTGATAATCTTCAGGTAGTGTGATTATTTGATTAATTTTTTCCCGTAATAAAAATCCAAAATTTACGCATGATTTTTATTTATTATTGTGATTTACGGCGTATTATTCTTATAATTAAAAAGTTTTATTTATTGAATTATTTTTTTTTTATCAAGTTGGTATTTCTCGGGTGTGAAGTGCGCTGATGACGGTGCATTGTAATATATAGCAGGGTATCCGGGGAGGAGGAGCGAGAAAAAATATATAAGAAAGTTTCGCGTTATTGAGTTAGTTCGGGACACTTTCGCCTTTGCTCCCGTCCTCGGGAGAGAAGACAGCGCCGGAATTCATAAATTTGTTCTCTAATCAAAAAAAGATTCCACCTATGGAAACGAATTACTCGGCAATAAAGTCGATATTATATTAAGGCCGGCACAATATTTTTCTTCGTGAATCGAAAAAATAAATTAAATAAACCAATTTACAGATTGTTTATATAATATAATAGTAATTCAGAAAAAAAACATATGAGTTTCAACAAGACTGACAACAGTAGAGTGATGAACGGAAAAATTAGATGGCCACTTATTATTATATTTTTATTAATCATAATAACAACACAAGATCCATTTAACGGCCTTCATCAAGGCTTTGCTCACACACACTGGTCTGACGAAATACGAAAGACAGAAATGGCCATCATCAGTAATTCATACGATTAATGGTGGTAGAGTATTTTATTAAATGTTTTTTTTTTTTTAACTTGTGAAGTGGATGGAATATTTAAAAAAATCTACGTTCTCTTGGGATTTAGTCGGAGTTTCTTGAATTATTTGCATTTCATCTCAAGTACTGATCTGTAGCACGATGCTCCATGGTAAAATTGAATGTGGTATATCCTTCTCCGTTTATATATTAAATCTGATGATAATTCATCCAAAATTCTATTATCACAAAGAAAACATTTTGGTATATCAGTTTCAGACTTCGGAAACAAGTGCCTTGGTGAAAACTTATTCCTACAACATCGGATTACACAAGACTTTTTTTCCTGGTGTTTTGTAAAAATTAAATACGAACAAACCCTAGATTAACTCCACGTTATACAAACGAAACTAGTCGCGAATTTAAAGTTATTCAATCTAATCTGTGTTTTATTGGTTGATTTTTAATATTATATTCATATTTATTTCATACAATATGAACTACCAATGTCTAAATATTAAAACCATTAATTATATTAAAGTTGCAGGTTTAGAAGAACAAAAAATAATTTATTATCGTTTTTTTTTTTAAGAAAAATAAATTATCATTCGGAAAATCTGTTTTTCTTTTAAAGAATTTATTCAACAATTCCTTAAATTCCCGAATTAATTAATCCGAATCGAAATCACTAATATTCCTCGCGAGGGCCTAATAACTAATCAGCAGCCGAAATTTCGCGCCTGATTAAGCCCTCATTGCAAAACACAAGAGACGAAGTGATCTAATTAAAAGCACTCCCACCCTTTCGTCAATAAATTCGCACACGGCGAAAAGGGGACGGATAATAAATAACTTTATTTACATTTAATGAAATAATCAAATGAGTGAGGGAGAGAGAAAGAGGAGGAGAAGGGTGGGAAAAGGGAAAGCAAGGGATGTCTATCAGTGTGTTTGATTATAATCCCGTAATGGAATGGATTGATTAATAAATAATCGAATTTGCGTTTGAGATCCTTTGGAGTGTGTGTGTGTGTGCGCGGAAATTTCATTTGTTAGGAGAGAGAGAGAGAAGAGAGAGTGCGGGGCTAATTAGAAAATTTGCGCAATTTGATTAGCCGTGTAATCCCGTATGTGGGTTACATTGTAATTATTTTATCGTGATTAATCAATATGGATTTATTAATAAATATGTAGTGTGTGAATTTATAATGGGATGCTCAAAACTGCCAGTTTAATTAAATTTCCATTAATTACGACTTAAAATTAATTAAAATTACATTTATAAATAAAAATATTACTCAATTTAGTTACTAAATTCTTATTCATATTTCCAGCATGTTTTTCCAGGAATGATTTTATTAATACTTATTTTTATTTTAAAGCTTTAAGACTTATAGTTCCAGAGATATAACCGCTAACCCTTCTGATTTGGTCACGCGGTACAAATATTGATGAATAAAATAACGTAAAAAATCAAGAATTAATTTTAACTTAATTAAACACATTAAGTTAAAATTAATTTTTGATTTTTCTCCAATATTTGTCCAAATAAAAAAGGTCGCCGGCTACATTTATGGAAGTCAAAGTAAAAAAATATGTTTTTATAACTAGTCATGGAAAATTGCTGGAAATAATTTTTTTAAGTTCGTAACTGAATTATTTTATTCAGTATTATAATTTTTTCCAATAACTTGAAAATCATTATGATCGGTTAAAAAAAGAGTTATTTTACATTTGTTCACTATAAATTCCACCATAAATGGAAAGAAAAACAAGTCTGCCACATTTGTGCTTCGTGATCATGATTTCAAAAAGTGTAGTTTTAGAATGCCCTAGTTAGAAATTTTCTTGGGATAATAATAGCATAATAATTTTAACTGTCCATGAGGTGGCTGAAAAGTTACGACCTTAAAAAATATTTACAGAATTTTCTCTTGACCAATTTCATTAATATTTCTTTAATTTGATATATCTAGGACCCATTGTTACTAAAATATAGCCAGTTACTTTTCATATTTGAACCCCCGGTACATAAATTTCTTAATTATGAACGATTTAATCTTGAAATCTTTATTTTATTTTAATCGAGTTAATCAGATTATCAATTTTACACGTTCAAGTCGATAACACATAAAATTACATTTAGTTAATGTTAAAAAAAACTTTATATAAACAAATCCCCAAGATGTGTTGCAAGTTGTGCACAAATTATAAATCCCTTATGATTTATAGTTTAATGTTAGGTATAAATCACAAGGGTGGAGATTGGTATAAAAATTTGCTTATTACTGAAATTTTAACATATAATATATATATATATATATATATAGTACACAAATTATAAATCGCTTTTGAATTATAGCTTCATGTTAGATGTCACTGATAAAGGTGGATATTGATAATAAATAAAACATGGTTATTTCTTTCTTCGCTGTTTTATTTTGACACTATATGTACATTTCGAACACTAGGTGTTAATAATCAATAGTTAACTAATGATATTGATGTAATGCTGTTTTATGAAATGTTTGTTATTTAAATATTAACAAACTTGAAGTTGTTCATAAATTAAAAATTTCTTGTGATTTATAGTTACATGTTAGGTGTCAAAGACAATGGTGGAGATTGATGTAATGCCTTTTTAAAATATGGGTGTTTTTTAAATAAATATTTACTTAGACCATTCTTCGCTACAATCCGCATCCAACCGTCCTTAAAAACTTAGAAGTTGCAGAAAGATCTGCTCTGCACTGCTTACCAAACTTGGACACCCGAACAATCCCCTACACAATCCATCTAACACTCTCCTGTATGACACTTGTAAAATCCCACCCAATAAAGAACGTATTGAAATCCTTTCACTAAAATTTTCCACCAACCCCTTCATTCACGATATAATTAAGTGTATTTTTATGCCCCGCAACCTGGCGATATAGAACTCCAAAAACAACCATCTATCAATTCATTGCATCCAATCATCCGGACATTGACAATGACGTTTGAGATCATAACATTTAAAGAAATGACATAGACTGGACAGAGACAGGCTGAAAGACCACTGGTTGATCGCCAATTTGTGAAATTTATTATGTATAATATAGTAATGTAATGGTTTGCCAACGTACTGTTTCAATTTCACAAATAAAGATGTTTATATATATATATATATATATATATTTAAATCAATGCATTTTAAGAAGGATTATAAAGTGTATTCGTGTCATGTAATGTAGTCAGATTGCAGAAATCATAAAAAAAGAAAATAATTCTGGGGAGAGTAATAACACGAATCCACAAATCATTTTACCATTTATATTGAAACTATTTACATTCTAATATTTCCCCCTTCTTCATTCCGCGGCGCTTCATTCCGATTCTCGACTGACACCTCCCTTTTATTACGCAATTTCGCCATTTGATCCCCGCGGGGAGCGGGCGGAAGAGGAGGAATCGAGAGGGAGATCTTCCCCTCGAACGCGCACACACAGCCCCGAAAAAAAAAAATGCACGGATGTGTCAGTTACGCGGATGAAAAAGCACTCTCGCATAATGCAAAATGGATGACAGGTAATGATCCCATCCAACCAACAGCAACAACACGCGCACACAAAAAAAAATTGAGCGCGGGGTGTATTTTAGGACGCGAGAAAAATTATTATTTAATAGACATCCAGAATCCGAGCCGTGTGGATTGATTTATTGAAATGGTGTCCGCAAAACGGTAATACAGTTTGAAATTAAGTTTAAAATAGGGGTATAAAAATAAAAAAAAAACAATTACAGAAAAAAATGTTATATTTGAATAGGTAACTTAGTCTACTTCTTTCTTCTCATTCTTCTTGAATCTTTATACCATTTCAGGTGTCAGATTCTAATTTCTATTTTCTCCGTTTCTGTCTTTTGCTATCATTTTAATTTCTTCTAGTGTTATTTCTTTCTTCATTTCTATTTACATTTTCTTCTCCTTCTCTTCGAATCTTTGTACCATTTCAGGTGTCTGATGGGGCTTCTGTTTCTGATTTCTCTTTTCTCCATTCCTCCCATTGTTTCCTGTATGTTGTCACCATTTCCATTTCTTCTAGTGTTATCCCTTTCTTCACTCCTATTTATATTTTCTCATCGGTCGCCCTCTTATTCTTTTGCTTGTACTTTTTGTTTCCAATATTTTTCTTCTGATTCTATCTTTATTTATACCAGTTATGAGTCGATAGTTCAATTGTTTCTTTTATTTTATTTTTCTGACTTACGGTTCTTAGTTTTTTATTTTTATAATATCCTTATTTCTAATTATATCCCATTTTGATTTTCCGGCTGTTTTTCTTAGATGTTTAATTTCTTTCACATTTATCTTGTCTTCGTCTTTTTTCTGTATTGTCAAGCTTATTATTGAAGTAATTTAATCAAAACATTAAATGATTCCCACGAAACTAATAACTCAAGTACAGGTGGCGCAAAGAAAGTTGTAAGTCCAACAATCTACTTAATTTTATAAGGGTTAGATTTTGTAGGTTTATGAGCGCAATAAATCACACATGACCAATTTTTATATCCTCCCCTCTAGCTAAGATCCTAATCTCATGTCGCATTTATATGAGTGTAGCACGGTGCTGGATGGTAAATGCATCTTACATTGAAAGAGGTAAATTCAAGGTATGATGCAGCTATAATAATGATGTCACCACTCTAAGTCTGCAATAGAACTATTATACTTACCTAGAAATGAAGGCAGACGCGACTCAATCAATGCAAAAAAATGAATCGAAAATTAGAAAAAACTTTCTTGAATCCGAGATTTGAAAAATAGGCATGCTAGAAAATTAGATAAAAACTATACACCCTTGCAACTGAGTAAAAACAATATTTCAACTACAACCAAACACCAAGTAGAAAATGGTAGCTTGAAATCTAAGATCCTACATGGAAGATACCCCAACATGTTAGACACTGCACAGATAGACAAACCATCGTCGCTGATGTGTCTTAAGGAAGGTCACTTATATCCTGAAACTGAATAATTTATCATACGTATTCAGGATCGTGTGATACCACAAACTACGAAAAACACATACTGCACTTAAATGGTGTGGATGGGTGCAGAAAGTGTCAACAAGATATTTTTAGAATAAAACATAACAAAGATATTGAAGAAGATACCTGAATAACAGGTAGACAAGGCCTAATTTGAGGTAATGTGACAAATATTTCCGAGTTGAAGTTCTTGAAATAGTGTAGGGGTTTTAGTCGGTAATTAAAACCGGAACTCGACACTCGTTAGTATGTAGATGTATTTCCTCCCCACAGGAAAACAATCAATAAGGACAATATCAGGTTTGTTATAATCGACAGTTTTGTCGTATCGGTATGTCCCAATGGGGTGTGTGTCGTTTTGAATCGAGTACAGCTTCGGGTAAGTATTTGGAATAAGGTAGTGCTTTAGTGCAAGTTGCTGGTAAATAATTTTTGCTACCTGATTGTGACATTGTCCTGCAGGTACGCGTTCACCATCCTGGCCAGTATAGGGGGCAGTCTTCTCTGTGCCTCGGTCGTTATCACTTCCCAGGGAAGGGTGTTGAACGCATTTTTGATGTCAAGGGCTATCATTACGATATGCTCCCTTTTTCTCAGCGGTCCTATGTTGGCTTCCATAGCAATCTTCTTAACTGCCATCACTGCTTCGATAGTGGATCGTCCTTGGCGGAACCCGTATTGCCTCGGATACCCTACGGGTATAAAAATCTGACAATAGAGATGCAGCGTATCTACAAGAAAAAAAAATTGTACCAGTTATTATATCAGGAACAGGAGTAGTGAGTGAAAGCTTTCTCGAAGACCTGAATTCGATAAGACTACAAGAAAATATTTTCATATAGATCTAAAAAAGAACAATTTTACAAACCTGTCACAAAGTCAGGAAATTTTTAAACTGTATGTATCGAAATGATTATTTTTTTTTTCGTCGGCAGCTTGAGCTCAGATATTTCAATAATAATAATTATTATTGAAATAATCCCACTCAAAATTTCTGTTGTGGAATTTCCACTAAAAATTCACAAAAAATATAGTGTTTAGGACGAGTTTTAACAAAGGATTTTTTATTACATTATTCCATTATCACCTTTTATCTTTCTTTAACCTTTGAATAAAAAAACCTTCTCGAATTCCACAAAATCGGCTATAAACAACCGTTTTTGGGAATTTGTGAAATCGCGGTGAAACCGAACATCTGGGATGCACTCAGACGTGCACAAAAATAGTCACACTAATTTGCCTATTTTCTCCCCCAAACCATTTTTTGTTACATGTGACGAGTCCAGTAACATGCGCAGCACACACCGCCACCTAGTTGTAGTGAAATTTTTATCTTTCAAAATATTTTTAAAATCACGTAGTTACGATCATCAGAATGATGATTTTGTTAACTTTAGACTGTATACTATCTGTAAATATTGTGTTTGTTGGAGTTAATAGAAGTATTAGTATTAAAGATATTTTATTTTAATCTCTACATCTGAACCATCGGTTGGATCTCAGAACCAGGAGATCTCAACAACTGAACTAACTTTCATATAGAACGCATATCGTACCACCACCTGTGCAATAATATACAAAAAGTGTTATTCTCCAAACTTGCCACATAACAAAAACATTTCTAGAATAAAACACACAATATATAATTAGTATAAATGGAATGTGATGAACTTCATCTCCATCCACCGAGCCAAATCCAAAAGTCGCACGTGTAGAATCGGCTAATTTGTTCAAGCTTCGACTGAAAATGTGTTCTTTTTGAAAAGTAATAATAATGTCTTTATTTGTATATAAAAAATATAAGCATACAATAAAGAGAAAGCAAAGATCAGTCAGCATTATCTGTTGGTGCTCTTTCACTTAACCTATAATAATCTATCCCACTATAAACGAATTTCAAATATCTCTAACTCTATTTTAACGTCCTTGCTCGTATTATTATATTATTTCACAACTGTGAACTATTTTCTTTTTTCATTTTCATTCACTAAATTAATAAAACTCAACTGAAAATCATCCGAATCGCGGCTTCTAAAGTCCCCCGGCTGGATGTTCGAATAGGGATTCTTACACTTGACGACACTCTATGCTCGGCACGTAATAACTTCAATAAAACTAAATCTTCATTAACGTGCAACTTCGGCGAGTTCGTTCGGCGATTCCGCAACATTAGGACTCATACCGGAGACAATGGAAAGTCCGTGACGAGTATCTAAATGTATTATCGCCCGGCACAACAAACCGGGCTCTCGTTAACCCAATTCAATTTGCACTACATGAACTACGGAAACCAGCTAGAGCTATAAGAATCACTCAACATTCGCGATGGGGATTTTAAAAAAAAGGATTGTTTGATTACAAATTAAATGATTAGAAAATAAACGAAATAAAAAAAGTGTGAATTAAATTAATGACCAAAAAATTAAAAGAATTTATATGAATAAAGAGAGAGTGGGGCAAGAGTTTTACAAATAATAATTTGGAAATTTGATGAAAACGTATTTTCATTTAATATTACACTAATACGACAGATAGATATCTAGTCGATAGCTAATTCCAGAGTAAAAGAGATTAACATTTACTTTGTCGTCGACACCGCATATTTTTCGTGAAGTCGTCTTCGTATTGTCGTCGAAACCTAGCGATAATTGCCGCCGGCTTTGTATGGTGCATCACTCCCGGAAACCCACGGGTTCTAGCACATATTTGGACTACTTGTGAGTTTCACTTTAAGCACTTCCCTTCTATCTCATCGTATTTACCACTCAGCGCCGTAGATCATTCCCGTTAGGGCGAATTAAATTGAAAAGTATATATACAGTCCACTAATTTTTCTGTCTACGAGCTTTTGATCGCACACTATTCATATTTATTTTTAATCATAAAAATTTACTTAAAAAAGATAAAATCATAATCCACGCTTATGAAAAAAAAAAACAATCTTACACATTCGCATTTCCCTTAATTACTTTTTTATTTTTTTTTTTTTTTTCTATTTTTTGCGTGCAATTCACCTTTGCGCAGGTAATTTCGATTCGTTTAGGCCGTGAATTTAATTCCGGCGGGTAATTAGAGGAAACAAAAAACAGGTAATACACAAAACGAAACGAGCGCTCATAACCACGAAACCGACATCAACATTCCGACAACTCGTCGCTCATTTCATATATTTTTTTTTTCGTTGTTGCTTTCTCTTTGCGTCTTCGCGTGCTCGCGCGTAATTAATTTCGCCGCTGCAGCGAAAATGCGATTGGGGTTTTAATTAGATTTCGACCTGAACATTTTCCTTTCAGCGTAATGGTTGAACTTTGTACTTTTTTTTTGTTCGATATGTATATGTGTATACGCGGATCTTCAATGATGCCATTAGTCTTTTCGCAACACTCTTTTTGCGAATGCATGGACGCATAAACATATGTTTATAATAAATAAAATAATAAAAAAAAAGAAAATTACAAAATGATCCAGTTTGCGGTACCCCAGAAGGAGCGATGGAATTGAACGTGTGTCCACATAAAAATTGAACCGCTTACGTGTTGATATTCAGCTAGTTTAATTTATCCAAAAGAGTACTATTAGTAGTAGTATTTTTATAATGAAAAAAATCCAAGATTTGAACTTTGCGGTACTCCAAATTTAGCGATTGAATTGAAAAGGTCCACTTGAAGATTCAGCAGCTTGCGTCTTTATATTCAGTCAGTTTATTTTTTTAATAGTACTATTAGTAGTAGTAGCAGTACATTTGTAATTAAAAAATAACATAATCTATTTATTTACTTATTTATTTAACGGTGGGCCATTACATAATACAATAATAAACAGTTTTAAACAAATAGAAATAATAACAAAAAAAATCATACTACATACTACTTTCAAGCGCATTTTTATAATCACGCTTGAAACACTTCAAGCTCACGCCAAAAACATCTATGAATTTACAGTATTTATTAATATTATCAATCAATGTATTTCTAGAGCTATTGGATACATAATACTTGCTAGCAAGAAGTTGTTGATAATGATACAAGATTATAACCTTGTGGTACCCCAAAAGTAGCGATGAAATTAAACGGGTGTCCACTTTAACATTCAACAACTTACGTGTGTAACAGGCAGCTTTTGCCTTTACGTTACTATTTGATTAATATTTACCATCAATTTAAAATAAGAGTTAATTAATGGAGATTTGCATATTCACTATAGGCAACCAAGGATACAAAAACCATTAGAAATAAAAAAAAATATTATTAGAAATCTAAATTATAGCTCTACCCTTGTGTTATGTTTTATAATTTAAAAAGGTGTGAAACACTATACTAATAGCCAGCCTGTCTTGTCCATTTTATTTGGTGTTGTGAATTGTAGAGCAATTCCTGTGACGACGTTCTCCGTTGTACGCTGTTGTTTGTTTGTCCTTTACAAATAAATAATATTTTACTTGATCATGAGTAAACGTGCGTGAAATGAACGAATCTGAAGGAAACTTACCGTTTGGTCACAATTCGCATTTAAAGTCCCAATTTTGAGGTTATAATTGATCCGATTTTCGACTAAATAAGCACATTGCGAGTATAAATCGCACATATGATGAAATTATCTTCTAATTTATGACGAAAGTCACCATTCGGAAAGATTTCTATTATTTGAATTTATTTAACAATTCACGATTGATTCTTTTTTGTGTATGTGTGATTGTGTGTTTCGGTGCCACGTGGTGAAAGAAGGTAAATGTGAATTTGGCCTCTTACCCTACGGGCAGTTTATTTCGTAAGGACGATTTTTTTCCCTATGAACAATTTGTATCCAGAGACGAGTTAAGTACGATCGTTGTGTACAATTCAGTACTCCGATCGAGACGTGTACGCCGATCACAGGGTACCGTGTGGATTATTTTTTTAGGGGTGGAGAGTTTCTATATTCTGTCCTAACGTGTCGAGAAAGGAATGAAGTTGTGGATGGATGATTTGCGCGTTGTGAAGTGTTCGAATCTTGAGAAACAGGGGAATTACACGAAAGACTTTATTACCAGATAAGTTTTAACTACGTGTGTTTAACAATTGAAATAAAAGAAGGGAGAGAGTTAATTTAAATCTAGCCTTTATGATTGTTAATGAAATGTTTGAATAAGATGAGGTATCTCTTAGTGTTTTACTTGAAGCTTTTGTTTATTAAAATCTGTAACTGTAAGAGGAAAATGATATCATTATTCTTATTTTTTTTAATTGTTGTCAATTGTTAAGTAAAAGTTGATTAACATTGCGGGTACGAGATAATAGTTTTTTTGTTGATTTTTGAAATTGTAAATTGAATACTGGGTTTTATAATTAAGAGTTAAATAATTTGTAACGTGACTTCTGGTTTCATCAATTTAACATTTGATGACAGAAGTCAGTTGATTCCTTTTTTTTATTCCCTTAACTGGGTTGTGAAGAACTTAAGTCAACTTTACACGATTTTTACGACTGTTGTTTATTAAATAATGATGAATGCACTTTTTAGGCTTTAGCGCTGATATTTAGAACTGTACAGTTTGAATGCCGGAGAATGTCTGTTCCAAAAAGGTGAAGTTGGTCTCCTCAACACCAGAACAACCCATCGATAATAATATATTAAAATCTAATTAAGCACGTATAACATTGGGAAGCAAGATGTAAATAACAAAATGAAAAATATTTATATAAGGATAGAGATTTCGCAGACAGACATTAATGGTATTTATTTATGATATGATTTGAAAATGAACAATATTTGAATTTAGAGTTAATGACTTATTTGCTGTTCCAATGTTATCTGTGCGAATGAGATAATGAGTTCCTTAATTTACAACAGCTAATATTATTTACATAAATAGATTACAATAATCGAATAATATATATACAAGAAATATTTATAATAATAATAATAGTAATACTAATAATGTATATTATTATTATTATAAAATGTACTGGGGTACATTACAAATTTTGTGATCTCATTATATACATATACCTCTTCTGATTTTTTTGTTTTTTTATTAAATTCTAATTTAAATTGATAGCTTCCTATTATTCAACTACCTTATAGTTCTTGGGTACAAAGGTAGGTAACATCTATAATATTTTTTTATTAAACCAAGTGGTGCCCAACATTTTTTTTTGTTTCTTGAGTGTTGTTAAGCAAATTTCATAATCTTACTAACTACTCAGCCGCCTAAATAAGAGCTGCCGTTCACAACGACGTTATTATTTAATAATCATTATTTTTATCAAATAATAACGTTATACCTGTTGAAATTCAACGAGTTTAATTTTTTAAAAGAGTTCTAAGCTCTTGTCTAAGTACTTCATTGAATTTCAATAACTTCTATGAAGCGTATAGATAATATAGCATCCCAGAACTATTTTTGTGATGGTAAGTTGATTGTACTACGAGTATTATCTTATCAAATCCGTATATATCACATCAACCTGAAATAACTGTCCAGATTTTTTGATAAAAATTGTCTCGAAGTGAATAAAAATTCAAAATATGCATAATTATTTTATTTGTAAAATTTTGAATTAAAAATTTAAATAAAAAGCGTAACATTTTTTTGTACGAAAAGTCATATAGTATAAAGTAAAATGTATTATAATGTAAATGCCTCCAAGACTCAAAAATTAGATTTAAAATGTTTGACAGAACAGAAATATCCCGATACAATTTTAATTTGTAAAATAGAAAACACTTAACTTTTTTATCATTTTTGAGAATCAATATTTTTCTGTCATTAATTTCGACAACATTCTAATCATGTTCTAAGTGTTTTTTCTATGGCTATATCAGCAAATATTAATCGTTTTTATATATATAAATCTTTATTGGCAGATTATTTTTAACGAAGTAATAATAATAAATAAATGCAATAAATAACTAACATAAAAATAAATTCTTCTGCCAATTGGCTATCGACCGTTGGTCTTTCCGCCTTAATCGTTTTTATTTTTTCGTTTTATATATAAAATAAATCCATAAATTATTCATATGTTATATTATACACATCAAACATTTCTTTACTACCTCCCGGAAAAAAAAGAAGAAGGGGGAGAACGAAGGAAAAAAAAAGTCCGTATCAATCAAAATAAGCAACTGCTTATTTATTTACGGCGACAGGCGTCGAGAGCGCCGGAAAAAAGAGTCTTCCTACACAAAAATCCTTTTATCAGCCGCATGCATTATTCCTTCAGAGATCGCCCCCCACCACTCTCCCCCGCCCCCGATATCGGACCTTGTTTACGGCCCCACTATTTTATGCTAATACTCTCCCAACCCCGACAACAACGGCTTCTCCGGTAATAATGAAAAGCAGGATCAAAAATCCTGGGGATCTCAAGGAAAACCGAGGTAAATTAATTTAGTTAAATCCAGACACACGGGAAGTTTCGGTGTAATGTAATTTAGGGGGTGGGGGGGAGGTTGTCTGGTTGAGTGTGTTGTTGAATCGGGACGGATATTTTATGTTCGTAATTAAAGTTGGTTACGAGAAGTTCATGGAATAAGATAATGGAATTATTTACGTGTGTGAGGATACAAGACGTGAATCATTAATTTATTCGCGCTAAATATAAACTGTATAATAGCATATTCAAGAGCTTTTATTCGATAAATCTATAATAAAATTTTCAACACTTACAAATATTAATATAACAATTGTGAAAAAAAAAGAAAATAGTACACCTTCGTTCAACGTCAAGTAACATAAATTACCACATAGTAGCGATAAAAACCATCGCATATTTATAATTTTATTTAGGATTTATATTACAAATCAATCACATAAAATAATTCCACAACAAAAAAATAAATAAATATGAATAAATTATTAAAAATCAACCAATAAAACACAGTGTTTTACTAGTTGATTTTTAATAATTTATTCATATTTATTTCATACGATATGAACTACCAATGTCTAAATATTAAAACCATTAATTATAAAAAAAATAATAAAGTAAAATGCTCTATTTAAGATAGATGCTAAATATTAACCACATTATTTTTATGACAGGGAGCACATGCACAATTAAACTACATTGGTTAAAATAACGGAATTTTATTTGGACACAAAAAGCTTAAAACTGCGCACAAACCCTCACGAGTTTTTACTACCTCAAAAACAAACATAAAATTAAAGGAAATATTAAAATCCAAACACATTTCAACATTAGTAAATGAAATAAAAATATTCAATGTGTTTCTACCAGTGTTAAATATTTTTCAATAAGAAAAGCACTTTTAAACATTGTATAACGGATTATTGTTTGCATCGCCACTGATTAACGATTAAAGCGGTGGAACAAACGATTGCGTTTTAATTAGGATTAAATAAATAACGACGAGCTCGCCCAATTATTATTTTAAATTACCATTGCGGTGGTGTTTATAAATGAATTTATTTAATTTAATATTAATGTGTTTCGCAGATGGATCGTGTACGTTTTCCGTCGGTCGTGTAAATTAGTAATTTAGTGCTTGTATTTAACTGACCGACTCTACCCCTCCCTTCACTCAAATAAGTCAATTGATTTTCGCGCAATTCGCCCAGTGCAAATAATTATTAGTTGATTGGTTCTGTTGCAATTAAATTGAAATATTAACCATTAATAGGACGAATAAAGTAATAGTAATAATGATGAAAAAAATCTTCAATTGCATTATTTTCGATGCTGTATTTAGAATTGTAATTGAAAGTTTTAATTTTATAATTGTATTGAAAATAACATAATTAACACCCCAACAACCAATTTTATAATCCTTCGAATGAATTGCTCTACGATACATACAAAATCCCCCCAATGAAACACAGACTGGAATCCTTATCTTTAAAACTTGATACTAATCCCCACATTGCCTCTATCATACATCTTTGTATCCCTCGCAACCTAAATTCTCCCACCCTTCATTAACAATTTATCAATTCATATCATTAAATTTGCAGATATAGAAAAGATGTTAACAATCATGACTTTTAGATAACAAGACAAGAATTAAACAAGACATAAAAACTGATGGTCGATAGCCGTTTTCTAAGGACAACGTATAATATAGTATAAGAATTATATTGTTAATTTATTGTATATAAAAT
Organism: Philonthus spinipes; assembly: GCA_963082785.1. Taxonomy (NCBI): domain Eukaryota; kingdom Metazoa; phylum Arthropoda; class Insecta; order Coleoptera; family Staphylinidae; genus Philonthus; species Philonthus spinipes. Next base: position 10,727,657 of record OY720302.1, read on the forward strand.
TGTCTGCAGAAACAATGATGTTATACATATATATAACATAATTATAGAAAAAAAGAGTAAAAAAGTGTCTTTAAAGTGGATAAAGATCATAATTATAAAAATGTGTAATTACGTAAAACACTGATGCGTTAAACCAATCTCGTTTTTCCACGATAATCAGCTTTCGGTAAACATGTTTTCGTGTCAGTAAATATCCGTTTTGCGCTAAATATTAAAACCGACAGTGCCATTACGCGGGGCTTTACAGCACACACTCGCGCTTAGCAAAGCCCTCTTTGTGCAACCTAATACCATTCTTATTTGTCCGGATTTTACAATCCCTTCACGCGTACGCAAAGTTAAATTAATTCCGGCGCGCGTTTTCCCATCCATCCATCCATCCCTTAGGAAGAGGCGCGAAATAATAAAGTCCCTCTTTCAATATCATCTAATAATAACAAGGAAAAAAGAACTGAAAGCGATATAAAAAGGAGAAGTAATCTGGGTGATATATGGCGCGAGTGATAAAAATCCCGAGGCTGTTACAATATTTCAATCACGGAGCTTTCGCGGGGAAGAAAGACGCGATGCGTTCTAATTTTTTTTTGTGTGTGTGAGTGCGTCATTCAAATGCTGATTTTGCTTGAGGGTTTTTTGAAATAAATGGGTCGCGCTGCTAAAGATTTTTAGCTTGGGAGGGTTTAAAAAAGAAAACAGAAAGTATAAAAAATAAATTAAGCGCGCTTTTAAAGAAATGTTTTGAAAAGGATATTTTCTTTTGTATTAATTTACTTGAAGGCTGAAAAAGGGCTAAACAATGCGCTTATTAAATTTGTGCCCTATTACACACAAACTTTTTTATTTCCCTATTTTGTCATTAAAAACCGTGTTAAGGGTTGGAAAGAGATGGCTATAAAATTATTGGCAATCACTAATATCATTAATATTTTGATGAGGGCAGAAAAATCTCTGACCCATGGCCCATTGAGACAAACACCTACATATATTATAAATATGTATGTTAAATTGTGCTGTTTTATTTGTATAGTTTAAGAAGATTAATCCAGTCGTTAATTTAAATTTATATATCTTCATATACTTCGTAACATCACAGCCAAAATATACAGACGCTTCACTGTCTTAAAAAGTCGACACCCGAAATGGATACCTGGTGTAAGGTGGCGCAAAGTGAAAAATCGATTACAAATCGATTGAATGTGTAATTAATTGTTTTTATGTATAAATTTTTTATAACCCTTTTTATTACGTTTTTATTGATTGAAATAATATTCATTTTCGATTTTCCTATTAAATCAATATATGAGTTAATAACTACGAATATTCAAGTTTACATTTAAATTTTTTACATTCTCTTATGAGATGAGGAAATGTTTTGCGCATATTCCAATCGACTATATTTCAAAATTTTAACGACCATATTTCAATTTTTTAACGTATTCAAAAGAATACGACACTACAAATTGCTGCAAGACATTTGTCTGTGGTAATCGTTAGGTTTAACCTATACGTTATTAATTAGTTTCGCATTCTATGAATACATATATTAATTAAAAAGTTGATTAAACTGTTATGATAAAAAATAACGTATATGTTAGACATGACATTTTCTGTACAGAATAGCCCCGTATATCTGCTTCATTCACTGTGAAGTTTCCAAATAGAAAAATAAAGTGTTTAGCTGTCACCACACACCAACTGGACTGTTTTTTAATAAACAAAACACTTACTTTATTTGTGTAACTTGGATTGTTTATTGATGACTACAGTTTCGATAACAAAAGTCTTTTTATAACACGCTAAGGTTGCCGAAACTATACTCAAAATAAACAATCCAAGTTATACAAACAAAGCAAAAAGTGTTTCATTTATTAAAATCGATTTAAAATGTATAACACAGTAGAAGTCTTAACAATAAATAAAATAAAGTTTATAGTGATTTTTTTATTACATTTATAAAAAATGCTTGAGGCCGTTAAGTATCGATTATAAATATTATTAACAGCAAACAAAGCTGCTGGGCAAAGATTGGCGGAATTAATTAAAATTTTCAATTTTTAAAACTCGAATAATCCATACATTTGTATAAAATAAATATATTTTTCATATCAATATTTAAATTATTAACGCGCGTATTTGGTTTCAATATCAAGTAATCCGATGATTTATTTATGAGGCGACGAATAATTACAGAGAGAGTCAAACGAAATTATTAAAACGGAAATAAAAAAAAACAGACTTAATTTTGTATAATGAAATTTCACGTTTGCTCTCTTAATGCGATCCGCACGCGCTTTTTTTAAATATTGTTTATTTATTCCATTGCGTCCGGCGTTTCGCGTATGTATTTGTATTAATTAAAAGTACTCCCTTTCGGCAAACGCGACAAAAAAATCAGCGTATGGAATTTTATATGGGACATACGGAAGTTGTTGAGAATTTAATTTTAATTTTTAACAACGTTTGAATTATTAGAAATTAGTATAATAAAATTAACGTAATTTTAATAATTTTAATTGTTTTTTCTTTTTAATTTAGTGATCTGAAGTGTGGCATTCTGTTCTGGAGCAATGTTTTGATTAGTTATAAGTAGAGTTTAAAGTTAAGCTTATGATCAAAAATAATCGCTAGATATTTTCAGGCGGGAGACGAAAAAATACGTAATCGTAGTGGGAGAATACTTTATTTTGTTAGAATGAAAATTTACAAAATCGATTAGGAAGGACGGTTAGAATGGAATTCGAAGTAAATATTACTATTCCTAATCGATTTTGTAAATTTTCATTCTAACAAAATAAAGTATTATAATGGAATGCGAAGTAATAGTAATATTTACTTCGCATTCCATTCTAACCGTCCTTCCTAATCGATTTTGTAAATTTTCATTCTAGCAAAATAATGTATTCTCCCACTACGATTACGGTTTAGTGGAAGGTGTGTATATATGCACAAAATACATAGGCTTCGCTATTACATCTCCTTCTAAATGTATCATTTTGTAAGGTTTAGATGGTAGACCGGTCTAACTGTTGGTTAAACTGGATCTTGACATATGATTTGTAATATTAGATTAGTTTTTACTTTTAGTGTAGAATTAAACAATGCATTACGAATAAAGTTATTATTATTATTAATGCTTCCTCCTTTTGGGGTAACCAAGTACCAGTCCTCATCACTGACAGCCTACCTCATCAAGGAAGGCTAGCAGTGTCGATATCGATAGATCCTTAATTGTCGCCATATCTGGCCATTCTTCGCCCAATATGGATCTTCTCCTAGACTTGTGAGTTGGGCAGTATCCGAGTTTCGTCCTCCAAGCTACACCTTCTACAGTCTGGCGATTCTGCAATCCCCAGACTATAGAGATATGCTCGAAGTCTCCTTCCTGTCAGCATAGCGTTAATTCGTTTAAAATTTGCTCTGGACAGCCGCAGTTAATAATTGGCTAATCTTCTATTTGGGTACCTATTTGGGTTTCCTTGAGAAGTCTACGGCCTTTTGTTTCATCCCATCACCATCTAAATTTCTTTAAAGTATTGGCAGGTAGCATCTCATATACGAGCCTTAACTTGGCCGTGGCTCCAGCCTTTCTATTCCATTGTCATTAGTCGATTCTTCCACTAAATTCATATGGGGAGATTGCACTGTATAAAATTATACTTTACCTGAGTAGTCACTTTTAATAATGGATTTCCTTCAGCATTCTCTCACCAATCCCTCGTTAAGTCGGTGAGCATAAGCTCTTCCTATCTTGGTGATAGATCGGATGGCTGCTGTGATAATACCTCAGCCTCCTGCTTCTCACTCTTGGAGGCCTCCTTCACCAATGAAGAGTTTGAAACTGCTGAGTTGCTCGCTATTTCGGCTGATTCAGGTTTCTTCTCTGCACTCGGCTTGTTGGGGTTACGGAATCCTAAATTATAGTTTGTAGCCTATAATTTGAAATGCCGTAACCCCAACAAGCCGATTGCAGAGAAGAAACCTGAATCAGTCGAAATAGCGAGCAACTCAGCAGTTTCCAACTCTTCATTGCTGAAGGATGTAATTGATTTAGTCATCCCTGGTTTTTAGAATCTTGTGTTTTAATTTGTACATTAGTTCTCAACATAGACCATAGATGGCTCTGAAAAGAGCCGATTTTTATAGTATAGTTTTTTCACAGAATATAAAAATTACGCTTTCTATCTTGAAAACTTTTTATTCACTCAACCTAGATCGCCCTTTATTAACGGAATAACTTCTTTAAGTTACAATTTCTATCTTGTGAATCTTTTATTTACTTAACTAAGATCGCTTTTTTAAAGCAATAACCTGTTTTAATTACGGTTTCTATCTTGATAACTTTTTATTTAGCTAATCTAGATCGCTTTTTTAATGGAATATCCCTTTCGAATCGCTTCCTATCTTGAGAACATTTCATTCACCTAACCTAGATGGCCTTTTTTGATGGAATAACCTTTGACTAGATCCTGCATACATATACTGTTGTGTGAAAAATACAAATAAAATAACAATTTAAATAATTGATTTTGCACGTCGAAAATGTACGATAAATTATTGCTATCTATCGTGGTTATAATTCGTATTTTACTTACTGTACGGTAAGTTTGAGTGTTGTAACGCGGCCCACTTCACGCTGAAGTGTAGGACAGATGAGTCTATAATAAAAAAAATATTAAAGAACAACAACATATTTACCTATGCACATTAATTTGCATTGCGACGGTAGCAATTCCTAGAGTGGCGATAAATCATCCTAATTAAAGTGCACTTCCCTCCCTTCATCCGCGTTTTCCGTTATTAGCCGGCCCGCGACGCACAAAAGGGGTGGGCTTTTCCGAACAGATAAAAGATGATAAAAATGGAACGCGGAGAAACGAAACGGATAAAGAGCGTGTCGCCGACGTTGATTGATGCTTCCGGAGATGAATGCCACTATGATGAGCGACCAACATAATTTCATATGGAACGAAACGGATAACACACAGGGGGAAACAAAAAAAAGTTTATCGCCTCTTGTATTACTTTTATCTTTATTTCTGTTTATCATCGCCCCAACCCCTCTACAGTGCTGGAAAACAACAGACGTCATTTGTGACGGTTGCGAATGGAAAAACATTCGTTGATGGAAACATGACGTAAAGAGGGAAGGTTTATTTTTGTAGGAAATTAAGGTGAAGTTAAGAATTTATATAAATTTAAAAGAATACGAGTCATATATTAAAGAAATATTACAAGTAATTTTTAGGTGGGAATTTTAACAGAATTCTATTAAAAAATCGTAATGTTTTAGTATTTTTTTAGATGACATTCCATGTGCCGGATAACCTATCAGAAAAAACGAATTTATTCACTTTCCCATAAAAATAAAAGGAATTTTAAAATAAGTATTTATTAATCATTTATTTTCACTTTAGCTGCCGTGGCTTTTTGGCATACGTTACATAAGTACTGCAAAAACAACTACTATAGCATAGGCCTGAGTAGTAGTTGTTTCAAAGTATATTTGTGTTATAAAGTACTTACATAACGTGAGTATAAAGGCACGACAGCTAAAGAGAAAATAATTGACCATTAATTAATAATTTTTAAATTGTATTTAACCCATTAGTTTGGGTATGAGCTCCAACATAATAATACAACATTTAAAATACGTAAATAAGTTGGATTGATTTATGTCCCTGGTTTGAAGTGAAATAAAGAATACTATAATTGATGTCTTTGTTATTTATTTCGTTCAAATAGACTTTAATGAATTACAAATAATAAAATCGAAACAACATTATTTTACATTTTCATTCTAAAACATCGATACCCCAACATTTGATTTCAGTTTCACACACACAAACACCACAAATCCATCAATTTCATTTCGATTACGGTTTGGGTATTTAGTTAAGTGCTGATGTTTCAGTTGTTTGTTTTTTTTTGTCCACGTGTGTATGTGTGTTGTATGAAATAAAAGCAATTAAGAGATTGCAATATAACCGAAAGCACGATCAATGATGAACATTAGCGAGCAATTCGGGATAACATCGCCAATTCGGCTAATAGCGCACGTATTCATTTTTTTTCCTCTATCTGGGTCATAACACGGCTATAAAAATAATTACGCCGGCGATACTGCCCAGATGGACGCCGTTATCATCGCAGTTCCTATCCTATTAGCTCATTTACAACGTCTCGTTTATTAATTAAGAAATCATGCGATGGACGTAAATAACACACGCTCGTTTATGATTCTTATGATTGGGATATTATTAGTGATACATTTATAACATTATTTATTAATATGTCATAAACATTAACTTATTATTAATAACTTGTCATACATTCCCACTAATTTTCTACATACATATAATATTGTATATTTCTTATTGATGGGCAATATCCATTATTTCAATAATCGAATACGAAATAGTTATGTATTTTCGATAATCGAATGATACAAATGTTTTTATTTCTGTGAAAACCAAGTCTATGTTTGAGATGAAACTTCATTTTAAATTTTTAGTTTTTTTTACAAATACAAGCTTATAAAACAAGCACTCCACAGATTTAGTGCAGTGCTTGTTTTACATTAAGTTTGTGAAACTAAAAAATCCAAGTGTATTATACATTTGCTGTTTATATAACCACTCCTGAAATTAAATTTTTATTGCCTATTGTATTTTTCAAATAAATTCATCTTCAAACCTGTCACTAAAATTTCTAGTACTGATATTATTATCGATAACTAAATACAGAGTAATTTTTGACCAATATGCATATTGCGAGGAATTATAGTTCTTGATGGTGATATTTGCGTATTTAAAAAAATCATGGAACGGGAAAGGAAATAGTTTTAATATGAGTTTTAAATTAATTTCTCTTACATGAATCGGAAGATGATTAAATAGTTTTATTCCGTGATATTTAACACTCAAACGAATTAATTGTGTTGAGAATGGCGAACTAATAAAATTATCCTATTTACCTTGAATTGTTTTCCAGTATTTGTCAAATTAGAGCTTCCTTTATTTGCACAAGAAAAAATATGGCACCTAACTTTTCACACGTAACGGTATGCACAATTTTTACAAAACGGATTTCTGGGCAATGGAAAATCCAACCATTCGACGAACCAACTTTTAGGAACAATTTTCAGTGAATGTATGGTCTGAAACTGTAAATAGATTACTTATTGGGTCTTTTATTATTCCAAAACGTTTAATCGGTGATACTTAGATTTTTTACAAGAAAAATTCTTTGAATTGCTGGAGGAAGTTAATAAATTTTCGGAATGACTGACTGCAGCGACGCTAGCGCGCGCGCTTATATAGCGTGCTTGTTTCTCGAACTTTCCGAAACTTTCGATAACGCCGCGTTTACGGTCGCGCGAACTGTAGAACATTCTAGAGTGATATTTCCAGTTTCTTCTTTCACTTTCGTTACAATATCTTTAATTTAATCATAAAGAATGTATAACAAAGCCTCAGTTTAAATAAATTGAGTAAATAAAAAGGAAGAATTATTCTTCAAAGAATTTGTACTGGTTCTTCTATTTGAGTCTTATTTTTTCATAGACTTGAATTTTGAATTGTTTTGTAATTCTAATAAAGTAGTGGAAGTATTAATTGACATAAATGATCCCGACCGTTTCTTGCCCTTTTTCATTTTATTTATAATTAATTATAATTTTAATTATAATTAACCGACTTATTTAAGGTGTCATAGAATTTTCATTATATTATTATTACTTTCTTGTGATTTTTTGATCATTTTTTTCTGCTGTTTTTTCCACATCGAAGTAACTATGCATTTCAGAAGATCTGTTGAATTGGCGATCCCGCTAAAAACGTTATTGACAGTTACAACTGCAGCCTCAGAACAATCTGTGGTCACAGCTGAAGAATTTTGCCTCACAAAATTTATTTATATTTCTTGCTGGTAAAATATCATTATATTTTATATAATTTACTTCCCTTTCTTCTATAGGCCAATCACTATGCTGTTCGTTTATGCTACAATTTCCTGAAATTCCTGTGAAATTTATGGCATCTGTAATGATTCTTCTTCTTTTCGAAGTAGTCAATTTGAGGTTAAAATTTGACAAACAATTTTTTATCTCGAAAAATATAAGATTTATGTAGACATAAAGACATACGAGTGGGTAGGCAATTGAACGGGAATTAAAAATATATATATATAGGGTGTTCCATTTATAATAACACAGTTGATCGCCATTTCCGGTACAACGAAAGAAAGTCAAAATATATTCCATCAGGAGGTTACATTCAACCGTGCAATGTAGAATTATTTTAAAATTTTCCGGGGTCAGGAACCCCGAAAACGATTAATGGGCGGTATTCGTGATTTGTTTGTATACAGGGTGGGTATACAAACATATTTTAGGTAAAATGGGTTGTCGCTCTTTATTGCCAGGTGTTGTCTATATTATTGACCGCACGTCACACGTCCATATTTTCTCCCTTCCATTCCTTCTTTTCTTTCTTACTCGCATCTGTCCCTTGCCATGATAACTTTATTCTCCCTTGGTACTATCTCAAGAGCACACATACTTGCCACCTTCTATTGTCGCTTTCCTTGCAGGTATTTTCTTTTGAAGCACCTATGACGCGGAGCTTCAACAGTATTTCAATGCGCTTTCAACTGCACCAACAATTTCGGATCACGAGCCGTAGCATCGTGAATTTCGACAAATCAGGCCTGCTCACCAACAGCTTCAATTCAGCAATATTCTACTGAGACAACTTTTTCAATTTCCTCTTTGACACCTTACTCTTATCCTTATTTTCTTCTCGTTATTATCCTCCGCGTCCTTTTAAAACTGATCCCTGATTGTCAAAACAGGTGTTTTCATGGAGAGTGCCGTCAGAATAGATAACATCGATGCGGGATATCCGGCTTCGGATCCAAAATTTTGAAAGGCTCAAACATTCGGTATACGCGGCCAGCTCGTGCAGCCCTAAACTCTCCTGGATGTACTCGACCTCGACATTCTGCACGATAAAAGAGGAGGTTAAAGAGCTCGTGTTCTTCTCATTCTCCTTATCCTTCTTGATTAAGTTTTTCCTGTTCTGCTGCTTATTGTTTTTGCTGATTTTAAGATCTCTGATTTTCAGATTTGGTAATTTCGACCGTTTCGGTTTCCAAAATTGGCTCGACGTTCTCCTCGGTATCAATCAGCGCGGATTCCGGTTCTTTTACCTCTAGTAGAGAAGCTTGCTAAATAGACGGGGGAACATCTTCATCACCCAATCCTTTTTCTTTTGATCTTTAAGAGCTAAAACGTCTCCGAGAGCCTGATGTGGGACTGCTTCAGTCGCTGCTCTATCGATCATCTGATCTGGGGATCTACTTTGAGCGAGAGCAAGGAAGGAAGCGTTTCCTCTTGTAGATCTGTTTGATCATATTCATCCCCCGCCTACTAACATCTTAAGGAGGACGACGGAGCCCACCTTACTTCCAATGCAGTCATAACACAAAGAAAGGGGAGAATCAATCTAAACCTTACCTTAAATAGCTGCCAGTAAAATGTGCGATCAACTCACCTCTGGAGGGAAAGAATTCCGCGTAAACAAATTAGCAACAAACAAACAATATGAATGTACACGACACTATACTACGGATTATATGCACTCCTTTCAATCATTTCTTATCGCTCTTGTCCGTTCACTTCCAACAATTTCTCTTTCGTCGTCCACACCACACAGTGGGACAGATCGATCAAAAAGGTGGTCATCGTGATTTTCCATGTCGCCAAAACCGACTAAATAAACGTTATTCCTTTCGACTTTTATAAAAAAATTTATGGGTTATCTAATTATTATACAGGGTGTCCTATTAATAATAGTAAAAATAATATAATAAAATTATTTTCAATTATACAGTGTGTCCTATTATCAATACATCAGTAATGTTATGACTCTTCTTAATTTTAAATTTTCATTATTGCTGACTTCAAATTTAAACATATATGCAAAAATAATTTGTTGAAGAATTAAGAATCTATTAATTAAGGTATATTTAAATTAAAACTCTTGGTTTGTTTCACTGTTTTTTATATTTTTACTCCGACTAGTTTCGACCTTTAGTCATCTTCAGGGAGATACATATCTCGGAGTATAAATATAAAAAACTGTGAAACAAACCAAGTGTTTTAATTAAAATATACCTTAATTAGTTCAAAAATGTTTCACCACGGGTTAAGTGAGAAGTTAATTATTAATAAGAATTTATCTTTTTCCCATTTGAAATAAAGGTAATAAATTTCACTCTAGGAATAATATAATACTGTGTTATATGTGTGTAATTGATATACACAATAATTAATAATTATTTTTATCTCCTCTCTCCAACAACATAAGAAAATACAAAACTCATCCACAGTTTGTCGAAAACACATCATGTTTTGATTCGTCATAGCCATAATACGATATTTTAATTTTAAATTAATTAATTTGTAAATTTTTGTAAAGTATTTCGCTACTAAAGTATATTAAGTAGCGAAATATTATTAATTAGTTCGATAATTTCATTTTCGATAACCCAGCATAATCACAAACATCTACATCGAACAAGTAGAAAAAGACAGAACCCCGAAGAAAGTTATAATTATTTCGCGTATTTTGCGAAGACTATAATTTCAATTAAATCGGACAAAAACTACTATTTGTAAATGAAAAACTTTTTAATTATTTTAGCAAAGTCTACAATAAATTTTGTGAAACTTAAAAAAACTCTTGTTTTATTTACTAGTGTATTTTTGAGTTTTATCATCGAAAATAATGGATTATTCAAATAAAACGTATTTGAAAATAATTAATTTACTCAATTGAATAATTAATTAATTATGTTTGCTTTATTTATTGCAACTTTTTTACTACCTTACCTTTTGACGTTATGTAAGTACTTTAAAAAGAATAACGATAAATTAAATAATTATTCAATTGAGTAAATTAATTATTTTCAAATAAAAATAGTTGTTATTGATAATGAGCACTTTGTGTCTCGAAATGTACATCTAACATAAAAATAAATTGTGAAGTAAGGAATAACAGTCTTTCAATTCGTGATTTTCAAATACGTTTTATCATTAATCGTAGGCCTGATGTCACTGTGTTGGCAAAACTATTGCAGTAGTGTCTCTACAATAAATTTTGCGAAACTTGCAAAAATATTATCTTTTTATTTTATTTAATTTGAATAACTATAACCGAGTGAACAAATACTTTTTTCTATTATTTATAATTTATCTCTCCTTATCAATGTTGCTATTACTTTTTATGATAGACCAAAAATGTTTAAAGTTTTATACTTCTTCCATGGCTTTTCATTTCGGTATTATTTTAAGTGACATATTCTCTGAAAATAACCCTGTTTTTTTTTTGTTTTCATTATGAGATATAAATATGCAAAAATTGTGCCATTACGCTTCGGCTAATTGGCATGCTCCGTTTCCATTTTGTTCGAAACTTTGGGGCGTAGCGCAAACTATTGTTGCACTGTACCGTTAATAAACTCATCTCTATCCCCTTTCGCGATCCATTTTGTGCTTGATACTTTGCTAACGGTTTTTCGCGCGAGAATGTAAACAAGACGGCCACTTTATTGGTAACGACCTCGTTAGTCCTTGTCGAAACTTGGAAATGCAGAATTTTGTATCCGTTCGAAATAATAAGTTACTTCATTTAAAATTTCATATCAGTAAAAGATAATATTAGTTTGAATTAAATTTGTTTATTTATTATTACGGAATCTCCATTTCATTGACAAAAAAAATAATAAAAAAAACCCCTAAATCTAGTTATTTGATTAAATCATCTTCAATTTTAAATTGATCGTTTCACCAACTAGATTAGGATTTTTTATTAGTTTTTTTGTCAATGAAATGGAGATTCCGTAAAAATAAATAAATAAATTTAATTCAAACTAATATTATCTTTTACTTTTATGAAATTTTAAATGAAGTAACTTATGAAGAAAAGCTTACAGTCATTTCATTTCAGAAATTAATATATTTAATATTTAAACATTAGTAATTCATATTATAATAATAAATATAAACGTAATCCTAACATCAATCCCAAATATGCCTATCCTTCACTAACAATTCATCAATTCATTTCAAATAATTTAGAGAACTTAAGACAGTGACGTTAGCAATCATAACGATTGAATAAGAAGACAAGAACTGGACAAAGACATGCAGAAAGACCGATGGTCGATAGCCATTTTCTGAGACTTAACTAGAGGTTTATGATTGTAATGTAAATATTGTAATGTAATTTAAAGTATTTCTCAGAAATAAAGATTTTCTATATATATATAAACGTATAAATAAAAGAAATAAAACTCATATTAAACTAAATAACTTTAATTTCTCTACCAGCTTTGGGTTATTAGCCCATTCTGAATTTTAAATTCTCTTGAAAATTGGCTAATAACACGAAACATGTAAAGACTTGGGTCAGTTTATTTTGGATTGATTGATCTTTTAGCAGAATTTAAAGTTATTGCATTTAGTGTGCGTTTTTATTTATTTTATGGTATTTAAATGTTAATTACTAAAATTAATTAAATATAAGTGGAAAAAAACATCGCTGGTGGGACTCAATCAATCAATTTATTGGTATATACGATTATATAATAAAATATGAGATAAGCCATACAAACACATAACAATAATTATTTAAAATAAGATAAAAATACAAAATGCGCAAAAGAAATTATATATCACGTTAAAATAATAAATATATTACATGGATTCAACTTATATTTAATTAATTTAAATTATATCTCAATATTGCACACTGTAATTTCTTCAATTTCATAGATATAAATATAATTTAAAAGGAATATCAATTTAATTAATAATATGAACTAAATGAATGGAGAGTGAGAAAAATAACAACAAAAATACTTAAAATAATTCAAATTGTAAACGTAAAAATAAAAAATAATTAATTAATAATATCTATATTTAGGCATTAATAAAAACGACTAAATTTGGAATGGATACTTAATTTGGCCTAATCTTGTACATATATGAACTTAATCTATTCAAATTATGTTTTCGAACTCGCCATTCAGCAACCATAACAAACACAATCGATTTTTGTATAAACATACAAAACACAAAATCCTATCTATTCGTCTCCACCAGACATCTCTGCAATCTTGCATGTCGGTACAAATTATTACAAACCACACACGTCAGGCCGCTTAATAAAATAATAACAGCAAAAAAGCATGTGCTAATCTTATCACCGATTGAGATTTCACAGATACAATCAGCAGTGATGTGGAAACGTGTTCGTTGGCAGACAGAGGCCGGGGCGTGCGTGGCTGATCTAGCCCGATACACGGTTTAATAAATAATAACTTTATCGCACGCCACGAATTCCCCGGCGGACAATGAATGTATACGGGATTAATAATTTAAACATCATCGACCAACCCTAATACACAAGTTATGTTGTTTATTTATTTATTTATTTTTTCGTGAGCGTATGTATTATGAATAATCCTCGCGGCGTAATCTAATTATTCACAACCCATTTGGTATGATACATATTTAAACATGGCTTTTGTGTTCGTATTATAATTATTATATTTATACACTGGAGTATATACATTTGTGGATTATTTAATTTTTCATTATTTTATAATTGATTGTATTTCTAATTTTGTCAAAACTATTGACTTGTTTTTAAGTTGCACAGATTTTTTTGGAGAAATGACTGCTACAATTTTAGTCTTCTTGACCTAACCCTATCTCATCCTCAAAACAACTTTTACTTTCAAGAGAATAGTATTTATTCACTTGTTCACAGTTATTTAAATAAATTAAATAAAAATGATTTGAAAATAATTAATAAATTATTTACACATTTAGCTCTGTGACTTTGACTTACGTTACGTAAGTACTTTATACAAATGCTCATTAAAACAATTACTTATTTGCTCGAGGATTAGTTGTTTTAATATGCATTTTTCTAAAGTACTTGCATAACGTATGACAGAATGTCACAGAGCTAAGGTGGAAATAATTTACTAATTATTTTATTTTTTTATTTATTTTGACTTTTTTACATATGAAAAATCTACATATGTTGATGAACACTTTTTGGAATCAGCGCATAATACGAGATGTTGGCTGAAAGACCTCCGGTCGAGAGCCGATTCATCATCTACAGAATATAATTCTAATTTTTATATATTATTATACATACATATACACATTTGAATAAAGATGGTTAGTTAGTTAGTTACGAGATGTTTTTATTTTGCGTGTCTGATATGTTCGTTAAAATCAATATCAATATCTATCAATATATATATAAATTTATATATATATATATATATATGAAACACTTAAAGATTATCAAAAATATACGGTAATGACCATTGGTCGTAACGTTAAATTTCCAAACACTGGAACTAAATTAATGTAATAATTCGCAAACGAACGCGCTAATATATAAAGGAGCGCTTTAATTAACTTACAGGTAAACAACCTAAAAAGCCCTTCGGGGGAATTACCAGTTGTTTACTGCTTCCGGGTAATCCCCGTACGGTTCAGATGGGCACCCCGGCTTCGCCACGGTTCAAACGGCCTGGCACACCTTCCTGTATCACTTCATAAATTCAATCTAATTCCATCCAGTAATAATTTAGAATCGATCGGAATTTTGTTTATTTTCAATAAATCAGTAAAAATGTGAATATTTATTTGTATGCACTCATTGAAAATAACTTTACGCATTTTTTATATTTTATAAGAACATTTAATTGCCTTAAAGGATGTGTTTAAAATTACTTCGTATTATTAAATGATTTTTTACCAGATTTAATTACAGCCAGCCTTATATATATTGGGTGTGCAATGAGTATGGAACCGATTAAATATCTTCGTAGTTATTTGTCGGATCAATTTGAAATTTTGAATATATGTTTAGCTAATTAATATCTATTTACGATAAAAAAACGCGAACTCAGATTTATTTAATGTAATTGGTTTGATTTGATTTGATGATTTCATTTCAATTTAATTTCAATTGATTTAATTTGCAACGTGTCGAAACCGGTTGTTCATTCCCTTTCAATGAGAACAACAGTTTAAATTATTCTTCTCGAGGTCGGTTCTGGTATACTTTTGATTTTAAATAGCCCTATAAAAGTTAATCCGGAGGCGAGATTGCAGACGACCCGGAAACATCTCACGCAAGACTTCCATAGATAAATTTGACACTTGAAGCCTTGCACCGTCTTGTTGAAAACACGTAACATGTAAGAGTAAATAGAGTTGACCGATGTCATCTACTAAAAATATTTGCAAAATCTCCACATATCGTGCACTGTTAATAACTACTGCATTTCTCAGTTCAATCAATTTTTAAAACCGTCTCTACACTGAACATTCTTTGAGCAATCGGCCAGCGCTCCATATCTAACAAAATTCAAGATTTGACATTTATAATCATTACAACTTGATGCTTAAAATGTTTGTACTTAATAATTCAAATGGGGTCTCTCATAATTCGATACCCTATATTTAAGATCAATGGTTAAATAAATGTTTGTTTTACTTATTAAAAACAAATCGATTAAATTCATAAACACCCATATTTTCACTGAAGAAGCTTTAGTGAAAATATAGAAAGGTTTTCAATAATTACTTTGTATAGTAGAGAATTTACATTTTCAAGAAAGTTATCTACTACTTCCCCAAAAGATTTCCAGGCATTTCTCTCAATTGACTTCATTTTTTGTTTTTCAGAATTAAATGTCTTACAAACATCTGGTCAAATAAAAACTCCACCTTCTATTTTAGCTTTGGCAATTTTGGAAACAAGACGAACAAATATTTGAATGACTCCACATCTTTATTGAGTAATTTTACGAACTGTTTGATCACCGCAAGTTTAATTTGAAGCGGCAGCATTGAATCCTTTTCTGAACTTACTAATGACAGATGTTTAATGTTCTCAAGACTAGCTGTAAACTCTGTTCTAATAGACCAATCTTTTCTGTGGCAGTATTTGGTTGTAGTAGGACTTGTCCTATAAACACAGGAAACAGGAATGTTGGGTGTAACCAAAATGAAGACTTTTTAAAAAAGGAATGATTTTAAAATCTGGGAAGACTTGCCATTCATGTTATTTTTTTTACTGAAATTTCTCCAAAAGAAATTTTAACGCCAGAATGCTCCTAATGTGCACATAACGGCAAGCCTTTGGGTTTGTTTAAGGGTGCGGTTTAGACGAAAGAGATAGCTATATAAATGTTGGTAATCACTAATTCGAGTTAGATTGCTGTTGTAATTAATGAACAATATTGAATTATACATCAAAGTAATCTTAAAATAGGCAGAAATTTCATCAGGTGAATTAAAAATTATTTTAATATTTAGTTTGCGTAAAAAACAATTATAAAAAACAATGAAACGTTGCCAAATTTATAGCAAATTTCAAATTATATTTTTGCTAATAAAAAATTGTGCAATGAACATTTAAAGGATTTCACTAAATTCTGCATTCAAATAACTTAGCAGACATGACCTATTAATTTCATTATATCTTACAATTTTCTTTTCTAACTTGAACTAGTAAGTTGACGTAATACACGAAAATTAACGATTTATTTTTTATTTAGACTGATACTTTATACTTGGTAGATAAAAAATGTAAATACATATTAATATTATTAAATCCAAAAGAATGTCTCTTTTTTCAAACGATTATTTCCATTTTACTATATAGCTATCTCTACTAAACCGCAACCTTAAGTTGTATTTTTATTTTCATGGAGCAACCATACCATCGCTCCGTAATTTAGCTTATTATCCAGTGCAAATACATTGACCTATTTTGAGGGATGAGGTTGCGTCTAAGGTTCTCTTTTATTATCACAAGGATATGCTCGCTTTCTCAATTTTCCACTCCTTATGTTTAACTTTGAGTCCATAAAGATATCGATATATTTTAACTCATTAGCAAGGGTTACTTGCGTTAAATAGCTTAAATAACACAATTATGTGTTCTATGTTTCTTGGGGAAAAGGGCTACCTCTCTTTTATCTTTATACTCAGAACTTCTTGCATTCTAAAACATAAAAGTTCTAATATTTCCTGGATTATTAAGTTTCCTTATCGATTCGTCCACCAGTGGTGACCATAAAAGAGGTGTGGTCATACAATTCAACATATACAAAAAGCTAAACATTTGGTACTTCGTTTCTCACAATTTTCTTCTTTGGTTGGATTTGTTCCCGTAATTCTGTGCAACGGGTATCACTTCTCTTCTTTGATTTTGTCCATTATCTTTCTTCATGTGTTCCAATGTTTCGTTTTTGGCATCCACTCAGTTATTCCAATGCTTCCTAGATCGTCCTCTGGTTCATACTTCTATCTTGATATTGGCCTGCTTCCTTCCATCTTGTTATGTGGTTTCCATTCCATAATTGATTATAATTACCTCCGGATCAGATCTACAGATGTGTCCTAGCCATTTCTGCCTTATCCACTTTATCCACTTTGTATTTTTGTTGGTGATGTGCGGGGATCTCCAGCGGTGCGGTATAACTTTTTGTAGAACAGGCTGGCAACGCTATACCGTGCTGTCTGGCACTGTGCTTCCCTAGTCATTGGGGACTTTTTTCTGCCAGCATGACTGTGGTGAATCGTTACTGGCAGTAACGAGCTATGGGGAGCTCGTTATATGGCCGGATCCGTAGAGATGTAGTAGCCCTTAGATCATAGCAGACTATGGAGAGCTTGCTGCTTCGATTATCAGTTAAGCTGAACTAACGACCGGTGGACTATGGTGAGCCTGCCGGGTGAGTCCCTGGTGGGACTGTCGTTCCTAAATTTATTTTTCCCTTTCATACGCTGTTCCGATCTTAAGTGCTTCACATTGCTGCGCCATCTGTCGGTGATAATAATATCACGGCGTGCGTTTTTGAGTGGAGGGCGTTTTCGCGTAACGCTCGGGTTCCCACGGTAATTTTTTCCTCTCCGAATTTTATTTAAATTTCTCTGATGTGTCTGTCGTATTTCATTTTAGGCGTTCTGACTGGACGTAATAACGTCCTTTATAACACTAACAAAAAAGCAACAAAGTACCCTTTGTTACTTTTTTGACATTGTTGTTGTTTTTGCTGCGTGTTTAATTATGGGTCTTATCATTCTTTTATAAATCTTAATTTTTGTGTATACAATTCAATAACTGTTATTTAAGTTTATTATATACAAATTTATATATCTATGTTCCACCCCTAGAGGAATTCAACATTTATTATTCACAGTTCTTTTTTTAGCATTGCTAAAACAGATATACTCATGTATTTTTTTAAATTATATATTTTTTTGTGGTTTTACATCTGTATTTTTCATTCTTTTTTTAAACCCTCCGCTTACATCCTCCAGACGCTCGTTTCACTTAATCACAGCTTGTTGTCAGTTGTCGCCCCCTTTTAAGCACCATCCGCGGGATCCTCATAAAAAAAATTATAACAAAAGCGAATATAAACCGAAAACCGCATCTGCGTTTGACTAACGGGAATAACTTATTCCCCACACACCCACCCTTGCCCGCCGTTCGTTTCCGTATGCATATTCAACTTTCGAATGCAATTTTCGTCTAATTCCGGCCCGCTGAATTTACAATTCAATTCAACTTGCTGCGCTCCCATTATTTCTGTCATATTTACTTCATTGCGGAATTCGGATTAATATCGCGCGCCCCACCTTTTTCCCCGGCGCGCTGAAATATATATTGCAAAAGTTCGAAACGAACGTCGAATTAATTGCGGGCTTATTTGGAAAAGGTCCTCCCGCAGTAAACTACTCCAAAACATAATTAATGATAATATGTTTAATTTAATTTAATGCGGACGTCTGTTATTATTTAGTTTATTTCATCACATTATATGGCTTTGGGTGTAAATTAAACAGCTTAACACATTTTGTCAATAAGTCAATAAGTTTAAATAGCTTTCAACTTTAACAGTTTCTGAAGAGGCTTTGTTAAATTCTCTTTGAGTTGAGAGAGAAAAGCCCTCTGTAATTGTTACGTTAGAGGGGATTGCCTTGTTTTATATATGTAAGTATATAAAATATTAATTCATAATGAATGTTTAATTTAGTCTGTGGGAAGTAAGATGTCAACTGTTTCTATCTGACGTACGTTCAACTCTACGACTCCCTCAATTAGGTGTTACCCTTTAACACCGCATTGATTAAATTAGGAAAAAAACAAGTGAAGTGGATATAAGGAAAAGTTACATTAATGTTGTTTTAATGTTAATGCAACATTATTTCTGATCATGTTATTTAGTGAGTTAAAAGCATTCTAGGAGGAATATCACAATCCTCCCTGAAGATGACCAATGGTCTAAACTAGTCGGAGAGATAAAATGTAAAAGTGAAATAAACCAAGTATTTCATTTAAATAATTTATATATATAAATATATACATATATATATATATATATATATATATATATATATATTGTATTTCAAAGTTTTCATTACAATAGTTTAAATAATAGTTTTAATAATTTAAATTATCCTGTAATTGGCCTTTTAGCTGTTGGGTTAAGTAAATAAACAAATAAATAGTAATTACAAAATTATAATAAGTCAATTCAAGAAGAAAACTTAATGAGAGAATACTGTTTTGGTTTTAGTTTTCAATAAAGTGAATAAATAATACAATTATGGCTTCGGTAATGTTAACTGAAAGTTAACGCAACAAAAAAACAACAACTGAATAGTTGCAGTTATAATTTACGCATTGTTTGCAGCGTTCTGGTTAAGCGTTGAGCAGTTCATATATTTTAAATTCCACGCGAGACCAAAGAGTACCCAAAGTTTATTTATGAACTAATATAACCCCGCGTTTCTATGGCGGCTTGCGGTTTACACAAACTACCGAATAAAACAACCCCTCCCTCCTTTATTCCCCCTCCCATCGTAATCACGAAAGTGAACTATGCGTTGCGAATGCCGCGGTTGTTTTGGTTATGAAGACGACCCTTACTACTAACTCCGTTTCTTTTTTATTATTTTGCATTCTTAATAACTGCAAATTAAATGCGGGGCCGTAAAACCCTCCCTCACCTTCGTTGAGTGACGCAGTGTCGGAAATAGTTGGGGACGCGCGGTCGCTTTATGGCGGCGACGCCAACGCTCAAGATCGACGGTTGTTGCTTGCCTGTTGAACATTTTACTGAGTTCGGGGAGATTGAGGTTACTGCAGAACTTTGCCACTTCACGTCGCAACTTCATACGCTGATGAATCTCCCGCTCTCGGTAGGAATAATGGGGATGTATAACAAACACCTTGGGTATTCAACAAAAATGTGTTTTTGCATATACTATTTTTTTTAATTTACACAACTTTGTTAATTAAATAAAATTATATTCCTTCCCCCTATTTGTTTTATTGTAAAGTTACAATAAATAAAGCAATTCAATGTGTTAATAATTTGTTTGGTTCTAGAATTAATTTTAAGTTTTAGGATAAGAAGACGATTTAGAGGGTCGCTGAGAAATTTGTTTTTTTATTTCATTTTTTTAGTGTTATTCTGCATCTTGTTGGCTTGTTTCTATAATAATCATTATTATTATTTTATTTTGGGAATAATTAATTATTTTCACATTTCATCCTATCATCCCATTAAACAACTCAAACACAAATTTATACCTTTTTTTCATTCGAGAAGAATTAAAATAAATTCCAATTACCGGCATTTATAAATTAGCGAGCGCGCGCGAAAATAAGAAGCAAAAAAAAAGCGGCGGCGGAGGCCGTCGTAATTAACGTGGAAATTAATTATTCCGCGCCGGCCGAAAATCCGAAACTTCTCCCTTTTCTTCGCCTCCTCTTTAACTATTATAAATTTGCGCGAATTTTTAATAAACGGCCGCCGTAAATTACGAAATATGCGTGTCTCCTCGCACACAAAAAATGTATAAAGCGAACCTAAAAATATAAGTAACGCAGAGAGGGAAATTATATAAAAAAAAATAATGATAAAGGGAGGAAGAGCGAGAGAGAGAGAGAGAGAGAGAGGAGAAGGACAGAAGGAGGTTGCTAATTAGTATTAATGAATGCATCAATTAAAAGGGCGCGCTTTTTTGGGGGACGCTGCCGGAGATAATTACACAAGTATTACAAGTCTAATTGAAATAAATAATTCCTCACGTAGACTGTATTTTTTTACTTTCATTTTCACGTCAATCAGAATAAAGTAACAATTTTTTTCTAACGGCAATCTAATGACAACAATAATTACCCATTAATAAACAAAGAAGATAACACAATATGAGTAGATAAGAAAGTGATTTAAATGGTATGTTCGAAAAGTAATGCATTTTTTTTAATTATAATGATTAAAAAAATAATGGCACAGACGATTAAAATTCTTCAAAATATTATCCTTGAGCGTCGATACATTTTTGACGCGGTCTTTGCGACGCTCGGTACTCGTCGGAGCCCTCTGAATACCTTCAATTGTCCCGAAGCAGGTGCCCTTGAGGCTGTTCCTGATTTTTGGGAACAGGAAAAAGTTTATCGGGACTGTAGAAGGTTTGGCGCAGCGTTGCCTAGTTGTGCTTCGTTAGGAATTTGCGGACTCGCGGTGTGGAGTGGCTCGGCTTGTTGTGATGGAGCACCCAGGTAGCGATGATGTCCCTTCTCACTCGCAGGACCCTTTTCCGTAGCTTTTTCATCACATTCTCGTAGAAGGCAGCGTTTACGTTTGAGGAAGGAACTATTTGTGGACTACTCCCTTGGCGTCCAAAAACACAATCAATATTGTTTTAACCTTTGACTTGCTGTTTCTTGCCTTCTTGGGTTTAGAGGATTCCAGCTTATCCAACAGCATTACACAGCACTACTGGCGATCCCCGTACATCACTCCCAAATTGGTTAATTTATATTTGTACCACGATCACAATCTTATATAAAAATGAAAGTCTATTCTTCATAAATCTAAATTAATTTACGAATTATAAATCTGTGATTTCCAGGGCAACGAGACAATGGATCTTAAAGCATTTCTAAAAAATATTTAACTAGGGAATAATCTCTTAACTGTTGAAGTAACTTTTTTGAAAGTTCATACTTCAACGACTAATGTATTATTCAGGGTGAAACGCTGATCGAAGTCGCCCCTATTCAAAGTTTAAGCTCCTCGTGCTAATGGCATCGGTGTAGAGTTGTATTGAATACCTGAAGCATTAACTGAGATAGATAGTTAAGAATATTTCTAGGTTCCAGTGTAGAACGTAAAACCTATACGTGACAAAGTTACAAGAAAAAAAAAGAGAAATAATAAATTATATAAATCAATTAGGAGCAATTAATTAATTTAATGGCAATACAACCAACTAACCGGAAGTCAGGAGAGTTCAAAATAATAAAATGAGATAAGCAGGAAGGATCTTCAAACACTGTGGGTTATTTGAATTGTTCTAAATAGCAATATTAAGTTGTTTAAATCAAGTCCAAAACCACTTGATTTCTAGAATTGATTATTTAAAGTGTGTGGAAACAATAAAAGCAATAATTTTCGCACTATCATTTTTCAGTATTCCTATAAGTGAAAAATTCGAAACACCTTAAAAATTATTCTATACTTTTATATTTGCCAACGGCTTAGCAATATTTCGAATAACTGATTATTACTAATATTAATTTTATTTAAGAACTACAGCCATTTCATTTAAATATGAAATAATCATCCTTGGATCCTTATTTTTCATTCGCAACATGGTGCAAGTTGTACCCTTCTTGGAAAATTTTTCTCTAGTAACTCTTGGACAACAGTGATTGTATACGGGTTGTAGTGTTCTACCGGGTGGCTAAGTAAAACACCAACAATTAAACAATAATTTAACTTTTATTCTCTTATAACGCATGACTCGGTACATTCACTAATAGAACTTAAGATCGACTGCGTGCTCATCCTGATAGCTCACAATTCATCCGCGCACGCCGGATATCACCACAAAAGTCAATAAAGAAATAAAGCGCGCAAAATATAAATTAAAATAATTAAACACTACACGGGTAAAAGTTCAAGTCCTAAGAATTCGACGAACATTTTTGTCAGACATTCGAAGAGCTTGAGCGTGACGGTTATCGCCGGGGACTCAGTCCAAACGCAGCTCATACCCCCTCGATGTTTGCAGTTTCCTTCCCATTCATAGAGATATATGTTTTCTTCTTGTAAAATTGATAAATTTTAATATAGGGGTAAATGTTTAGTCAATTTGCCTGTCAAGGTAATTTTACGATTCCTCGATTGTATTTCATATTTAATTGAAATGGCAGAGGAAAAAGTAATTGAGAAACTGAAATAAAAATGTAATGGACGTTAATATAGATTATATTTTAATCATATATTTTTTGTGTTTGTCGATTGCTAAGACCTTATATATTTTTAGTTTATAAAAATATTATATTTCTTTTTTATATATTCAATCTACATTGTTAATAGGTGTTTAACAGGTAAAATGAAAGAGCAATGATCAGTGAATTAACTGAACTTCGTGAGATTCTGAATATATTCTTGATATATATTTTTTTAGGTACGATTTTTTTAATATTTTTGTTTTACTCTTATTATTTTTACAAAGTAAAATATATTTGATTTATGGTAAAAAATAATTTAAAAAAAAAAACATATTTTAATCAAAATTTAATATCAAACATCTACTAATTCACTATTGAAAATGTTCTCCCTCTCAGGGAGTTTCAAGAAACTATTTAACCGTGCGTAATTAGATCAGACCGCACAAACAAGACATAAAAGTGTGTTTTTAATAAAGTAATATGACTGCATTTAATAATGCAACCGGAGGAGAGTTCTTTAGACGTCTCGTAAATAAAAATAATTAGTTTCCTTTGACGGCGCGCATAAAGCAATTTATATTTCAAAGTTTTTATTTAAAGGGGTCTCAATAAATTAGAAAGAACGTTCCTCCAACCGACCGTTCGTTTTCTATTTAGTGACTTCTAAGGAAATAAATTCAATTAAGGAAAAAAATTAAATAATAATTTTAATAAATAGTAATGCTTTTTTAATGTAATTATTATAACTAAAAAGAATTTTGAATTTTAATATATTGAAATATATATTATTTTATATTTTAAATTTGACGTGTATTACAAACCACGTACACTTGAAGCCCTGAGTGAAACAATAGCATTAGAAATTCGAGAGGTTCCTCGTGAAATGCTTCACAGGAATATGGACAACTTTTCACAAAGTCTACTGGAGTGTATACACCCCTTTTAAGAGATATTAATTTTCGTAATTAATCAATATTTTAATTGGTAATATTAAAACTACACATTGAGAAGATAAAATTTGAGTTTCATTAAAAATTAGTGTATAATTGTTGTTACAAATCATCCATATCTCCCTACCTAAAGCTGTATTTTTACATTTATTTTGTCTGAAAATGACTTTTCGATTGCCAATTTTTTCGTCTTAAAATAATCATTCCCTCACTTTCATTTTCTGCAAAAAGAAAAGTAAAAGAAAGAGAAAAAAAACTATTAGAAATAATTATTTTTTTGTGGCAACGTTCCCCTTTTAAGCGAACTAGAATCTGGATTCAAATTGTTTTTAATTAAATAAAATTAACTTTCACTCCCTCAAAAAGAAAATAAGACTGTGTATATACATATAAAAAGAGAAAGCAATCCTCACTGTTGCTCGCAATAAGGAATGAAGGGCGTGAATAAGAAATTTGTCGGGAGCGAAGAAAAAAAAAGTAGCGAACAAAAACACGGACTTTCTCGGTGTGTATTAAAAAGGATTAGGATTAGGTTTAGGGTTTCGGTGCTTTTGTTTTAATCGCGGCGCGGCCTGCAAACGCCGCTGTTTACATTTGCATTTACGTTCGACGGAATTATCCCTTTTTCGGAGGGCTCTTTCCTCCCTCCCTTCCGCGCCACCGCGGCCAAACATCTGGGGCGGTTGCCTTGTCCCGAGACGCAAATATTTATGCTGTTTGCCATTTCGTGAAATATTGAACAAGCTAATTGTGTTATTTAATTTAAAATTACTTATTAAAGTATTTGATAATGGTAATTTAGAAAATAAAATTGGCTCTTAAAGTAGTTTACTTACAAGAATGATTGCTTGTAAATCAATTTGATTTTATTAGTGTTAATTCAAATATTTTAAAATTAAACCTTTTATCGTGTAATAAACTTTATTTGTACAACAAAATTTTATATATACAGGAATCTTTACTCGGGACTAATATCTACAATAATACTTACAATTTGGGCAGGGAGACCTATGGTCGATAGCCCATGACAGACTACTAACACAATTGCACATATTTTTATAATATTTTTGTCATATTGTCTGAATAAAGATGTTTGTATACTTACAATTCTAGGTTTAGGTTAGCTATGATATTAGTTTTAAGTTAATTTGGACAATGCCTGACAGCGCTAAATTCTAAAAATTAGGTGCATTTATTCAGATCGGACGGGCTAATGACCATAGTAGTCGAAGCTGGTAAAATGGGAGGAATTTTTAGTTGGTTTTCTCCCGGACAAAATCTGGAAGGCGTCTGATACTTAGCTCGTAAATGGATTTCCCCCTTCCACAGCCACAAAAAAATTACATACAATACAATTTTACACAGAATATATCAGTTCGGAAGTAGCTATCGGCAAGTCTTTCAGTCATAAAATTTTATATTTAATGAATATAGTTTCAATAATTTATACTCGTCATTATCAAACGTCCTTGATTTTATAAACCTGGTATAGAAGTATGAAACTGAAAATATTTTGAAGAAGTACGCGTCTGTTGTTTAAAAATGATTAAAAAATATTTAATTGAAAATAATCTATTTATACATTTTTTCCACCTTTCCGGCAGTTTATGAATGTTTTTCTTTTGAAGCGATCGCGTTATCGAGCCATATTTGTACATTTTCATAATTGAACCGTTGTTCAGCGAGAGCGTTTCCCATTGATGCGAATAGATGATAATCGGACGGAGCCAAGTTTGGAGAACAAGCGCATGTTCTAGTATTTCCCAACTGAATGCCTCGATCGTTTCCTTGGCCCGTTTTGCTGTGTGCGATGGGGCATTATTATGGAGCAAAATTACTTTGTTTTGCCTTTTTCCATATTCTGGTCGTTGTCACGTAATGCTCGATTTAAATCGATCATTTGCTGTAAGTAGCGATCAGTGTTAACGGTTTCGCCAGGTTTTAATGGCTCATATTATATAACACCCTTCTAATCGCAACAAATACAGAGTATTGTTTTATTTCCAAAGCGATTTGGTCTTGCAGTGGATGTCGAAGGTTCGCCTGGACTCACCCATGATTTACAACGCTCTCAAAATATATTCATTTCTCATCACCCGTTATGATTCGATGGAGAAATGCCTTTTTTGTATCTATGGAGCAGCATTTCACATGTGTTTTTCCGATTTTCTTGCTGCCTTTCATTGAGTTCATGCGAAACCCATTTTCACACTTTTTGAATCTTTCCCATAGCTATTCATGATTCATCTAACACTTGGTGTAACATGGTTTGCAATGTATATAGGTTTTTCTTTAAATAAAACACTTGGTTATTGTGTATGAATCATAAACTTTTTGCATTTCTTTGATAACGCTCATCTGACTGAAATCAGAAAACTAAATGAAAAGTCTGAAATGTTAACCAAGAAAAACCTTTATATATTGTTATTCTATAGTTTCAAACGAATGGAAACGGTTTTCTGCATCACATTAATTTGATCGGCGAGTTCTTGTTGAGTTTGAGTATCATGTTAAACCTTGCAATTCGTTGTCTGGGAATTTTTTGGGTGGTTTCCCATTGTTTTAATTTCTCGCTTCAAAATGACCTCTTTTTATTTATTTATTTATTTTTTTTTGAACCACTCAAAACATTGTGTTTTGCCAAAAGTATATTTAGCGTAACCTTTAGAAACCATTCTGCGGCAGTTTTCTTCAATTCTTCAAGTGATAACAGAGAACCAATGCCATCAGCGAAAAGTAGATCGTAAACTCGACATGAGAAAAATATATCGGTGTATAAAATTTTCATTTTTCTGTATTCAAAATCATTGTCAGCTGTTAGACAGAGATGATGGAGTTGCAGAAGCGATCATACGGTTCATAAACTGATGCTCCATCCATCCATCAAAATGGAAATTCCTACACCTGGTATACAAACATTTTTAATGAGATAATACACATTTTATATTATAAAGTTTAGTAAATGCATATTGGTGTTACATTGTCTTGGGCTATCGACTAGAAGTCTTTCTGTCCCCTTGATTTAATTTTATTTATAAAGAAAACATAAAGTATTATTTCATTCTTCTCTTGTTGAATAAAGTATAATGTACATTTCGCAGAATATTTTGAAGTACAAGAAATAAAAGCAAAGCAAAATTATTTGTGATTCAAAGCTCGCTTTTAATTCAGAAAGGACCCCGCCCACTCGACGATTTGCATAATAATCATTATTTTTTAACGGCCTCAAACGGCCACTTTCCATTATAAATTTCCCCCCTCGCACTTTTTCTCGCCCCCGCCGCCCCTAATGAATATTCACGGACGGCTGCAACTTTTCCTCCGCTCCTCTATCATCTCTTTAATCAGCGCCCGCCCGTTTTTAGTGTTTGCCCTGCATATACGCCTGAGTGTGATTGTGTATGTGTGAGCGCGAGCCGGAATTTCAATATCATTCGGGTTAACTGTGTAATTAATTTTAGTGATTACAGGACATAATCATGGGGCTATCAAGTGGTGCATACGTAATGGCCGGGGATAAACTGGACGGTGTGTGCTTTGTGTCAGCTAAAAACGGCGACAGAAGCGGCGCGGTGAGCCAATTTAACGTACGGTTGAGTCTGGCTATCATCAATTTATTTATTATCGATGGTACGTGATTTCTGTGCACGCTCTAATTGAATCATGGGAATGTGGTAAACACTATTAGCTATTAGTTATACCTTATAAAATAAATAAACAATAAAAAAGATGATGAATGAAGAGTATTAGTGCTCACAACTGGTTCAAGAGAAAATATAGAAGTGAAACAAGCAAACTATTTTATTCAAATATTATATACAGGGTGTTTCAGAGAAACCGTACACTAAAATTGTATGGACTTCAAATTAAAAGATTGTAAAAACTGCTTTAATGTTACATTTTATAGATTAATTATTTTATTTCGAAACTTACATTATAAAATCTTTGTAAGCTTTCACGACTTTCCCATATATTTGTTCTGTTTATGACTTCATGTATAGTAAATATATGGTCCTGAACGTTACGCCCTTTTCTTAAACCGCTTTGAGAATCTGACAGTGTTGGCTCTACAGTTTGTCTTAATTTTGTCTCTATTACTTGTTCGTAAACTTTTAACGCCGTGCGTAATATCGTTATTCCCATGTAGTTATTACAATCCTTTTTAACTCCTTTTTTGTGTAATGGCAGTATTAAACCTATCGTCCAATCATCAGGTACCTCTTCTTTTTCCCAGGCTTTTCGACTGCCCAATACTCCCATGCTTTTTAGCATCTCGGTAGTTATTTTATCAATTCCTGCAGCCTTTCCGTTTTTAGTTTTCTTGATTGCAGACACTAGTTCTTCTTCTGTAATATTTTCCTGCTCATTTCTGATTTCCGCCAACCGCCTATTGTTCCTTTCAATGTCTTCGTCATTATTTTTATCACACGCTAACAGCTTCTCAAAGTATTCTTTCCATCTATTCATTATTTGTTTTTCTTCTATTAATATATTAATATATCTCACATTATACTATACATATATAGTATATACAGAGAGTTTTATGTAACACCGAACATACTAGAATGTACTCAATGTAAATTTTCCTATGTTCGATTTGTTCAGGAACGCATCAACGCATTGAGTGCGATGTGATTGGCTACTATTTCTAAAAATAATATAGTCAACCCAAACTACACCCTTTTCCGTCAAAAATGACTTACACTTGTCAGTTATCGCAAGCAAGTGATATTTACTGTTATGGCTCTTAAAGCAGAAGTAGACGAAGAGTTGGACATCTTTACGTATCAATAATGTATACAAAGGAGGATAAGACTTTTATGGTATGCATTGTGGTTAAGTATAATATTCATAATTATACATGTTGCACTTGACATAATAGTTGACATTAGAAATCGTAGCCAATCACATCGCACCTAATGCTTTGATGCGTTCCTGAACAAATCGAACATAGGAAAATTTACATTTAGTACATTCTAGTATGTTCGGTGTTACATAAAACTCTCTGTATATATATACAGAAATCTTTATGATCAGACAATAATTTTATATATAATAATATGCATAGTTACAATTTACAATTATGTGATAGTCTGTCATGGACTATCGATCACAGGTCTTGTGCCCTGTCCGAATTTATGGTGAAGATTGTAAACAATCTGTGCTAGTTAGCTGAACTCTTTAGAAGCGTAATAATGAGAGTGGAATGTGAAATTTTTGGGGATACACAATTTTTTAAGGAAGGTTTGGTTATTGGGATTAATTGCAGATTGCCAATTTTTTATAAATTGGGATATGAGAATGACTTGAGTCGATTCATTGGATGGATTATAGAGAGAATTATTGGGATGTCTAATTTTTGCGAGCATTCTTAGGGAAAATTAGGAAAATGTTTGATGTAACTGAAAAGGAAACATCAGTAATCGAACAAGAGCCAGCATATTGATTTATAAATATATATGGCGATTTTAATGTCTTCCTACTTAAAGGTGAGCGACCTGAAATGGCGGGCCCTTACTTAAAATTTTGATTTCATTAGGATGTTAGGTTTGAGGAAAAGCCTGGGATGGAACAGGATGCCTAGGTATTTACAAGTATGGGAGGGAGATATTGAGGTACTGTTAATGGTGATTGTGGGAGATTAATATGTGATTTTGTGGTATCGGATGAAGAGTTGCGATTTTGAGGAATTTGCTTTGATCCGCCATTTGGAAAAGGATTTTACTACTCTCCAGAAATGTCTTCCTAAATAACTTCAAATCTATGAATTAGATTATAATCAACAGCAGTTATTTCTGTAGCAAAAAAAACTGTCTATTGGTATTACCATAATTTGTATTTCCAAAGTTTCATTTCGGAATACCCACTAGCTCTCCGGTTTCGACACGATATCTTTCTTCGATTTCTCGTTTTCTTTGACTCATTACCAATATTTCGTCCAAAACGGACTTTAAGTTTTTTTAACGGGTAATTCGTAAGCCAAATGCAGTATACTTTCGAAAAACCTTATTCGAGCGTGTAAAACCGAAAATCCAAATTTATTTATTTCTTTAACGCTAAATTATTAAAAAATAGATGTCGCACTACAAATGGTGTAACACATAGTAGTAGATATCGGAGCATAAGATACTGTTCACCATGAATGATCGCACCTACGCTTTCAGCGATGTGAAACAAATATGTTTATATTCATCGCA
The DNA here is from genome assembly GCA_963082785.1 of Philonthus spinipes. Classification (NCBI taxonomy): domain Eukaryota; kingdom Metazoa; phylum Arthropoda; class Insecta; order Coleoptera; family Staphylinidae; genus Philonthus; species Philonthus spinipes. Next base: position 10,758,167 of record OY720302.1, read on the forward strand.
CCCTCGCAATCGATCCTCGCTGTTTACAGAAAAATCAAATTATTTGATTTCTCCTCGCGATCAGGAGAGAAGTAGCGATTTGAACTTATTCGTAATTGAATGAGATACGTTTCTACATGAAGGAGCCTGTACACTCTACCAAAACCTAGGATAATTACATATCTGTTTGTTTAGTCAATAATTTGCCGCGTTCATCGTATTCCTTCAATTGAGGTTGTAAATGGTGATACTCTTCTAATTGTTCCCTCAGCTAATTTACTGGGTGCGCTCTGAATATTCTGTTTGGAAACGAGTCACTCGCATATAACCATCATTTAGCTAACGTTGACATACAGACATTATAATCTTTACTCTGACTGAAATCAGATCTCAAACATAACTGGAAATACATTGCAGTCCACTAAAAACAGTGGGAGAACATCATATTTATCATACCGAGAATTATGATTTTTTTTTGAATGAAGGTGACAAAATAATCTATTGATAAATAATCAATGGCAGCTGCATTATCGGTTCTGTATGTTCACACAAACACAAATTGATAGATTCTCAGAAGGGTATTTTTATTTTTATTAAATTATATCAACAATCTAAAATTGAATATTATACAAGCCTCAAAAACAATCTGGATCCCTTTCCTTTTGTTCAAATTAATACCAACTCTCGCAATTTAAGAAATTTCGCTCCGCCAGTTAAATCCCATGTCCGTGGATTGTTTCTTTTCGCGGTAGTTAAAGCGTGAAATTCTCCGTTGATAATAACAGCGCGCGCGTCTCGAGTGCCGTTAAGCAAATTAGCGAGCGCAAGTGGCTCGGAATAACATCAGAATAAGACTAGTTTTTATTAGCATTTTAGCGCACTCTCCGTCCTGTAATTGCGGCCTTATCGCGGAGGGGAAATCTCCGTAAAACGCGACGGTATTTTACATAATTCGGGGAATATGTGAAATTCAGATTGACTTGGTTTATTAGTTTGAATTATGAACTACACTTTACTTGTTTGATATATATATATATATATATATATATATAGCTTTATTTCTAGATAATAAAAGAAAAATATCTCAAAGGACATATACATAAAGTTAAGTGAGCAGGAAATTGTAGGTTTGATAATAACGCGTTAGTCACATCGAAACTACACTGCGTTTTATTTAAGTGTGAACATTGTAAACTTTTGTTGAAGTCTAAATTTAAAACCTTTTTTTGGTTTTAAGAATAAATCAACATTTTTTTCACGAAATGTACATTCCTAGAAAGACATACACATATCGGATTTTTTTTTATTTTCGCATTCCAATTTATAATTAATACACTTGAATAAAACTCACCGTATAATTATCTACAAAATAAATTTCAGTTATACAAAGTTAAAAGTTTAATAAAATATCCTCATAAACAGGACAAGATCCTCTTCCTTTAATGGAAACAGCGATTATCGGTCGTCTACATTGTAGACCCAAATCGTTGACGATGCCACTTGAAATTAGGCAATAGATGTAGCTTGCGTTTTCTCACAATTATTAAAGTTGAGTGTTTCGATTAATCTAATAATGATGTATAAGGTTGTAGAAGCCTTAACAATTAATAAATTAGTTGAAATTGACAGTCAACCAAGATCATATTTTCTTTAGAAAATTGACAAAGACAAGCAAGCATGTCTTTAACATTCTTAGCACGATGCGATTGATGCGATGCATTCCGGAATTCTCATGGTAGACAACAAAAAAAGTATTTTATTATCTACGTTCTAACGTTTTTGACACGATCCGACTGATGTCATGAATTTCGGATTTTTTCATGATGGGCAATAACAACATTATTTTTTTAATAGAAAAATAAGTATACTGTTAATTCACTATCACTGTCCTAAAAAAGAGACAATTCTAATAAAGTCAACCGTTAATTTAAAAGATGCCAGTTTCAAGGTCACATGAAGGTCAACATTGTATTTTTACTTTCGCCGGAATATTGTGATCGTAAAAACTATCAACGAATATGCACGTTTTGAGGTCCCCTGGATCCATTCCACCTAGTTTTGAAAAATGTCTGTGTGTTTTGCTTTTTGTGCGTGTCTGTGTGTTTCCAAGATAGCGCATAAACATCTAAATGGATTGAAACGAAACGTTATATCCAACATGTTAGGGACTATTGAAGTAAATAAAAAATATTAAAAATATTTTCGATTTCGATGTTAATTTTTCAAATAATCTGCCATTACATCCATTCTTATTTGTTGGCGAGTACGATAAGTTTTCTTGATTACTAATATTAAATAATACCTTTATTGGCATAACTGTTGTTGTTATATTGTGGTTTTATGCCAATAAAGGTTTTTTTTAATTAAATAATATAAAATATTACTAACGAGGCAGAAAGACCTGCGGTTGATAGCCCATGACAGACTACTAATCCATCAATATGTATTGTAAATATAAATATTTGTAAAGAATTGTAATTCTGCTGTCTGAATAAAGATCTTAATATATATATTACTAATCGCTTTTAGGATTTATTTATTTATACTACTACTATATCTTCATTATCTGAGACAAAAATTATAGGTAGGCGTGGCTCCTAAAATAACTGTCGATATTTGATTGATACAATAAATGAAATTGAATAGACTTTGAAAGTCTATTAGTTAAATATGTTTCACCACGGTTTAAGTGAGAAATTAATTCAAAATTAAATTGATAATTATTTTTATTATTAAATACCTTTATTACTATTTGCTAAAATAAAATAAAACAGCAATCGGCTAAGATCCAGAAGCACTTCAGCCCTGGTGTAATAAATTACATAATGGTTTAGTATGAGGTGAATAAATTGGTGAATTACGAAAAATATTTTGTAGTTTTCATCTAAACTGATGGATTTTTATGATTATTGTGTAGATCATTTCATCCTTCATTTATTACAATAAAGTAATAAAAGTAAATATGTTTCATAAGTAAATTTTATTATTTAATAATATGCACGAGAATTTCATTATGTATTTATTTTATGAATTCGACGTTCATTTTATATCTACTGTAAAAATTCCTCAAATGTCTATTTTTCATGAAATAATATATTCCATGTACGTTACCTTTATTGTAACGCAACTCAACCTCTCTATCTCTCTCTAATTATTTTTTGTTTCTAGTATTACAACAAAATAACAACAAAAGCACAAACTTTCCGCGTATAAACATAAAGACGTATTTCATTCCGCTGTTTATTTCCTCGATTTCTGTCGGATGCAGGACGGAATGATTCGGATAGCAACCCTCTTTTCGTTTCCCTTCATGGTAAATAAGTAAGCGGGCGTTTCCTGCCGGACTGGAAACATCAACATGGGGATGTGTGTGTGAAATTTCCATTCGCAGGCATCCGAGTTGAATATTTCCGTGTACCCCCCTACGGCTTTATGGATGTTCCTCACGAGAAATTTCCCCGACCCCGAAACCGGCTTTTCTTTTCCTTTCTTTATTCTTCAGCCTACGAGTGGCGGCGGTTTTTATTTCAAATTGAAAAAAAAACGGGTTACAAACAAATGTTCTAAAAAAATCTGAAATTTCAATTTGAAGTGTGCAAAGTATTAATTATGACAACTAATTATTGCTTTTAAATTGAATAAAACAACTGTTTAACTTTCAAAATATTATATTGAAAGTTAAACAGTTGTTTTATTCAATTTAAAAGTGAATATGAACTTTCAACAATTAACAGCCGATTCAATTAATTCACTAATTATTGATTGCATTTATGGTGAATGCGCCGAGGTTTCAGCAAAATTTTCGATATAGAGAATATTTAATATTGAACATTTTAATAAATTAATTTCGTTTCCTGTTCTCATAAACAGGACAAGTTCGCATTTCTTTAGTGGACGAAACAACTATTCTCGGAAGTGTACCTTGTAGACTCAAATCGTCGACGATGCCACATGAAATTAGTCAAAAGATGGCGCTTGCGTCGCCTTCCATTTATTATGATATTTATTGTGATTATTCAGTCATAACTATAAACCAATGCTAAAATATCTTTTTAGATCTTCATGCAAGGATGCAAGGATATATTAATTTTTGGTTCCTTATAATTTTTTTAATGAATGAATGTTCAATTTGGAGCATTTTTACGTCTTTACAATTTTTGATAATTTGCACAGTTTAGTCGAAAAAAAAAATCAAATTAATTCTTTCTATTTATTACAATGCAATGTTGAAGAAAAATAGATGCAGTTCAAATAACTGGGATTTTTGGCCATTTTAGCCGACCATTTTGATTCGACCAGTGAGTCGAATATCCTGTCTATAGATTTATACTCACGCATAATACCATAAGTGATTGCAATTTATTCAAATAAATTTCGTTTTTGCATGAAAGTTTGTTACGCCAGGACTCGCGGCTCGTGATTTTTTCTGTCAGTTGCTCGAATAAAAATTGCGAATAAGCAACAAACTTGAATGTACTGAAAACAACATTTATTCCGAGTTCATTGCCATCACGAATGGCATTGGGAAAGATTATTCCACGATTTTAAAAACGGCGTTCACATTTATCTAAAGTACAATGTAAGTTATACAAAAGGTACAATATATTTATTATTATTTGCGAAAGAAATGAAAACAATTTTATTTATTAATACTACAATTTAAATTATTGCAGTGAAATGTGCAATTATTATAAATATTTACATTTTCTTTTGTTGATTCCGTAAGCTGCGACGATTAAAACTAGTAGTTTCTCTCCGCGCAGAATTCGTCAAATTGCTTCCAAAACACATTATCTTGTTTTTGTTGTATTTTTTGGTATAGAACTTGTTACCGCCGCATTTATTATGGATGAAGCGCTACCAAACCTTTCCATTTTATAATTATGTATATGTTTTTCGCTTTTTTATCAAGGCTAATTTAATTAATGGTATTAATATTTAGACATTGGTAGTTCATATTGTATGAAATAAATATGAATAAATTGTTAAAAATCAACCAATAAAACACAGATTAGATTGAATAACTTTAATTTCTCGACTAGTTTCGGGTTATTAGCCCATTTTCAAGAGAATTTAAAATTTGTTCTAAGGCTAATTCAATTTGTTTTTTCGGGGAATAGTTAACTTCGATTTTCTCACCATGTTCGGTTTGTTCATTTAAAAATTGACGTAATTGACTAAAAAATAACACAAGCCTCCTTGTCACTGGCCACATGCAATAGGAGTGGAATAGTTATATTTAATTATACTGTAAATAAGGATTATTTTTTCCAGTAATCATAATTATTATAATACCTGGGGATTTCACTTTATTTCAACATACTCTCTAAATATCTGTCATTTTTTGTTTTAATTTTTTATGGACGCAAACAAATATAAATCCAACCCTTTCCGTATTTTAGGTTTTATTTAGTGACTTATCACAGTTGTGTATGCACACCGAAAACTAATAAAAACCCCGCTGAATATTATCTCAAGGGCACAAAAGCAGAGCGTATCCGAAAACAGAACGCCGCAATTTAGCTTTTTAGCGCGGACAAAAGCTCCCCCCGCATGCATATCACCGTAAATAATGAGCTTAAGTAGCAACGGCGGTGATTCACGCGCGGCGTTATCGCACTGAATAAAATTATTTCACACGGGACACAAACACCAACACACACATTTATTTATATATGTAAAAAGAGAGGGGAAAGGAGGGAAAAGCGCGTGGCGGTAGAAACAAAATGATTCGGAAAAAATTAAATAAATAAAAACGCGCGCGGCGCAAACAAGTGTTTTTTATGGCTTCGCAGGGACGTAAAAATAATTGAAAACACAATTCCCTTTTTACGGTTTCAGTGCTGAAACGACGTTTTATGTTTTGTTTGTGTGTGTGTGTTGTGGGTATTAGTGGACGAGTGTGTATGTTGGAGGGATTGTGAATTATCACATAAAAGCAAAAAAAAGAATGAAAAGGAAAATAAAATAAATAACATTATCAAGAGGATTTGAGCTTTAATGAAAATAATAATAATAAAAATACACCAATATGTTTTTTATGTACACATAGGGGATGTCGCCAAAGACATACTTTTATACAGAATGTGATCCAAGGAATTTTTAAATTATATATTACAAAAGTTATTTACATAAATAAAAATCTTTATTCAGGCATAATACTCATGTAAATTAATTTTTTAATTAATTTAATCTATTTTTGTATTAAATTTAGTGACATACATAAATTAGCATACCGATTAAAGCTATTTCTGTAGTTATTTCTGTCCTCTTTTGAATTTATGTTTTAAAGAAGAAGAAAAATGATTTATAGAATAAATAAATTTATGTATTGTAGAATTATTTATTATATTAATTCCGTAATATAGAGTGATCAACAATGATTGCATACAAGTTAAATTTCCCGCCGAATAATCTAGGGAGATAGCTGCCGACGATCGATATATTGATTATAATATTGTTCTGCAGCATCCGCAGCGTTTTTATTACATTGAATGTAACAAACAAGCTTATCACGCTTTTCTTCGTTGGAAAAATTCATTATCACTTTAAAAAACTTACAACACAAAAAAAAATACAAAACAAACTTATCGAAACAAACCAAATATAGAAATGAATTAATGTGTGTTTAGAATAAACAACTGCAATTGTTTTACTTTTGTCTTTTTCATGGCTAACTATTTTTTGGTGTATGGTAAAATTAAAAACGACTATAACTTATTTTATTTTAAAAATAACTATGGCATATGTTATATAGGATTAAAGGGAAAAAATAGCCCTTTTAATAAAGTCATAGCCAACTATTGCTTCCATTTAAAAAAAAGGTAAGTTTGTGTCATATCTCCCAAAATATGGGCGAAATTTTTTTTGATTTTTTGTTATTAATCTGTGTAAAATTTTGTACAACTTTGTCCTTTACAGTTTTTTTCTATCTATGATAATAATAGAGATATATTGATTTCAAAAAATTGACACATTTTACTTTTTTCAAAATATCTAGTTACCCTTGACTTTTTCAAATATTTTGAAAGTGTCATTTTATTCGTCTTATAAAACTACACTTCTTTCCCCATTTAACCGTTTTCCTATCTCTTATAGTTTCCGAGATCCCCATAGAGAACATCGAAAAAAACTCACCCTGTATATTTCAAATACACTTGTAAATAAATCACCAATCTCTCAGTCTTGTTACAAACGAACGAACTAAAAAAAAATAATAGTAGATAAAAGCTGTAGACCAGCCTCCTTTGACGTCTCAAACGTGTTTACAAAAATTCCATTTTCCAATTGCATACACTTTTAATCTTTATTTTTTTATTATTTATGATCCTAAAGCACAAACACACAAACTAATCTCACTAACTCACTTAAATTATTCGAAAGCCAGTGCTCATTTTTTCTCACCCTCTCTCTCTTTTTAATAGACGGTTGGTGTTTTTGTACTGACCTTACCCAAGGCGCGCCGCCCTAGCCGTTGCCGCTCGATAAACGCCCGCACCTAAAACTGAATCCTTAATTTAATCCAATATTAATTAACACCTTTTGGGGGCGACCTCGGGGCGAGATCGAATTTTAATTACGCCCTTTTTTATCCGCCGCCTGGATGATTGATGCTCTCGCAGACTTGGGCTTTATCGACTCGAATGTTCCTCGACAAATGCTTTAAAAAAAATAAAACGGGGGTTGATTTATTAATAGGCAAATGTAGGTTCAGTTTAGTTTGTGCTGATAAAACAAACAAATAAAAATCGTTATAATTACAAAATAACGATTAACATTATTTAGATGTTAAAACAATATTATAATAGAGGCTTCTCCTTCGGTATACATTGTTTTAAGTTTTAATAAAAACACTGATTTAATTTTATTTTATTTTAATGACTATAGTTTCAACAATTTTAAGTAACTCTTATTTGGATACTGACAGGTTGAAATTGTTGAAATTATTGTCACTAAAATAAAATTAAAATTATACATATATATGAAAGCCAGGAAACCTTTTACTGCCTTGCTTTTGAGTGATATTTCTGTTTAGATTACAAAGATGTTGACCGTTTTTTGTGTAATTTCGGCACCAGACAGAATAGGGTTAATAATGCCAGAAAACGCTAATGCCAATACTGAAGATAGTGATGCCGTATTTGAGCATACTCTCTGAATTACGTGGAAACGTAATATCTTTTGCGAGAATACTGAAAGCGAACGACATTCTCAAAAAGTGCTATAAGCTGCTAGATATGGTCTCCCAAAAGTTGGTGAAGGGGAACCAGCCGAGTTCCGCCAAATTAGTTGATGGAGAGCGTGGAACATATAGAAATGAATATACTGGCAGAGAAGGAAAAGAATATACAGGAATTAACAGCCGCCCAAGTCGCTAAGGAAGCGCAGCGAGATGTTCAAGAGTGAGACGCATAAATATTCGAAATTTGATGAAAATAGATTGCCAACTCACGATTTTGAAGAAAAAGGGATTTGAAGACCAGATAAAATTTTTTATAAGTGGTCGTTTGACTAAAATGTCAATTAACCACTCATCCTGATAATGGTGTAGTATCGTTTCTAGTATTGACGCGCAAGAAATTTACAAACTTCACTGTATCTTATTAAAACCCGTATTAGTGGTTTCACATGTAGTGGATTTTAAGGTTTTGAAGAATTGTCAAGAAATATTAAACGTGCTCCATTCTCTAGTGATGTGTTTGATTGATGGCGCCCAAACTCCCCTTTAACACCCCTTAGGAATAAAACACACAAGAACCACGATCACAAGGACTAGCTAGCCGCAAGCCCTTTAAATTTAAGGTAAGTTTATGAGCGCATTTATTATTAAAAATAAAATAAAAACTAATTTTAGAAAACCGTATTCACATGTTTTTCCAACATGTAATTAATAAAATAACCAAGTAAAAAATAATCAGTGTTTTTATTAAAAGCTAAAAAATATATTTAAATATACAAAAAAAATATTCCACTTTTGGATTGCATAAATCTAACTTTGAAACTCTTAGGCAACAGTAATTCTAATACAATTGTGAAAATGAATTTATTCTCACCATTTAAGATTATACTCTATTAAATTTATTTATCTGCCAATAAATATTTTTTTCATAAACAATATGATCTATGAGTGGCCGATCCATGAACGAAACATTATTATTATTTATTATTATTGTTATATGTCCTAAATTTTGTATTATTATTATATCTTTATCTTTTTATATTTGTTGTGTTTATATCTTATATTGTAAAAAGGCTCGTCTGTCAATAAAAATGTTTTATTAACACACTTTTAAACCAGTTAATCTACTGCATTTGAAATATTTCATTAAGGGGATTAAACTGTGAGTTGATATTTATTTAAATTATTATGTAAATGTATAAAATCCAATTAAAATGATGAAAATAACGGGTGTTATTTTTCTCTCTTTTTTTCCAATAAAATCACCACTTTTATTGTCCCGCTCGGCCTTTATTCGGCTATAATTGCACAATTAAAACAATGTTTATTGCGCAAAAATAATAATTGGGTGCATAATGCACCATCGATGTGTAATTTAATAAAGCGGGTGCCATTCTCCTGAGCACAATACCCTCCCCTCTCCCCGTTATAAATAATTCGGAATTATTCCACGTGCGCCGGTTTCATTTTAATATTATTTTGTTTAAAATCGAGGTGATATTCCATTGATGGTTTGGACACAATGTGAAATTAAAAATAATAATGTTACAACAAAAATTGTGTAGCTGTGTTTGTACTCTTCACGGATAAATCGAGGTTTCGTATTACATGTACGTGTTTACAGACGCCGAGGAGGAAGCTACACAGCTGCAACTATTCAGGAAGTCGAAAGATTTGGATGTGGTTCAGTTATGGTTTGGGGAGATTGGTATCGACAGTACAACCGGCCTTGTAATTCCAGAAAATCTTAACGCTAATCGCTATGTTAACATTGTGTTAGAAGAATATATTATCCCTGAGTTATATCGAATAGGTCCATTTTTTGTTAATGCAGGATAACGAAAGACCACATATGGTTGGAATCACTTTAGACTTCCTACAGAAACTAGAAATTCAAGATATGGTGTGGCTAGCGTTAAGTCCTGATTTAAATCTAATGAAGCAAGTTTGGTATATTCTCGACAGATGTATACGTGTTTTCCCGCATCTTCCTTAGACCATCCAGCAGCTAACGGCGACTTTTATTCAAGAATATCACAAGAAGACCTTCGAAGACTTTTGCGAAGAATGACAAAATGGCAAAACGATCACAGGGTTCTACTATACCGAATTATTTGGCTGATTCGACACTGAATTGCAGAAAAAGCGGCCCCATTTGTCAAGAAAAGAGTGCAATTCCTCCATAACAACGTACCGGTTCATACATTTGCCGTTGCCACTGCCAAATTGGTCGAATTGAGCTATGAAATGCTGCCCCACCACCAGATTTGACCCCATGCGACTTCTTTTCGTTTCCATCTTGGAAAAGTCACTCGCCGGGCTGAAATTTAAGTCTAATGAGGAGGTCATCGCCGCCGTGGAGGCTACTTTATAGACCTTGAGAAAACGTATTTTTTAGAGGGGTTAAAGAAATTAGAGCAATGTTGTATCAAGTGTATCGTGTTAGAAGGGGATTATGTTGGAAAATAAATCACTTTTACAAAATTTTCGTTTTTCTTTTGTAGGCTATGCATAAATTTTATAAATCTAGTGCCATATGTAAAGCATAAATGATTCCAAGGAAGATTCCACCCCGGAAATTTCTACACAATAAAGAAATACTGTTGAAACATCCCATCTAGAGACTATGCAATAAAGAGACTTAAAATACAACTAGTATATAAATTCGCTACAATTAATAACTGGAGGAGAATAACACTTCTCAAGAGAGAGGAAATTAAAAACGAAGTTTATACTTCCTTAATTTTTAATAAAACGACTGCAGCGGTGAACATACCAAATCTTTTTCACCCTCTACCCCTCTACCGTATACAATAAAATACAATAAAAATAAAAACGCAACAGATGAATGGATCGAGGAGCAAGGAGGGGGTTTTGAAATATTTTATGGATTCAGTAGACTTTGGATCGTGATAAATAACACCGGGTCAGGGTTTATTTTCGTGCCCCCCTGTTGCGTACGCAAGCACTGCTATTTTTTTTTTTTTTTTTTCGTGGAAGGAAGAATTTTTACGTCGCGCCTAATAAAACGAGCCATCCGAGGAATTTAATTAGGGCCGCCTTAATGGACCAGAAAGGGTGCCCGAGACGCGAGAGAACTTTTTTCTTGTTGTTGCATAAATCATACCTGCAAATATTTGTTACGGAAATATTTTCTTTAAGACCGCGTTATTAAAAATTACTCATTCTATATTTATTATATCAATAAATAAAAAAAACATGTTTTTATTATTGATTGTTGAAGCCATTACTTTATTCATATTATTATTATTATTAATTTAAAGGTAAAAAATTAACATTGCTTGTATCACGCACTTAATTCTTTATTCCGTAACTAGTTTCAACTTAGTAGAGTCATTATCAAACATTCAATACGTTTACAAAAACAAAAAGCAAATATAAATACAAAATAACATGTAAATACGATTAGACGGTAGGTGTACAGTTGTTTTAAAAGATGGCGTTGAAGATGACGGAGGATATTAAATCTCTTTGTTCATTAATTCGCCGGTTTTCCGGATTACTCTTTGCCTTGAATTTCCAAGGACTCCAGCAGGTTGATTTCGGCCTTTTTTAATTTCACATCATATAACACCCGTTAACACTTCCTTGTTAAGTTTAGTAAGATATAGAATACGTTTATAAGTTTTAAATCTATCTAATATTTTCTTTATTTGACTAATTAAATTGATTTTCCATTTAAATTATATTTATATCTATGAATTCAAGATGTAGAACTTTGCGATATAATTTAAATTAATTAAATAAAAGTGAAAAAGAAATATCTCGCACTCGGCTAGAAATCGAGGGACAACGGTTCAAATCCCGTCAGAGATGTTTCTTTTCCACTTATATTTAATTAATTTATATTATGTCGCAATGTTCTAAATTGAAATTTATTAATTGAGTTTTAGAATCGAAAGATTAAAAAATGCAAAGTTTCTTAACATTTGCAAATTAACGCATAAATAAATTGCATTAGCCTTTACTGCCATAGCGAGAATATATATAATAATCAAAATTGTTCTTGATTATTAATTATTTTTCATACTTTCTCTATTATTCTTGAACTCGGTACCTGTACTGATTATATCTCCCAAATACATTTTCAATATTGCAGATGCTCTTTTCGTTCTCACACAACTTCAAAATTTTATTTTTGTTACTAATTGTGTATTTATAAGAGTTTTTAAGTAACAAAGTAACGTCAATTATTATATGAAAATTTTTCAAAAGTGAAATTTATTTATTTATTTAACTAATTGTCTCTTACATACATAAAATATTCAATACAATACGATACCACATCTAAAATTATAACACAAATTATAGATGTGGTAAAATTTAGTTAGGTGCTAATTGTATTTAATATTATATGTATGTAAGAGACAATTAGTTAAAGTTAGTTAAAGAAACATAAGAACCCTTAACAACTAAAATGAATTTATGAAAAACTAAGTTGATTTACAAAAATAATAATTAAAGTTTATAAACAATCTCAAAAGTTGTATCCAGATTTATCACTGCCAAAGCTTTTCAAAATGACAATAAATTAATAGCAAAAACTGATTGTACAAGTAAAACACACAATAAATTTTATATGCAAACGGATTAGCAATATGAAACAGAAATCAGTCCTTTGCTCGCGGAGATCTTTATGGAGGACCTAGAGTCAAAAGTAAGCAAACACCTTCTTAAAATACAAAAAAATGCTTGTATTGGTACAGATATGTAGACGATATACTGGTCTGCTTCATAGACAGAAATAGACAACAAGACTCATTCCTAAAACTCGTATATTTTAAATAATTTCAACAAGTTACAAATTATACGGCATGTTCAATAAAAATGATTTGAAAATAATTAATAAAATATTTTCACATTTAGCTCTGTGACATTTTGGCTTCAGTTACGTAAGTACTTTAAACAAATAGTTGTTTTAATGTGCTTAAAACAACTATTTCTAGGACAAATACTCCACCAGACATTACATAATTTATTAATTATTTTCAAATCATTTTTATTTAATTATTTAAATAACCGTGACCAAGTGAATAAATAATCTTTTCTATTTATACGTCATGTTTACAATTAATAAACTTAATTTCCTTGTTTCGTTTTTTTATGAACTTTATTCATTTTATTTTCCTTTTTTTTATGAAATGTAAATTTATTTTTATTGATTAAACCTAGCGCGTATTTTTATAACAAATTGAATAATTGATTAAAAAAAATATATATTGAACTGCGAACAGCTACAACAAGAGCTAAAACTAAACTAAATAAAAAAAAGTACGACGCTACAATACATCCCATAAATATTAATCTGAAACGGGGTAAAAAAAATAAAATAAAGGAGGAAACCCGTAAAACAGCTGAATAATTTATTATTTGTATTATCATGACGGTGTTTGAAAAAAAAAGTCCAACGTTAATCCATCTTCCATGACAAATAATACAACAACGGGAAAAAAGCGTCCGTAATGTTTCCCTATGTGGTTTTGAGGAATTAATCTATTTATTTATTTGCGGGTCGGCGCTATTTTTCATGCTCGCAGGGAAATATTGATTGCGGGATTAATTTTTGTTTTTATTTCCGTTTGGTTTTTCCAGTGAATTGAATGAATTTGTAATGGATGCTTCAGATGGATGATTCGTTGAAGTGGTTCTTTATTTTATTTGATACTGATTATTCGATGATGTTTGAAAACTATAGTTTCTAAAAAAAATATATCAAGATACCAACATTGTAAAATAAAATTGATGTATTAAAGTCCAGTTATTTTCAATCATGTCTTTGAATTAAGCTTTGCTTAAATACGTCATAATCTAAGCAAATATAAAAAGAATTAACATATTACTAAATTAATCTCAAGGCCAAATATTAATTTTGGATCTATCGTTAAATATGAAGTTTATATTAGGTGCGCAACTAAGTTCTCGCTGTTATTTTTTTATTATTATTATTTTTTTTTTTTTTGATGAAACTGCAACTTTATTGTGAAAACATAATCACAAACAAATCATTCAAAATATTGCCCATCGCTAGCGACAATTGTTTCCCATATTTCTGGCAGAGCTCGAACACCATCACCGTAGAAGTGTTCGTCTTTTGAGGCTATCCACGAATAAAGCCATTCTGAGATGTCTTCATATGAGCGGAACTGCTGATTAACCAGTGTGTCATCGAACGGAACAAGTAACAATCAGACGCCGCAATGAATATGGCGGGTGGGATAGGATATCCCATTTGAGCATTTCTAAGTAGGTTTTAACGGGTTTGGCAACGTGAGGCCGATGTTGTAGAATCACTTTTTCGTGCCTCTGCTTGTATTGTGGCCGCTTTGCGCACAGTGCTCGACTTAATCGCATCAATTGATTTCGATACCGTTTCCTACTGATGGCTTTCTTCGGTTTCAACAGCTCATAATAAATAACATCACCCTGGTCCCACCAAATACACGTAAAATCTCCGCAGCGTGAATATTCGGCCGAGTCTGCGATGTAAAAGCAAGACCAGACAGTCCCCATGATTTTGTTCTATTTGGGTTGCTGTAATGAATTCATTTTCATCACCCATAACGATACGATGAAGAAAAGCCTTCCTTTTACCGCTGAAGCAATTGTTTAAATACGAAAAAACGAAGCTCAACGTCTCTTGGCTTCAAATCATAAGGAACCTAAGTTCCTTATTTTTGAATCATTCGCAACTTATGCAATCGCTTGCAAATGGCTTGATGGATAACTCATAGCAAGCTTTTTTGCGTTTAGCACGGATCCTCATTGAGCATTGCCTCCAATTCAGCGTCTTCGAAGGCCTTCCTTCACGCGAACGGTTGTCAATGTCATAATTACCAACTTAAAAGCGACGACACATTCTTTCACTCAGAGCAGCGTCTCCATAAACTTTTGCAGTTCTCGATGCGTTTAAGCCGCCGTTTTCTTCGAATTAAAAAAGAAAAACAACACTTTCCGCAAAAGACGATTATTTTACACATTTTTTTTTTTTTGGGTGAGCTGATTTCATATTTCAGCACCAGTTCATTTCTCCTCCTTTCAACTTTCTCAAAAGAGTCTTCTATTTGTAATTCATTACAACATTACATTAGACGCAGAGTGGATATCCCATCGCCCTCTCAGCAGTGGGTAATCCATTAAGCCCTCTCTTGGCGGAAATTTTCATAGCATACCTGGAATCAATTATAGAAAAACACAAACTATTTAATAATTGCCTCTTTTGGTACAGGTATGTAGAAGATATTTTAGTTTGCTTTACCGGTACCAAAAGACAATTAAACACATTCTTTACATTCATCAATAACATCCACAACAAAATAAATTTTCTTGACCTAACAATAGCCAAACACAACAACAAGTTTGAGTTCAGCATATATCATAAACCTACACATACAGACGCAACAATTCATAATAAATCTTTTCATCCTTTTTCCCACAAAATATCGCCATACAATGTAATGATCCATAGATTAATTAATACCCCCCTTTCTCAAACAAATTAGAACTCAATAGAATTTACTAAAACAATCAGGGGTATATTTACTCACATGAGGAGATTGTCCGAAAATATATGTAGGCCAAACGGGGAGAAGTTTCGAACAACGAATAAAAGAACATAAAAATAGTTTTCTAAAGAAAAATACAGAGTCCACATATGCAGAACACCTGTTAAACAATAAACACATATTCAACGATAACTGCGAAATATTATATATCTGCGAAAAAAGTCAGAGACTCAATCTGCTATAAAACTCAGAAATTAATAAAAAGGGAATTCTTTTAAATGACCAAATAAATTTAAACAATTCACCACTGTTAAACATTTTTTAATTAGATAATTGTATTAGTTATAAACATACATGTAAATTATCGTAAAAAAATGTTTTGTTTTGTATATGTTATGTTAATTTTCCACCATATTATTGTTAAACCACACCTTGTCGTAGGCTTTCTCTACGTCAAGTAGCGTGATGATTACATCGGTCATCCATGAGTTTTCTGGCTTGATTGCCCACTTTACAAGTATTTATGAACCATAATAATTGGGAGATAATGTAAGCGCCATATATTGCCTTAAATATTTATAAGATAACATATTTTAGATTTTGTAGTAAAAATTTAATGATTATTTATTCGTTTTTTATACATTACTTAAATATAACTGAAATTATTAAAAATAGAAAAGAGTATTCATTCACTTGGTCACAGTTATTTAAATATATTAAATAAAAATCATTTGAAAATAATTAATAAATTATTTCCACATTTAGCTCTGTGACTTTTGACTTACGCCACTTAAGTACGTTAAACAAATGCACATTAAATCAATGTCCGGCGTGGGTATTTGCCCGGGAAGTAGTTATTTTAAAGTGCATTTGTTTAACGTTTTTACATAGCGTAAGTCAAAAGTTACAGAGCTAAATGTAGAAATAGTTTAGAAATTATTAAAATTGCTGCATTGGTTTCTTAATATTAATAGAGAAGACTTTTATTAACGTTGTCTCAGTCATTAGAAATCAGTAAATAGGAAACGAATTTGAAACATATATGTAACAAATAATATTACTTACAAATGTAAGTACTTAATTTATTCGTTTATTTTTATTTTTTCTTCTCCGTCTTTATATTAATATTATAAATGTGTTTATTTCTTTATGTAATTTCCAACGATAGTGAAAATATGTTTCCCGTCGGGCTGGGGGTGGAGAGAGGAAACTGGAGGGTTGAGGTGGATGAATGGCGATTTGCTGGCGGGGTGTTTAATCAGGGAGCCGTCGCCGGCGTGAAGGGATGAAGAGAGGGTTCGTTTCCTTCGGTGTTCAGCGGGGCCGAAGATAAATGGGGCTTATGAGGAATGGAGAGTTCCTGACGTGTTTACGCTTTCGGTATCGGGATTTATTTCCATAATAATGGATAATTTTAATTGCTCGATCATCCAATATTTAAACCCCACGCGATCTGGAAATAATTACACTCTCTATTTTCATCCAATAGTTACACCCACGGAATTTAAAAATTATTATTATTTCTATTAGACAAAATTAACAATTTTAACCTACTTGATTTTAAAACAATTATAATTTCTATTTTCGTATACAATTTTAAACCACGAGATTTGAATATATTTGTTCCTTCGATTTTCACAATAACACACGTAATTTAAAAATAGTTATAAGATCTATTTTCCATCCATAATTTTTACTCACGTGATGAACATTTTTAAACCACGAGATTTGAATATATTTGTTCCTTCGATTTTCACAATAACACACGTAATTTAAAAATAGTTATAAGATCTATTTTTCATCCATAATTTTTACTCACGTGATGAATATTTTTAAACCACGAGATTTGAATATATTTGTTCCTTCGATTTTCACAATAACACACGTAATTTAAAAATAGTTATAAAATCTATTTTTCATCCATAATTTTTACTCACGTGATGAACATTTTTAAACCACGAGATTTGAATATATTTGTTCCTTCGATTTTCACAATAACACACGTAATTTAAAAATAGTTATAAGATCTATTTTTCATCCATAATTTTTACTCACGTGATGAACATTTTTAAACCACGAGATTTGAATATATTTGTTCCTTCGATTTTCACAATAACACACGTAATTTAAAAATAGTTATAAAATCTATTTTTCATCCATAATTTTTACTCACGTGATGAACATTTTTTTTCTGTTTTTATCCAATGCTTATCCAATGCTAATAAAAATAATAATAATAAACTACTCACCAGGCAAAAAACCCAATTACAGAGCAATAAGTACAAACTTAATATAATGTGCTATTAAATAAGACGTATATAAAAATATAAAGAATGACATATTTAAATAAAAATAAAATAAGAATTGTGACACAAACGTTTTAAATAATAATGTATCTACAACCTTATAAGTTAAATTCAACTACAGAAAGAAATGCCTTGAATTCACTCAGACTAAAGTTAAATATGTCACAATTAAAATAATTATGAGTTTGGCAGATGCGACGCAATGGAGAGAATTCAAGTATATTAGAGCGTGCATTAGTTATATAGAAGGACGTGCAACATCTACTAGATAATCTAGGTACATTAAAGTTAATTTTATATAATAGATAAATACCTATTTAATTGAATAATAATTATCATATCTGTTTCAAACACAGAACGAAAGACCTATGGTCAATAGCCGATTTAGATAAATAATTACAATGTATACACAGATATAAAATTTATCTATACCAAAATTTCTAATAAATTTCTGTAAATAAAGATTACGTATCACAAATTTAAAGACTGTTATTCCTTACTTCACAAATTATTTTTATGTTGGATGTACATTTCGAGACACAAAGTGCTCATACTCTAACATAACATAAAAATAAATTGTGAAGTAAAGTAAACAGTCTTTAAATTTGTGATTAAAAACTTCACGTAAACTCAAAAAAAAACATTTATTAAAAGATTACGTATATATAATTGTATGAGGATTGCCTTTCAAGTCTTTACAAAAAAATGAAATATTAAACCCCTCACCTTGAAACTTATAACCTTCTCTGCATTACGAGAAATCCCAACATACCTCCAAAATTTAATTTAATTTAACTTCTTTAAATTTTGTTAGGCAAAGCTGTAATAACAAGGCATAGATCCCGAAATACGTGTCTGCAGATGGCCTTATATTGAGTAACGTTCTTTTAATTGTTTACATTGAATTTTTCTGGGAACAAAAAATTGTTGCATGATGCAATATGTTATTGATATGCAGCAGCACATTATGTGGTTCAATGTCTGGTGGGGTATTTGCGCGAGAAGTAGTTGTTTTAATGTGCATTTGTTTAAAGTACTTACGTAACGTAAGTCAAAATGTCACAGTGCTAATTGTGGGAATATTTTATTAATTATTTTCATATCATTTTTATTTAATTTATTAAAATTGATAACTTCAGTGCAGAGGAGGGGATTGTCAGATATTTAATTTTAATCAAATGCATACAGTAATATTTTCTTCTTGATTCTTTTTTGATAAAGAAAAATGCCATTCTCTTTAAAATTTTACAATAAATTATTATTTAAACTAGTAAAAAAATAACTTAAACAAATATACACTGTATTTTTGTCTCCTTTAAATTTCTTCTTTTTGTTTGGAATAAAAAGAACGCAATTCTCCTTAAATATATATAACAAAGGCGCGATATTTCAAAAGAATTCAATTTAGAGATGCTCAGCTATGAAAATTCGAGGGCGCCTAACAAGCATTACAAACAGTGAGGGAACGATAAAGCAATGATGTACGGCGCTAGAGAAGGGCGGGCGGCGGATGGGTGGTTCACTCCGAGGGCGCGCGCTTAATATTCAAAGGGCGAAAGAGTCGGTCTAATCTACTCCCCGGGTCATTCAAATAAAAGGGAAGAGTGGAGCGCGGACGGGAAGAGACGTCGTAATTTACTTTTCGGCCCGTAAAGTGCCCGTTTTGTAGTTTCACGACGATTTAAACGAATTTATTTTAATTGTGATTTAATAATACTTCAAATGAATTTAATAATTTTTATTTAAAACTATTTTTAATTAGAGTTTAATAATACTTCGAATGCATTTCAGTAATTTTATTTCAAACTTTTCAAACTTTCAAATAATTGTGATTTAATAATGTTTCGAAAAAAATCTAATTTTTATTTCAAACTCTTTTTAATTGGAGTTTAATAATACTTCGAATGCATTTCAGTAATTTTATTTCAAACTTTTTTTAATTGTGATTTAATAATATTTCGAAAAAATTCTGATAATTTTTATTTCAAGCTCTTTCTAATTGGGGTTTAATATTGTTAATTTTTATTATTAAATTTATTTTAATTGAATTAATATTTCGATCCGACAGAAAGATCTCCGGTCGATAGCCCATGACAAACTACTGACCCATCAATATATATAGCAAATATAAACATTTGTAAAGAATTGTAATTCGGCTGTCTGAATAAAGATGTTTGTATATATAATATTTCGAATATGTTTTAAAATTTCTTATTTCAAAATTTTATCACATAAATTTCTGGTCATATTTTGATTAATTGACATTTTACGAAATAATTTTAGATTATTAATTGTTGAGGTCCATCTAACAGTTGATCGCATTTGACTCGTCTTTCAGAATTATAGGGGGACCTGGAAAATATGACTCGACGATGGCTCTGTGAGTGCTTGATTTTTTTGCTCAAATATATAATATGGAAGGAAAAATACAATAAAAGTTATTTAAGGATTTAATAATGCTAAATTTCCTTCCGAAAATTCCTTATCTGAAGCAAAAGATCTTTCCATCAGGAGTGTGAAGGAAAATCCGCATTTTATCGGAAAACACTCCAACTGATCACTTCCAGGTAATTCTAAAAAAGTGTTTATCAACGGAAAGGGAAGCGGCGACGAAAAAAAAACCTGTTCGAAATCAGTAGGGGAAAACCCGGTTTTGTTTATGCGTCGGGGTAATTTGTACACGCGATATGGGTGAATAAAACCGAAACGGTATCAGCCGTAATAGGCAGTTTCCGATTGTGCGGGAAATCCTTCCTCTTTTTCCCCCCGTTCTTTTTTTCCGGTTTGTCGATTCCCTCACGGATTCCCTCTCTCACACACACACAAACACCTTTTAGCAGGCAATTACCGAACAACCGGGATTCCGCAATCGCATGTAAATTGCAATTGGGACACTTGCAAGGAGAATTAAGCGAGCCTGCCCGTTACGGACTAACCGCGTTTCACTGTTCGATTTGCTTTTGTTTTGCGAGGGGAGCGGGGCATTCAGCTGTTTACGGGATTAATTGCGCTACATTGTTTGCTGCATATGAGCAATTATTTCTTAACTGCTTTTGGGTTAATGTGGACGCACTATTTCAATTAGGAAAGTTTAAATTCATTAAGGCGATCACTCAGCAATAACAAAAATATGATTAAATAAAATGAAACAGAGATGATTCACACAATTGTAGTTATTTAAATTACAATGAAATTAAACAAGAAAAATTTATGGCAATGATCTATAAAATTCGATCAATTCCTTTTTCCAACTGCAAAAACTTACAGTGTAAGTATTTTTTTTGATCGAATTTTATTAATTACACTGTAATTTTTTGCAGTTGGAAAAAGGGATTGATCGAAATTTATTGATCATTGCCAGAAATTTTCCTTGTTTAATTTCATTGTAATAAAAATATGATTGTTCAGGCCGATATTTGTTGAAAGTTTAATTTCACATTTATTTTATACATAAAACAATTTTCTCATTCAATTACATAAAATAACAAATCAGTCTGAATAAAAAAAATCATAAAAAAGGCCTAAGGAATATCATTAATAATTACAGAAATATTGGAATCCAATCTCTTATAAACTATATACAGAAAATATTTTTTGCATAAGCCGTAAGTTTACATTGCAGTGTCCATTTTTAAATTAGCAATTGAAACTTTCCTACAACTCACGTATAATTTTCCATGTATATGAAATGGAAGAATTATCTATATTGAAAGCAATTAGGTGAATGCAACATTTTATCGCAGCGTTAATTCCTTTCACGCCCCAACGCATTTCATTTTTATTTTTTATTTATTCATGTATATATTTTTTTGTATTTTAATTCATCTTTCCGCGCTGATAACGTCTGAATATCCGGTTGATTTACGAGCGGATTTTTCCGTCGGGCTGATTTTTTGGCTCCGCGGGAAACCAATGACTCGGCAATTTTGCACCGCGCATCGATTAGGTCATCGCTTCAATTAATTATTTATTCGTTAATCAGAATAAAAAAAATAAATGCCCAGAAAAAAAAAATATATATATATTTTTATAACGAATAAGAAAAGGCATGATTCTTGATAAAATTGTTTTCCTTTCCCTACTTTTATATTTATTTTTACTATATTCTTCAAAACTGATATACAGAAGTATAATATGTAGAAGTTCAAAGTTTTTAAAAAATAAAAATTATATGATGTCGTTCATCAGTAAATAAGCTATCTGCCTGTATTTAATGTTATTTTTTATAGCTGTATAAAATTGTTAATCCCTTAAAACGGAAACGTATTGGAGATCGCGGCCTTAATTAATTTTCATATATACAGGGTGGCGCAAGATTACGATGAAGTCCAATATCTCAGTTATAAAGAAATATACAAAAAATGTTACTTATATTATTAGTAGCTACTGTCAAAATTCACATTTTAAAATTAGTTTCATATATACAAGGTGTCCAATAATCACGTAACGTATCAAACATATGTTTTTTAAATGGAATGACATATTTTTATGAAGATTTTCGATTCTACGTTTAAAAATAATCATTTTTTATATAAGATTTATAAGGTCAATTTTTCATAGTTTAAAAGTTATAAACAAATGAATGTTGAAATCGATAGATGTTTAGAGCCTAATATTTCAATAATGAAAAATGAAATAAACTTTCTGTCAACGCCATACAAATGCAAAAATACTTAATAATAAAAGAAATACTCTTTTTTTCTCTCAAAACAAATTTTTATATACAATGTGAAGCAATACGCAAAATGATTTTTTTTCTCTTTTTACTTAAATGGGACACCCTATATTTTTTATGCTATTTTAATAGAAAATTAATCACTCTTCATTTTTTATATAACATATTAAATAGCTACCGTTTACCGTTTTTGAGATATATAATCTCAAATACAAATTTGGTATAGAATTTTTAATCAAAGTAGGCCGTGCCAGAACAACTAATTTATTTAGTTGTGAAAGTTACGCGAACACAAATATAAAATAATTTAGTGAAACGAATAATCAAGTGTATTAATTAAAATACATCATAATTCACATATATTTTTTTACCGCGGGATAAATGAGAATTTAATAAAAAAAAGTAAATAAATATTAAGCTGTAATTATTTTAATACGCGATAATATTGAAAATACAACAATTTAAATAGGTATGTTCTTGGCTGTGCGCCAGGATCCAGGTACAACGAATCTTCTTATCTCAGGAATGCGTTCTCGGAGTGAGTCGTCGATCGTTTTTTTTTTCTTCTTGATTTGCGATAATTGCGCTCTTGTATTTCGATTCAGTCGTCCGAAAACGCGCAGTGTTCACTATTCCGGTTTAATTTTTAACGTTAGAAATTATTAATAATTAAAAACGCGATTTATTTTTGCTTATGAACAAGTGGTAATTAGTGAGTGGTGGAGGTGAGTTGGTTTTCGATTCACCAGGAATGGGTTGGAAGTTATTTTTTCTATTAAGGTATGTTAATATTAATAATTTGTTTTTAAACAGATTTTACGATTCCTATTATTATCATCAATTTATTCTCTAAAATTGCATTTATCAATAAATTACTTTCGCAATAAACAAATGCGATTTTCGCAAGACTAAAGTAGGTATACATTAGTTCTAAATTCATTAATGAAGATTTGCTAGTTTGTTTTGCGATTCCTATTCTTTTAAATCGTCCACATCGAAAAAATTATGTTTAACAATAAATTAATTTTGCAACAAAGAAAACATTTTTTTCGTAAATTTTTAATCATTTTCATCACTTAACCCGCGGTGAAATATTTTTGAATAATCTTTGAAATTTTCCAAAATACTAACACTTGTTTTTTTCTTACAAAATGTTATAATAAATGGAAGATGTGCCGTCCCTTGCTCGAATACGCTTCTATCCTATTCCATAATTACTTAAATGGGACACCCTATATTTTTTACGCTAGTTTAGTAGAAAATTGATCACTCTTCATTTTTTATATAAAACATTAAATAGCTACCATTTACCGTTTTTAAGATATTTAATCTCAAATACAAATTTGGTATAGAATTTTTAACCAAAGTAGGCCGCGCCAGGACGACTAATTTATTTAGTTGTGAAAGTTACGCTTAATATTATAATTAGTAAGTACATTTTACGTTATATTTTGTAACACTGGTGCAGTTAAACACACTTCTTCAATAAATGAATAATTTAATTGTTAAAAACTAACAACAACTATATTTTTTGGTTATTATTCGAAAAATATTTAAAATATTCCTATATGCTTCTTAAATTGATTTATTTAAACAATTCATGTTGACTGAAAAACCGAAAATAGATACTAAGTGAAATAATAAAATATTTATATCATTATATTTTGTTAACATTTTTATGTATTTATTTCACACATTCACATTTTTTTTTTTTAATTCAATAGAATTCAAACATCTTACAATTTTTGTCTTAATAACCATTATAACTCGCTAAATAATTGTTGAGCAACTATTTTCTTTATATTTTGCATGCGCCTTTAAATATCGATGTCATTTGAATATCCTTTTAGGTTAGGAAGTAAGTATGTTATTAAATACCAGAAAACGATTATGAATTGCATTTGTTTTAATTATAGCCTACTTAAATTATAGATTATAAGCGAAACTTATAATTTTGTACTTTGAATTGAAATTGTTAAAAAATGGTAACAGATAGGGGTATAGTTTATTATACAAAAATTAAAGAACAATCAATTTTCTATCGAAATAGTGTAAAAAATATAGGGTGTTCCATTTAAGTGAAAAAAGAAAAAAAAACATTTTGCGTATTGTTTTACCCTGTACACAACATTTGCTTTATGGTAACAAACGATTATTCCTTATATTATTAAGCATTTTTTCAATTAAATTGCGTTAACAGAAAGTTAGCATCGTTTTTCATTTTTGAAAAATAAGGCCCCAATCTTCCATTGATTTCAACCTTAAATTGTTTATAACTTTTAAAATATTAAAAACTGACCTAATAAACCTTATGTCAAAAATGATTAATTTTAAGCGTAGAATCTAAAATCGACATAAAAAATATAGCATTCCATTTAAAAAATCATATGTTTGATACGTCACGTGATTATTGGACACCCTGTATATATGAAACCAATTTTAAAATGTGAAGTTTTACAGTAGCTACAAATTATGTCAGTAATATCTTTTTGTAAATTTCTAAATAACTGAGATATTGGACTTCATCGGAATCTTGCGCCACCCTGTATATATATTGTTGTTTCAATAATACTTTTCAATTTATTGAGTGAATATTGTATTTATACTATTATTATTATTGTCCCCTTAATAAATAAATATATGAAGAAGGAAAAATCAAGAAATCTCCGCCTTACATATTTGGTTTGTGTGTACATGACGTGATCTCTTTCTGGGTTTGCTGCGTTTGAGGATTCCGCGTGATTTTCCGTGTCGGATGGAGGAATTGGAAGGTGATGGATTGCCCCAGTCGTGCGAGACCGCCCCCTTCACCCCCTCGCCGGAAGATTGAATACGTAAATTTTTTGAATGCATAAAACCGCACGTGCCAAACACCTAAATTGTGTGTCACTCAGATTATTTCCGGACACGGATTTTCCGCACTCGCGCTCGGCAGAAAAACGGGAAATTATTAAATACCGCACATCTCGGGGATTCAATCGAATCGCGTCGGATTTTCACAGCTTTTCTTCT
The DNA here is from genome assembly GCA_963082785.1 of Philonthus spinipes. Classification (NCBI taxonomy): domain Eukaryota; kingdom Metazoa; phylum Arthropoda; class Insecta; order Coleoptera; family Staphylinidae; genus Philonthus; species Philonthus spinipes. Next base: position 10,783,841 of record OY720302.1, read on the forward strand.
TGAATCCGTAATATCAGATCAATTGTAAATTGTTGATGTAAAATATTTTTCTCGGAGTCGACGAACGTTGTTATTTCCGTAACGTGACTTCCTGATTTTACCACTTTATACTTTTAATGACAGATCGTTTCTCTACACGTCTATTCCTTTTCAACTTCAAATTCAGAACATGAAATTTTTATTTCATACATTTCAGAAAATGAAAATTAAATTTTATAATAGCTTGTATTTGGCTTATATTTTATGAAAATATTAATTTGTAAATTAAATTCACTTGGTTTTGTTTCACTTATTTGTATTTTATTTTCTACTAGTTTCGGCTTGATGCCATTATCAAAAATGATGTACAAATGGATTTGTTTTGGAATATATAAACAGATTTACGTTTTATTAGGTAATAAGGGCATGTAATATCGGGGAATTCCAAAGGTCTTCGTTATCATTGACCACATTTTTACCCGCCGTTAAGGCTTTTGAAATTTCTAAACCCTCCCGATTAGTTATATTTTATGTTTGCTTACAACGTCATAATAAGTCACGTCTAAATTTAAAAGAATGCAATTAGATTATTTTTTTTTTTATTATCAAGGTTTCTTATTGCAGATTTCATAACTTGTTTAAAATTTTGTAGACGTTCTTTTAAAATATTCGATATTTTATAATACCCCCATCATTCTCTACATTAAATAGAAAACATGTGGAAATAATTTATTAATTATTTTCAAATCATTTTTTATTTAATATTCTCTACATTTTTATCTCTCTATTTATCTTTCCTTTTTAAAAAAAAACAGTTTTTTTTTCAATGCAACCATAAACTATTTCATTCTCTTCATATTTCCTTTCTTTATATATCCGTTCATTATTTATTCCACTTTTTTTGCAGGTCAGAATAAATCAATCAAATGAATCGGAACGCCCGCATATGCCGAAAACAAAAACCAAAAAAGTTAAAAAAGAATACGAATGCGATTTCAAATTGTAATCAAAACGGGAACATTCCGAATGTCGAATTTCGCTAATTAGTTTGGGAGAGCCCCAGGGGTTTTGCAAAAATTCGCTGACCTTAGGGGAAATGGATAAAATCAAAATCGAACAATCCGGGGAAACGTAATATTTGATTTTTATTATTATTATGTTGGTATTGATCATTGTTACGTATACAATAACGTGTGTATTTGTGAAAAAATGTACAACCTTTTTCAGATAAGATTTAAATTACCCCGATAAAATTAGAACTGTAAGTCAATCCAAATACCACACCCACACCGAAAAATCCATACACTTTATTATTTAATTTTATTACATCGATTCATGACAAAAACAGAAACATGGGTAGGTAAATAACATTTCGTACTCCTAATCACAAGACATAGACAGATATTTCCGAAGTCCGGCTGAAAGACCTTCGATCTATAGCTAATTAATAGGCGAAGAATTATATTAATTAAATTAAATTGTTATTCCTTTTAAACTATATTCAAATCTATTGTAGACATTTTCTATCTACAAAATTTAGATATAATTTAAATTTAATTAAATATAAAGTGGAAAAAAACATCTCTGATGGGATTTGATTTTTGCGCACCCGACCGGCAGTCGTGTGTCATGGGCTCAAATCCCATCAGAGATGTTTCTTTTACACATTATATTTAATTAAATTTAAATTATGCCTCAATGTTGTCCATTGAAAATGTCTACAATAGAAGTACTATATGTTTATAATAACGAAGGGACGAATTTAAAGTCAAATGTTCTAGATATGTCCATGGACATGCGAGAAAATCACTGATAAAGGTAGCCACGTAATAAAAAAAATATCACCAAATGGTTGACTGGAAATGGACTTATTTTGAAAGTATAACAAATTGTATCAGGTTAAAAACCAGCAGTGCTGCACACGTACCCTTTATTCTAACATTAAATGATAAGACGTACATTCTTAGTAGTAAAGCTAAAGTTCTGGGCGTTAAAATCGACGAATCCCTAAGTTTTAAAAACCATGTAGCTTATGTCTCCTCCAAACTCAATACATCATGTTATGGAATAAGATTAACTCAAATATGTTTACCACAAAACCGCTCATATATCATGTTGAACATGGAGTATGGCGTTCTGTTTCAGGTTAAAATACAGACATCAATTCAATATTTATAAAACAAAAACGAGCAATAAGAATAATGTACAGCCTAATAAATGATACTAGCTGCAGAAGTATTTTTAATAAGTATAATTTGCTTACATTCTACGCTACTTATATATTTGAATGTGTAAGTTTTCTATGGAAAAATCATGAATTGTTTAGTCACGTTTAAATAGCTTGCATAATATCAGGCCGAATATATACTTCCAAAACAAAAATCAACATTGTATGAAAACATTGTATGAAAAACGATCACATTATACCTCTATAAAAATATTAAAATATAACATACCAGGTGATATAAAAAATTCAAAAAGTTATTCCACCATGAAAATTTATGTTTTTAGTTAAATTGTAAATGGCTGGTCCGTTCAATAAAGAATTGTTAAATAAATAAACATTAAAAAAATGTGGCATTAGAACTTACAATATGAGAGAATTTTAGAGCCTTGTAAACTAATGGTCAATTAAAAAATGTATTTCTTGTCTGTAACCTTTACGACTTGATTTCATGTTTTAAACTGTATATTATTGGTTAATGTACTGTATATTAATAATAGGAAATAAATATTGTTTTTATTGTTATATATAAAAAAATATTTTGATATATGTATTGTATTATGTGTCCGTTAATAAAGATTTTTGTATATATAGGACTGAAGTGCAATTTATTATAATTGAATGAGTTAATTTTTATAAATACATAATTTCAAAGTAAAAATTAAATAAAAAAGAATTAATTAATTATTCCCTCATTAGCTACCGTGACTTATGTTACGTAAGTACTTCAAAAAAAACGAAGACTTACATAGTAGACATTCACATTGCAATAACATATTGCATAATTCAACTTTTTTTATTCGAGAATAATTAATGCAAAGAACAAAATATACGTAATACAAGGTTATCAGCAGGCAAGTGTTTCGGGATTCTATTTTAAAGTGCTAACATAACGTAAATAAAATGTCACAGTAGCTAAAAAAGAAGGGATAATTTATTAATTATTTTGAAATGCATTTTATTTAATTTATTTTAAATAACTACGACCAATTATCCAACCTAGTAATTCTACATCTACCCGAAAAAATAAACACAAATAACCAAAGTTCAATAATCCTTAGCACATGTAGTGTAGTCAGGAAGAAAAAAATCACTAATTACATCAAAACTTGGATTTAGCCAAGTTTCTTATGTAAATGTAGGAAAAATTATTTTGAAAAATAAAGATAATAATGCGGGAATAATTACGATAGTCTACTATTAATTTCGGGCGGATTTAATGGTGGTTCTAGACAGTTGTAATATAGTTCTATCGTTTACAGTTACTTTTAAAATGGTTACGCATTTTTCTATTATTGACATTTTTTTCGAATTTAATAAAGTTAAAAAATAAACAAATGTGATTAATATTAGCACGATATATAATATTTTGCTTTTAGACTAAAGAACTATGCTGAGTGCTACAGATCTCTAGTAGTTTTTTTTTATCATAAAACATGTTGTCAACATCACAGACTTGAATTAACAAAGTTTAAAACTATTTTGTTTACTAATGTATAGGGTGAGGCAGAGCAAAGTATCCATTACAATGAAATTAAACATGGAAAATTTCTGGCAATGATAAATAAAATTCGATCAATCCCTTTTTCCAACTAAAAAAAAAAAAAAATACTTACACTGTAAGTTATACAAACATCTTTCGAAACAACTACTGCTATACAACAAACAATATATATTTGTTTGTTGCATCGCAGTACTACTGAGAATTGCAACGATTTGAGTCGAAATTATTTAATGAAAAGAAACAACAAATATTAGTTACAACGCTATCTGTAGACATGTGTTTCGCGATTTCATTCCTCACCAGTACAGCTCTGCCCTGCTCTTCCAGAGATGTTCCTTGTTTAATTTCATTGTAATTTAAATAACTGCAAATGTGTGAATCATCTTTATTTCATTTTATTTAATCAAAGCATCCATATTCAAATTTAATTCATTTCATAATATAACTAGCAGCCGGTACCCTTATTTCATAAGGGTCATTGATTTAGGTAAGAATCGTATTTTGAAAGGACAAGTTGTTTTTTTAGAACTAGAAGCTAAATAGGGCTACCAGCGGTGAAAAAACAGGATGGCCAGCGCCAGGGTATGGGGTAAACAGGAAAGCTCGCTTCGCGAGAGAGCTCCGCGAACCTCCAAAGGTAAGGGAACTGTGGTAGGGCCGCTTCGCTCGCTGGTTTGCTCACCTGAAGCGTATAAGGCCTAGTACTTTAAAAAAAGAAAGCTCCGCAAACCTCGAGAGGTAAGGGGAATGTGGTTCTTGTTGGTTAGGCCGCCAAACGGCGATCGTTGTTTATATAATGTCACAGCACGAAATAATGAATCGGTGGCACTTTTTCACGCGTGGAAAATTCTCTCGGACGCGATTTTCACTAACACAGACGCCCCGGGGGTTATTTTTCACTAACTTGTATCGAATTTTACCGGCAGTCGGGCTGGTCTATCCGCTATGACGGCCATTGTTTCACGTTAATTACCGACTATTACCTGTTTTACCGATTTTTGCCAGTTTTACCGACTGTGGTTGCGCGGGCGAACATGACATTTCGCCATCCGAAAATGTTTCACTATGCTTTGGCAAAACGTAAAAATAAAATGTAAAAAAGTCAAAAGATGTGGATTTCTATTCACGATTAGGATGCGTTTACAGTCACCTTTAATCTTTACGCGAGTTGCAATTATATATATAAGGATAAGATATAAATTCAAATCCAGTCGCCATGCATTTGCGAACAATGAAATTTAGGACAGTCGTCAAAGCGTTTGCGAGGAATGTCAATTTGCTTCTGAATATGGAGCGTTAGTCAAATATTTAACGTTATTTTGTGGTTGTAGCTTTTATTAATAATAACAATTCTATTGTAACGTCTATTTCTTCGTCACTGTCATTTAACTCACCGAGATAAAGTCCCTATTCGGTTAACAATTCTAAAGTGAGTACACAAGTATCGCAGTACTGCTTAATGGCATATGAAACAAAAAACGAAAGGAAGAACTATTTTTGTACGCATACTTGAAAATGAATTAACTGTTACTGTTAAATTACAACTTTACCAACAGATATTGTATTTGCATACGTTTCATAATGCTGGTGTTATTCGAAGATTATGGTTTTAGCAAGGCGGAGCCACTTCTAAAAGTGTTAGGGAATCTATTGCAATTCTGCGAAGAATGTTTGCCAATCACGTTATTTCAAAATTTGAGGACATCAACTGGCCGCACGGTCACAGGATCCTTCAGTTTATGATTTTTTTATGAAGAAAAACTAAAGTATAACGTTTTCTTTTTTTTTTCTAATCAACCGCAAACTTTGGAACAACTGAAACATAATATTCGGACAGATATTAAAACAATCCCAAATTGAATGTTGGAGTGGGTCATGCAAAACTTTCGTGCTAGACTTCAAGAATACCATCAACGAGGAGGAGGTTATTTAACTAATGTATTACAATTTATTTTGTAAATATTTTAAATATTAAATTTAATATTTAAAAAATAAACTTTCTTGAAGGAACTTTTGTTTGATTTTTTAATACAAATTTAGCCATTTATAAAAAATAAATTTGCCTCTGCCCAACCTTCCATTTAAAATGTATCATCATATAATTTTAATAAGAACTTAAAAAGATATATTTTTTTAATCATCCCATATTCATTTCAACAACTAAAAAAAAGGGAGACAAAAACCAATATTTCTTAAAGGTTTCGCGACTCGAGATATTAAATTTGAAAACGCCGAGGCGGATTACACAAATGTAAATCCCCCCGGTGTGTTCGTTCGCCGTTCGTCGCCGAGAAGTGATCGATTTTTATTATCATCGGCTTTTAAAAACTTAAAACGGCTCACGGTATTGTATTAAAAGAAAGCTCTTGAAACCCGCGCTCCTCCCGCAGCCGGAGGCATAAATTTGGATAAAGGGCGCGCGCCCCTCGCGACCTCATTCAACAGTTGTTTTCTCTTCCCCACACACACCCACACAAACATAATATAAGGGATATCAATGTGCACGTGTTGATATTGCCTGTCAAATAAAATTTGTTTGAGGGTGTCGAAAAGTTTATCCGCTTGTTAACAAGAATGAGCTGGTTTATTGAAACTCGAGGGATTGATTGAATAAGAAAAAAAAACATTGAAATATTTTTTTTGCAAATTTTGTTTCAATCAATAATTAATTATAAGTAGTCGAGAGACCTATATAAAACGGTTCATCATCCAAATGCAAACGCAAAAAACATTTTTGTACATTTACAGTATTAATATTTATATCATATTCCTTTTAAATTAAATAAAAATTAATTGACGATTATTATATATTTTCAAATAATTTTTATTTAATTTATTATATAACTGTGACCAAGTAAATGAATACTATTTTCTATTTATATATTCCTTTCTTCATTTCTTTATTTACTTACTTCGAGATAGGAAAGGGAAATGTAAATAAAAACATGTCAGTCGACCATGATGGTTGTGATTCTGCTAGCGGTAAAGTTAATTAAAAAAAATCCGACAAATCTGAAAATAAAAGTGAATGGGGCCGGTATAAAAGCAATGCTCAAATATTATTCTTAGCTCTCGCTAATTTATAGGATCAATTCGTTAGCTCTTAATTTGAATCTTTCAATGTCTCCTCGTAATGTCATATTTGTTTGCAAATATGCTGGATATCTTCATGATTCTTTGGGTGGAATAAATATACAATAATAAAATGTAAACAATGGTTTTAATCAAATTTATTCAACATGTATAAATAAGCAGAATCGTTTATCATCAATCTATATAAAAAAAACACAGAAAGTGGTTAAAACTTTCTAGGCTCCGTAATTGAATTTGTGTAATAAATAATCTAATAAAGCCGGCGCGGGTCCATATTTTACATAACACGCGAATATTCAAACTAATTCAAATTAGATTCGGTCAACTTTAGTTACACTCCGCTCTGATGGAATTTGCCGCCGGTCAGATTTTACCGGACTCCACCGGATATTACCGCAAATCTTAATTCAAATCCTTTCGACTCCGAGCATAACTCACTCCTCCGCATAGAGAAAGAGAAAGAGAGGAACTGTCCCTTAGTGTGTGTGTGTAACTGAAACTTTGATTAGGTGACTCCGCTAATAAATCAGGTTTTAATTGGAAAACGCGGTCGCCGGTCCTGCACCCGGAAAACGCTAACGACTTTATGCATATCTTGTAACTGAATTATTTCTTTGGGGTTTTGTCACGGGCCACGGGATTCCGCAAAGTTTTATCAGCGGGCTCGCTTTTAATGAATATTTAAACTTGACGTTTTTGGTAATTCGCGGAGAATTCGATTATTTCCCGAGGAATTGGTGTTTCGCTCTTTCTCTGGTGCATCCTTAATAGGATTCTTAATAAAACACCAGATGCTTCTCAGATGAAGAAACGTTGAAGTATTAATTAACTGCATATATCCTTATTTTTTTAAAAACTTAAACAAACCGTTTGAATTACTTTGGTATTAGCATTAATAAAGTATGTTCGGTTGGTTCAAAAATGAATTTATTATTTATAATTTAGTAACTCGTCTAAATTTGCTTTTACAGAATTATCAAGAGTAATAAAAAGAAAATACATAATAATTAGGATGTATTTTATTTATTCATTTATACAGAAGTACATCTTTTACAAAATAATAAATAAAATATTAAATATACCTATGACAACCTGACGAATTACAACACAAAATAAAAAAATATACATTGAAAGAGGGTATGCAGAATTAGTACATATATACAACAAGTAAATGAATTACTAATGAAGTTTGTGTAAATAAATGCAATAGGAATAAATATTTTATTAGGGCGTTATTTCTCCTATAAAAACATTCAAATATACTGTTAAGACTAATTCAAAGGGTATAATATTGGTAAATTCGGCCTTACCTAACAAATCATGACCAGAATAAAATTGCATATAAAACATAAATGTTACATTAAAATAAATTTAATATTAAGGGTGCGGTTTAGAAGAAAGAGATAGCTATACAAATATGGGCAATCACTAATTTGAGTTAGATTGTTGTTGTGATCAATGAACAGTATTGTATTATACATTAAAATAATCTTAAAATAAGCAGGAATTTCATCAGATAAATTAAAAATTATTTTCATGTTTCGTTTCTGTGAAAAATAATTATGAAAAACAATGAAAATTGATCAAATTTATAGCAAATTTCAAATTATATTTTTGCTAATAAAAACTTGTGCAATAAAAATTTAAAGGATTTCACTAAATTCTGCATTAAAATAACTTAGCAGACATGACCTATTAATTTCATTATATCTTACAATTTTCTTTTCTAACTTAAACTAGTAAATTGACGTAATACACGAAAATTAACGATTTATTTTTTTATTTAGACTGATACTTTATACTTGGTAGATAAAAAAATGTAAATACACATTCATATTAATAAATCCAAAAGAATTGCTCTATTTTCAAACGATTATTTCCATTTTACTATATAGCTATCTCTTTCCACTAAACCGCAACCTCAACTTATTTCCGTACACTAACTATTTTTTACAAAATGTATTAATATTATAATAATTCCATTAACTATATCAAAACCAGTATTAAATAATTCAGATAAATTAAATGAAAATGATTTGAAAATAATTAATAAATTATTTCCACATTTAGCTCTCTGTCACACGTGTCTGCAGATGGCCTTATATTAAGTAACATTCCTTTTGTTTGTTTTTGCATTAAATTTTTCTCGGATCAAAATTTGTTTGCTATGAATCGTATACTTTTGATCCAACCTTCATAGCATTTTTCCAGTCAAAAGATGGTAGTTCTAAAACAAGCATTTTGAAGGCCTCATAACAAGATCTTAAAAGCGATTATTTTAAAAAGCAGCAAAAATATTTATCCTCAAATTCATTTGTTTATTTTTTCTACTCTAAATACATAAATAGCAACCCTCATAATATATGAATATCAATAGAACGGAGTTTATTCACTTGGTTATTGATTTATTTATTTTGTTCATTATTTAAAAAAAAAATCTATTTAAATGTTTAATTATCTGTGACCAAGTGAATAAATTCTATTCTATTAATTGGTTAATCTTGAATTGAATATTTCATAATATAATAATATTAAAAAAAAAACAATTCCTAAAGATGAAAAAACGTGGATAAATAAAAACACTTTTAACTTTATACATATTTTATACTTATTAATATAATATAGTAATATAATCAAAATTTCAACTGAAGCTTCGAATGGTATAATTAAAAGCTTCAGATGCAACGCACTAGCATCAGTATAAAAATTTTACGTTGCAAAAATAATATATTCATAATATTTCTCCCTTTTGTTTTTTTTTTTTTCTTTAATAGAGACATTATAAAACTGTAAAAAGCAGTTATGAGAGGCGGCTAACACGAAAGTTGGATTAACCCGACGACGTAACAAAACCCACGGCCGTTAACTCGCAATAATGAACAGCGCCGTATTTCACCGAACACTTTTAAGAATTACATAATTCAAGCGTGTCGCGATAAGGCGATTACATCTCACACTTTTAGCGGGAAGGGAATTTCGAATGTGCGCGCTGAAAAATCGCTTAATTGTCCGGAACGCTCGCACTAAAACACAGATTAAAATTTTATTGCTTAATAGTTGCGCAATGATAACAAAGCCCCAATTAATCCGACGCATCGATTCGCATTGTTTCCGGGGTGGAAAAGTAAGGGAAAAAAAGAATCCGGGGGAAAGACGAGAAGTTCTGTACATAAAGCAAGCTTACTTACTAGTTGTTGTTTTGTTTTCCTTTTTTGCCCTACTTCTTCTTCTTTTTTGTAGTTTCGTCCCCGCTTTTTTTGCTTAATCTCGGTTTATAAAACAAAGAGAGGAGTGTTGTTCGGAAACTAGTTTGGAAATAAATCCGTCGGACTGGAATGGAATTTGTATTCTAAGATTAAAAAATAAATGGCGGTATGATGTTTATACATACAAAATCTTAAAATGTCACAGAGCTAAAAGTAAAAATAATTATTTTCAATTTATTTTTATTAATTTATAAATAATTACAATTACTTTTGAGTTAATAGCCTTTTCTCAAAAGATTGTCTTTTTTTTAACTAATTTAAGAATTCTATAAATCCTGCTTTTTAAATAATTACTTATTTAATTATAATAATACTTTTAATAAAATATCAATTTGAATATTGAATTCATTTAAAGGAAAAAAGTGCAAATTGCGAATTGAAATTTTCCACCAGCCATCGATTATATTAATTTCGCCGGGTTCATCGGTTTGCAGGGCTGTTTCGAGCCGAGATCGAATCCTAAATAATTGAAATATATAGATATAGCCGGGACAGGTCGGTGTAATGGTCAAGCTCCAGTGAATTCCCTTGTACGTTTCAATTTAGTACGTCGGAACTAAGAGAGAGCCGGTCCCGGCTTTTGATTAGAACAGCGGTCGTAATCATTGCCGAATGCCCTCCACAATATTAATTAATTGAGTTTCTTGCACTAGACCTCTCGACAAGAATTAGATATAGAAAGAAAAGGAATGAACTAAATAAAATACAGGATAGGCAAAATGTTCTATGATTTTGTTCAACCAGAATTATATTGAGTTTTGATAAATGGTGATGGCTAATTCGGTCTCTACAACTACTTATATTTATAAATATATTTTTTTAATTAATAACTTTTGAACAATCTATCTGCTTATGGCTCTTTATTTAAAATTATCTTTTTAATTATACAGTATTTAATTAGTTAGCGATGGATATTAACAGTGTTTGATCGTTACACTGTAGAAATCCATCGCTAACTATTTAATTAAATACTTTATAGACTATTTACTTAAAAAATTCTAAATAAAGGGCGTAACCCGCTACGACGAGTTCTTATATTCCCGAAGTCAGCTATTTTGAATTATGATGCAATTTTCGATTATATTGTTTTATAATCACATATGCCTTAATAACTTATATGGCAATTTACAAAACAATTGCAATATTATCAATTTTATTATCTGTCAGTTTGTAAGTCGTGCATCGAAATGATTAAAATCGAATATGTGATAGAATTCATAACGAAACAAGGAATGTTGGCTGTATACCGAGATGATTGCCCTTACAAGTTAAGTTTTTGCGAATGGTCAAAATTGTTTAAATATGGTCGAGAATCACTGGATGATGATCTCCGTCCAGGGCGCCCTGTTGACGTGATTACAGCAGGTGTTGAAAAAAAAAAACAAGTGTTTAGTACTGAAGGATGCAAGACTAAAGAAGCGACAATTAGCAGCTTCACTGGGAGTTTCTGAAACCACAATTTTCAGAATTCTACACGATTACTTTGAGATAACAAAGGTTGGTACAAGATGGGTGCCTCGAAAGCTTTCGCCATTCCAAATGCGTGTTCGTGTAGAGACCTGTGAACAATTCTTGGCGCGCTATGAATATTAACCAGATTTAATTATCAATCTACTTGTTACTGGAGATGAAATCTGGGTTCATCATTAATGTCCTGAATTTAATCAAGAGTCTATGCAGTGGCATGTTAAGGTCTCCAGCCATTCCAATAAATTTAAAGTCACCCCTTCTGCAGGAAAAGTAATGGCAAACATTTTTTTAAGACTCTTAGGGAATTTTGCTCATTGATTATATGAATAAGGGCAGTACGATAATGGGTTAGTCTTATGCACATCTGATGCATCGCCTTAGAGATGCCATTAAAGTGAAGAGACTTGAAAAAATGCGCAAGGTATCTTGTTGCTCCATGACAATGCACTATTCAAAAGCTGCTGTAGCTGATTGTGGCTTCGAAGAAATTCAACATCCGCCTTATAGTCCAGATTTGGCACCGAGTGACTATTTTTTGTTATCGTATCTTAAAAAAACCGAAGAGGAATAAAATTTGACAATGACGAACTTGTAGCAGCTATTGAGAGCCATTTTGCGAAAAAAATATAATGATTTTTATACTGGATTACAGTTGTTATTGAAGCGGTGTTATACCTGTATTCAAAAACAAGGGAAAAATATATTAAAAATAATATGTGGAAAATAAAATTTAGTTTTTCCTCTAGTCTTTTCTTTTCATGCCTTGGTCGGGAATATAAAAAACCTCTTGTACTTCTATTTAACCAATCTAAACTAAATATTTTTGATGTGCCTTTCTTTTTCGAACAATATAGTTAGTCTACAATTAGTCCTGATTTGCAGACTTTTCATATACCTGCAAATATTCCACAAATTTTGTTACATATTATTAATCGTAAAAAAACATTGCTTTTTACTTTTTAATCATAATAACTTAAAGAAGACGCAAGCGCCACCTTTTGCCTAATTTAAAGTGGCATCGTAAACGATTTGGATCTACAAGGTAGACGACCGAGAATCATTGTTTCGTCCACAAAAGGAAGGCGAACTTGTCCTCTTTATGAAAACAAGAAAAACGAAATTCACATTTAATGAAATGTGCAGACAGATGAATGGTGGATGAACGTTTCATTAAATGTACTTTTAACTTTGTTTTGAAGAATTATAACTGTTTATTAGGCTTAGAAACAAAGGGTGGGAGGGGAAGGTGAAAGAATTTGAGTGGAAAGGGGTGGTAATTGAGAGGGTTAAAAGTTTTAAGTATTTAGGCTTCGTGTTCAAACAGGCGGGTGGGTATGAGAAGCATGTGAAGTGGGTGTAGAGTAAGGCTAGGAAGGCGTGGGGGGATGGTATGTATGAAATGGGGAAGTGGATGGGGAATAATATGAGAGTGGCATGTAAAATATGGGATGCGTGTATGAGATCGGTGTAATGTGGGGGACGAGAGGGTATGAGTGCATGGAGAGGGAACAGATGTGGTTCCTGAGGCACATGTTGGGAGTGGAAAGGTTCACGCCCAACTACATAGTGCTTCAGAAGACGAATAGAGAGAGGCTGGAGTGCGATGCAATGGTGAGAGTGGTGAGGTATGAGATGAGATTGTGGGAACTGGAGGTAGAGAGATTGGTGAAGGATGTATGGGTGACGAGCGCGTGTGATGGTAAGGGTAGATGGAGGGGTGAGAGAAGGAAAATGTATGAGAGGGTAGGGTTGTCGAATGCGAAAGTAATGGAATGGTTAGGGAATGGGGTGAAGGTGGATGAGTGGGTAAAGGGGAAAGAGAAGGAGGTGGAAGGGCAGGAAAGGCAATGGTGTATAGAGAGAAGTGAGTACAATGATATGAATGGCAGGTGGCAGATGCATGGAAGAGTGTCCAGATATTTGATAGAATGGGAATGGGGTAGAGAGGCAAGGGCGAGGTGTGGATCAGAGGAGAAAAGTATGGATGGGGGAAGAATATGAAAGGTGTGTATTGTGTGAGCATGGAAAGGATACGTGGGGCCATTTTGCGGAGGAATGTGAGGGGTGGGAGCGAGGGTGATGGAATGGATGAGAGAAGATGGGGTTGGGGTAAGGACGTTGGAGAAGCTGGGAAAGAAGAGAAAAAAGAGAAGGAATGGTGGTATTATATGTTAGAACCTTGATAATGTAAAGGAATGATTCCAATAAAGGTCTTTTTTTATTAGACGACTTTATTTTCAGTATAAACGTATTATTTTCTAATGAAAATTACAATGTTGTAACTTCTTCTTCTTCTCGATTCCCTGTACCCTTCCAGGTGTCGGATGGGGCATTAGATTTTAATTTCTCTTGTACTTTCTTTTACTCGTACTTGTTTATTCCAATATTTTTCTTGTGATTCTATTCGTATTGATTCTAGTTATGTGTACCAGTTCTATTGATTCCTTTTATGTCTCTGACAGTATTATAAATATAAATCAAAAATAAAGTGACAATGCTGTGATCTATTTATGAAATTGTTTTACCAAGTGATTAAATTAAATGTAATAAAAATTGTTTCAAGGAATTAAAATATAGAACTTCTTTTTTTCATTAAATAATAATAGTATCTAGACTAAATTATTGTTTTTATTGTTTTAAAGAAGATAAATTTAAGAGTTTTTCGCTTCTTTGATAAGATGGAATATTTTTTGTAAGAATATAATGGTGAGTGGTTTGAATAATACAGAAGACGACTCCCATGACATATATATCTAATTAGTAAGTCGCAACAGCTCCGGAATAGTTTAGAGTTCGTAATGCAAATGGAGTGGTAAAGGCTAACAACTTTGACTAATCTGAGCTGCATCGCGCATAACGTATCAGGAGACACGTCCCACCGCCCTCTCTGCCCTGGCGTTGTGAGGGAGGCATTCCGGGGCGGTCGAATAAATCAAATGCATGATTAATGCCCGTTATGAGAAACTGTTTGGGCCGACCAATTACACAGCATTAGAGTAATTAGGCCGTGAATATTTCACGGGCGCGCGCGTTCTTCTCGTAATTCACAAAATGCGGAATTCCCAATTTTCGGGAGGGTCGATGTCACCCTATATCGCGGTGAATAAGTGAATTCCCCGTAAATAGAGCGCCGGAGTGCGAGAGGGAGGTGTTTAATTAAGCAATCAGTTAAGCCTTGATGGGATCAATTTGGCGAACTGACGGATCGACAGCTGACACAAACGGTACTACAAAAGCTCTATAAATTACCCGCCCACGAAAACTAATTATTTCCGAATCGCCTTTTTTTCCACGTTCACTACTCTCAACTATTCCAATTACTCACGGGTTGTACTCAATAACGTTGATTACTCGTGTTACTCTAATTCACTACTATTCTTACTGCGCGTAATTAGACAGTAGCAGTCTTCACTTAATTAAATCCGAACGTTAATTAACCATTGCTATAATTTATAGTTGGGAAACGGGGGCTTGATTTTCACGCTGCTTGACCGATTTAAATGCACCCGGTTCGTATTGAGTAATTAAGCTGATTTGGATATTAAGTAATTACCTTAGTATTTACACCTCGTGAAAACAATTATTTCCAATGAAATTATTTCAACAATTATAATTTTACTAATTAATAACTACAAAAACATAATATATTTATTGTATTTTAACCACTACTTTATTATACAATTTTCAAAAATTTATTTCATTGTCAAGTGATAATAAATATTTTAAATATGCAGATGTATGTTCGTGGAATACTAAATGAATATTCTGCTACTTCAATTTGACCGTTCAGGAGATTTACGTCCTTTTAAAAATGAAAACATTTAAAGAGAATATAAACCATTATGAAAATCTTGAACAGAATAGTATGCCCTTTGTATCAAGAAGGTTTTGAGAATTTTTTTTAATAATGATTTTGAAGCTGTCATGTTTTGGGCAGTTTGTTAAAAATTGTAAGGGGTTATGACTATATAGCGATGTAATTTCATATAGACTACCTTTAAAAATTATTAAATAATATATTTAATTATTATATTATGAATTACTTATAAATTTTTATTTATGACTATTAACATAGAGAAGTGGTAAATGTAGAACCAGTAAAATAATAAAACTCTAAGGTCTGTGAAGATAGTTTTACAGCTATCTCGATGCTATGAAAAATGATCGCCTTATAATTTGTTTTTGTAACGAGTTGTATCGTTAACTTCATACTACTATTATTCCATAAGATATGTGAGTAACTACATAGACGTGATAGTATTTTAGCAAGGCGTCTCTTAGTTTCAATATTGCATAGCTTAATTGCATAATCTTAATTTGCAACTAATTTGTATCTCTTGAATTTACAAAGGTTCTAATCGGTTCAATTATAAAACATTAAAAATAATGAAAGTTTCATTATTTTTTTAATAATCTTCAATAATGAAAATGCGTTGTACATCTTTGAATTGCTGAATTTTTATTAACTTTACTACCACTATAGATATCCATAACTCTCTATAGTCTTTTTTTAATAATTTTCAGCAATGAAAACACACAGTTTTAAAATGCTGCGACTTTACTAACTCTACTACCACTATATATGTCTATAATATTTTATATATTTTTATTTGAGAAATGGCGTTAAAATTAAAACTTGCATTAATTTTCGTACACCCTTTATAGCTTCGATTAATATTTAATAAATTATTTTATTTTAAACGAGTCCAGAGTATTCAAATGCAATTCATTCGTGGGTATAAAAAGCATGTTCAAAATGTAGAGTTTTTTTACGCAACAGCAACAGCGTAGTTTGAAATATATAAATTGCACAATTCGCATATTTACATCGCAAATAAATGAAACGTTTATTTATTTATATTTTTTTGTAGAGCACACCGAACTAATTGGAAATAGACAAACACCGTCCTCATCATTTTCCACTGTGTAAACTAAATACGGATTTATTTGATTCGCACGCAAACTTCATAAACACACACATGCATGAAATAAAATTTGGAATTATTTATTCTTTTATTTGAAAGGATTATTATTTACGTCGATGTTATAAAGGAATTATTACTTATCATGAATTTTCATTCGTGATGGAATCCTAAGTTGTCTATTGTCTTGCATCTCACCATCTGGATGAAAGACCGATGGTCGATAGCCATTTAGTAAGAATTTTATATAAAATTTATTGTATTATACTTAAAGTAAATTTTACAATAATGATGATATTTATATATATATATATATATATATATATATATACAGCTGCGGTCCGCCTGGAAATTGGAGGCATAAATCCACCCCTTTATTATATTATTGACTGCATGTATTTTGATCAGCGACTTCTATTAGTGAAAATGTGAAGTATTAATACAAACAACCTGCCCTAACTTTTGAATTCGAAAATTTTAACATTTCTTTATATAAAATAACAGTTTTCCGTTTAGTATTGTTATTTAGTCTATATATATATATATGCTAATCATAAAAAGTTTGCATCTCCTGCTCAACGAGGTCCGTAAGCATGAACGTGGGCCTCTGTGCTAAAGGCAATACGGAAAACAGCCGAAGACCAAGGTTTGGGCTTTGAAAAAACATGAACTTACCGCCAAAGAATTAAAGTCTTAGCTAAAAGCTGCCGAAATACACATTCTGCTTAAATAATGCACTCAGCTTTATTTAAGAACATTGAAGATCATAGTTTATCCAAGTAGCTTACATTTAGTTACTTGCGGTCTGCTGGCTCAAAGTCAAAAACTGAGGGATTCATTATGGCTTATCAATATGGTTTCCATAACATATTAGTACATCCCAGCCACATTATGTTTGATAAAATACCTGACTTCGGTGCCATTATATTCTGGCGCCCAGAAAAAATAATGCTTCTGCGTCGGCCTATTTGATGCATGATGGCAGAGTAATAAATGTAATAGGCGCTATTAGTGCTGTACTACCATATTAGGCTTAATGGTCTGCAACCGTAGTTGAGAATGAGAAATGCCGAATCTATTCGAACTCCTCATTTCCAAAAACCCGTCAATTTTTCTGCAACATTTAAAGACGATGTTTGTAATGGATCTGCTGATCCAAATTTTGTCACAAATCAAGAGGAAAAACGAGTAAAACATCAGATTTAATGTATGAGTTACGTAGTTTGTACCGCGGTATGAAAATTCAATTAGTGGTGCTAGTTATCGATGGACTAGGCCGGAGTCTGGGAAGCCGAAGGACCGGTCTTAGGGATACAGGCCGTTGCGTCTGCCAAATGGATTGGGAAAGTGCTTGAAAAACTAGTAAACAGTAGGATAGTTGAGCATATCAGGGAGGGTCTCAGAATTGCAATTTGGCTTCTGTAAGTGTAAGCAAATGATTGAGGCGATTCTGACCGTGAGAGCCATGGCAAGAGAAGCCTTCACCGGACACCTAAGGAAAATATGTCACTGCTTATTAATTGCACTGGAAGTAAGGTATGCTTTTAACTTCATTCTTTGGCGTAGCATAAATACGGCAGCTAGGGCCAAGCTTACACTTGAGCTGGGCGATATGGTGGCGGAGAAAGATGGAGAGTGATGAACATGGGGGTTCTACAAGGCTCGGTCTTGTGGTTGGTCCAAAAACCGAGCCCTGTGCAATCTCTGGAAAATGGTTTACGACGAGATAGAGGCCTCAAAGGGCATACAAATGGTTGCATTTGTCATCTGGCTGTAGTGATGAGGCATTGTTGCATGATTCAGGCTAACATCTGAGGCAACGGACCTCATCATTAGGATTATGGAGGAGATTGGTGTTTATATGGGGACGCTCAATGAAGAGAGCGGGAAAGGCCTCGAATGAGGAGATTTCCCTCGGTTGGCATCGAGTGGGCGTTAGTAAAATCATAAAATAGCTTGGAGTGATGCTCGAAGCTTATCCAAGGTATAGCACGCATGAGAGTGGGGCAACGGAGACAGCCATTCGCATGAAACGGCGATCTGCTGAACGTAGGTGCTCGGGAGAGGGCAGAAGAAGACTTCTGGTCACAGTGGCGTGAACTAAGTATTTTTATGCTGCGCCGGCCTGGGGCGAAGCAGTCAAGGTAGCGCGAAAAGATAATCTGGTTAGGAGAGCACAGAGAACCGGGGCCATGAAATGCATAAGGGCTTACCAGATGGTCTACACGAAAGCATCGGAGGTGCTGGCGTCCATTATGCTGGGAGACCTGAGGGTAAGCGCAGGAAGCAGTAACATTGGGAAAGCGCGCGTCGAGCAACGTGCACTTTTCGGTGGTAGGAGAGATGGAAGGTAGCGACTCGCTAAACCAATCAGCTTGTACAAAGGATCCAATCCTGGCCCGAGAGGAAACATGGAGAGGTCACTTACAATCTGACCCAGATGCTAGAGGGCCCGCACAAAAGCTTGGAACCACCAAGCTGCTGGGTCTACCGTGCTCTCGAGCATGGATGTCTGAAAAGGCGGAATTGCAGGCCTTCCCGTGTCCATATCTTGGATAGGGCTAACTGCAGGCGGTGGGGTTGATTCATCCCTGATGCTTGTCGCCACGTAATGAGGAGTCGGAATGGGCCGTTAAAAGCCCAAGGATGTCTATTCACTCTTCCGGTCTACACGTGGGTTAGCATCCAACGGGCAGTGGTTTCGATGATATGACGTCGATACCATCACAAACGAGCGATCATAAACCGAAAAACCAGAGCAGGCCATGATCTAGTAGTACATCTTGCTACTACATGAACCACGTGCTCACCTGACGCGGGTGTTTCGGGAAATACTTATACAATATCAACAAGCGGGATAACACAAGTTGCCTCAATGCGGCGCGAATGAAGACACAGCGAAGCACATGCTTTTTGATTGTGTCAGATGGAACGATGGGAGACGTACCCTCAGGAACGACTACAGTACGTTGAACGCAGCCTCATTAATAGAGAAGATGCTGGAGAACGAGGACTACTGGAACGCAGTATGTCGTTTTTCCATGAAAGTTCTTTCAGCTAAGAACGAACGGTATCGAGATCTAAGATGGATATGTGAACACAGATCCGCACATAAAGTAATGCCTGGATGGCGATTCCACGTACGAATCGAGCGAAGAGATGGGGGAGGGTGTTGGCAGATCGGTAACAACTACCACCATCTACAATCCGGCACTCTTTGCCTGTCAGAGACTAGAGCAAATACGATCGTCTGGTTGCAGATTTCCAATTCCCCTCTACAGAAAAAGGCCGGATAAAAAATATATTCCAAAACAACCTTTATCATCTCGTCAAAATATCTGAATGACCACAGTCAGAGCAGAAATTCTTACAACTATTCGGAGCGAATATAAACCAGCACCACTAATTGCATCACTTGGCAATCAATACAATCAATTGGTGGAAATTACTAATTGAGGATTTTATTAAATATATACAAAAAATACTAAAACAATTAGAGAGGGTTGTGAGTTTTATTCTTATTTTAAGATATATTCACTCTTATTATTACATTTTGCTGTTTCGTTTTTCTTGTTTATAGTTGTTCCGGACGAACGGTTTCCGTCCATAATTCATCATATCAATTATGCGCGGCGGACCGGACGCGAAATTGGATTTATTTGGTCGCGTTTTGTTTGTAAAAGGGTTTTGTGTTGTGTTTTCATTAATACCGAAGTCGTCACGCACGCACGAAACCCGCCGGATTGTCGCGGCTATTAATTATTCAATGGGCTAATCAGGGCAATTTCGTTTTCGTAATTTGTTTAATGATAATGTGGACTGTCCACGAAATTCAAAAACGATTTCCGCGAATAAGGGGGGATTTTAAATATAACAAAAAAAAACTTTAGTGTTGATAATCTTGTTTATACAGGGTGCGGCAAAACAGACAGTGCAGTTTTTAAGGGCTATTAAAAAAAAAACAAGCGCGCAATTTAAAGAAATGATGTTTATTTTATCTTAATCGTTACATAATGCCGTTTTATGCATTACGTTCTAACGGTACAAATCTGGTATTAGGGAGTGTGCAGCTTCGCACTACACTCATCCTCAGTTCAGCCTGTCTACCTTGTTCAGGTAATCCAGTATAGCCGAGGTGGGTGGATCTCTTGTATAAGTCAGTTTAGGCCATTTGTCACCCAGGATAGACTCCCTTAATGACGAGAGTGCTGATAATTCACAAAGAAAATGTTATGCAGTCTCTGCTTCTATGCTGCACCCTCTGCAAGATGGAGAGTCAACTATCCACATCTTATAAAGGTTGCCATCGTGCACTACAAATAACATCTGTGGCGAAATTGGATCCTAAGAATGCGTTTAAAGGAACTGTTGTTTAGGACTCGACGTTATTTTTCACAAAGAATTTTTTATTACATTATTTCGTCATTGCCATTTATCTTTTCTCATAGGATTGAAGAAAAAACTTCCTCGAATTCCACAAATACGGCAATAAACGACCGTTTTTGGGAATTCGTGAAATCGCGGTGAAACCGAACATCTGGGATGCACTCGGACGTGCACGAAAACGGTCACCCTAATTTGCATATTTTCTTCCCTAAACCTGTATCTGTAAATATTGTGTTTGTTGGAGTTAATAGAAGTATTAGTGTTAAATATATTATATTTCAATCTCCACATCTATGAACCATCGGTTGGATCTAAAAATTGTTTTTTATGTATAGAATACTTTTGTTACTTTGTTAAATATATATTAGGTATGAAATTATAAAATGTATAATCATCTGTAAATAGCCAGTCGGCAAAGAAAACATTATTATCATTCCTTTAGAGGCATTGACGAATCCAACCAAAGCTTATCTTAAAACCATTATTAAAAAAAACTGAGCTTAGTTTCGCAATTTATAAATTCAAATATATTAAACCTTCCTACCCCATTAAATATTCTCTGATGAGCCTTCTTTTTGTATCCATCTAATTAGTCCCTTGGTTTTGGGGCGTCGCGTCAAGGGGGGTCGCAGCTGTTGGTTTTCGTCGGTTATCGCGGCCTGATAAAATTCGTCCGGCTTAACGTCGGGGCATAATTTATCAACTAATACTTTAATGGGAATTCGTTATTAACCTTAAACCCCTCGTGAAACCTCTCCGCACGGCCGATCGATCTTGGGTTGTCAAATTTCGCCACGCGTATTCCCATCCGGAGCTATAACTTTTACACAACAAACACCAACACAAAAGAAATTATCAGTAAGTAAATATGAAGAAGAATACAATTAAATTGATTGTTATGCGAAATAAATTTGGTAAAGAAATAATACAGTAAAATGTTAGTGAAATAAATACAATTGTTTTTACAGAAAAGAAAACATTTTAACACCAGAGAATTTAATTTCTTCTCCTGTTCGTGTAAAACAATTACTGCTTCATTTATTTACCAAATTTATTTCGCATAACAATTAATTCAATTTTATTGTTTGTTCATATTTACTTATTGATCATTTTCTTTCGTTTTTTTTTTAGTGTTTGCTCGCGGTGGACTAAAGTAAGCCAAAAATGAAGATATGTTGTACATAACATATTTGTTGACACAGAGTTAAACATTAAAATTTGATTTATTTAGTGTGTTTGTAATTATGTCTAAAAATCGCGGAAGAGCTCGAGAGTTAAAAGACTTTTAACACTCAGCTCTCTAGCTTCAAAACACACCTCACGAAAAATCATGCATCTCTAAAATAAATGTCAACCTTTTCATAAAAATATTTGATAAATTATATATTTTGATTGTTTATGAAAATTCAATATCCCTTTCTTTCAAATTCACAATAATCACATAAATGTATCACATTTATTTTACGGAACAAATTATAATATTGTTTTTAGATTGATTGGAATAAAAAAAGCAATAAAATAAATTACCTCTGTTTAATTTACAATTGATTGAGCTGTATTTGATTATATTTTGTTTTAGTAATAAATATTCCCATATTTTATAAATAATTATAAAAAGTTGGCAGGTGTTTAAATACTACTTTATTATAACCAGTCAAAGTCGGTTTTTCTGTAACATACCCATATTCTTCGAATAGTGGAATAAGCCCAGTTTGAAACGAAATATTCTTAACACCTTCTTTTTTTATTGAAGCTCAGTGTGTTTAATTGCAGCACACTAAAATTGAATTGTTGCATTGTTCAGTATGTTATTGTTATGCAACAGCAAATGTCTACTATTGGACATTTGTTAAAGTACTTATGTAACATAAGTCAAATTGTCACAGTAGCTAAAGAGGAAATAATTTATTAATTATTTCAAATTCTTTTTATTTAATTCACTAAAATGGAACTGCTTGCCGTCGGTTTGTTTACATTTCAGAGTAACTGGAATTAAAAGTTCTCTGGCTTCGTCCCAGAATTCCTCTAAGGCAGAAGAAGCAGCCACAGTAAAAGTTTCCAATAAAGTTCTATTAATTTTCTGATCATCAGTGATGCTTTCTTCGAACTCTTCATATTGTAATGTATGATTGATTGAGCTGAATTTGGCTATATTCATTAATATAGTCAAATTCAGCTCAATCAATTGTACATTACAATAATTGTATATTATAACATTTTATAAGGTACAATTCCGTATATTCTATCTCAAAAATAATTAATAGATAATATATTTTAATTTTGCGTTTTTTTTTTTTCATTTTGTATAACACATTTTTTTTTATATTTTTATCAAATGATTTTATATTAAACTATTAATTCAATAAATTTGTATAAGATTGTGTTTGTTGAAAGTTTGTGTTAGAAAACCCGTGTTTTTATCATGTTACAACTCACATTCACACAGCCCTCGCCTTTTCTCCCCTGCCCCTCCTCGACGGATAGTGGCTGCGAATTCGATTTCCCCCCGCCGAGCCGCGCCGTGCCGGAAAAATTTATGCGGTGCGCGTTTTTCACGGGGATTACTAGTTTGTAAAGCCGGCCGCCGAGGAGCGGAATAAAATTTGAAAAGACTCCGAAATTCCTAACAGAAAGCCCTTCCCCGGGCATGTGTGTATGTGTGCGCGCCCCTTTCGCAACCCTCACTCAACGCGCGAGCGGCCCTTTTATTGTTGTCTATCTTCGCCCGCACGCATTTCACCCTGAAAGGATGGAAATATCCAGCACCCCGTGTGAAGGATGCTTTTATGACTCCGGGGCGGTTTTAAAGAGGAAATTAAAAGGGCGGCCGCCTTTTCACGCCCACGAGGTTTTCAGAGGAACGGATGTATTAATTATTCCAGTGCTACTTCACATGCGGAATTATTTCATAAATCAACTGCAGTTAATTCAAATAAATCATCAATGCATTAACCATGATTTAAGTTTTAAAAAATTTAATTATACTTAATTTTTATCATAAATATGAAACAGAATTTTTAAATTACATTTAAAAAATAAAAACATTGTAATCATTAACAATCCAACATGGTTCACCAAGTGTTAAGTCAGGTTCCATTTAATTAGTCACGAATTGATATGTGACTACCCTTATTACCTAAATTTAGCGTTAATCTTTAACTTTAACTTTATTTTACGGAATTCTCCATTATAATTGATTACATTATACAATAATTTACATATTTGTATATAATCAGGTAAGTATTCCTAAACTATTAATAATTAATAAGTAAGATAAGTGCATTCCCAAACGGTTCAAAGAATTGATTCAGTGTTGCTTATGACTTCACAAACTAACATCTACGGGTATATAATTACATAATGGAAACAATAATTTACCTAAGAAAATGTAAAAATAAAATTTAAACAAATAAAAATATAAAGTAAATAATAAAATAAAATAATAAAAGAAATTAAATATATGATCACAGTTTTATCACAAGTATGTTCATATTGAGTATAGGTACGAGCACTGTAAGATAAAATATCACAGATCAATTATCACATAATTATAAAAAAAAAATGTATATAACAGACACGCTCAGACAACGTTAATATCAAACATAACAAACAATAATATAATATGTACATAAAATGATAAAATTGAGATAAAAATGGAAGAAATAAATAAAATCAAACAGATAAATAAATAAAAAAGAAAATAAAAAAAAAATAAAGAAAATATTATTTGGTGTATTTTTAAATAGCATACAACTAGAGATAGGAAATTTTGTAAAATATGTCTTATTATAAATTTCAATGCACTGTATTTTCTTGTACATAATTTAAAAATTACCACTGATCCAAGATAGCCGGTAAAAATAAAAAAAAAATACTGTGAAATAAATAACAAAGTTTTTAATTTAAATAATTTCCATTTATTATAATAATAATAAGGTTCAAAAGTTTTCGAGTAAGAGGTATTGTGGCAATTTTTTGAGGAAAAACAGGTAATTCGTTCGGATAAATAACACCGGCTTTTCGTAAAGGAGTGTATTGGATGGGTTTTCTGATGATTATTAAAGCCGATCGCTCCGCTACCGCTAAATTGTTTAGGGTAGGAGGATTGTGTAAAAGCATTGCACCGAAGTCAAGTAGGGGACGACAAATCATTTTGAAGATGTGAGTTGGCGTTTTTTTTTTGAGATACCCTTTAATGGCAAAATTTAGGGATTTTAGATATCGCGTCCTGTTATAGACCATGTTTTTACAATTTGGGAGTGGGGCTTCAAGGTAAGATTAGGTCCAAGTTATTTGCATGTTGTAGAATGAGAGATAAATGTTTGGTTGATTTTAATTTTGAATGGAGAGGTAAGAGATAAACAGTTTGGATTTTACAATAAAACACTTACTTCTTTGTTTGTATAACACTTGTTTATTTTTATGTGACTGCAGTTTCGACAAATTTAGCTTGTCATTATCAAACATGTAGTAGAAGCCTCCACAATACAGAATTTAGTTTGGATTTTTCTCTTACTGCTTTCTCATTTATCACTTGATAAAACATTATGAATAATCAAAGATATTAAAGAATGATAATGGCATCTAGCTAAAACAAATATACAATTAAGTCAAAACCAAGTGATAATTATTGAACATTTTTGATTCAGTTTGAATTTGTTGGGATTAATGATAACTCTCCATTTAGCGAACCGCAGCCAGCTTTTAGTTTTATATTATTTTTGTTCATTTACTAACACAAGTTTAATAGTTCAGTCACTATTAAATATCGGTTTAATTATTAAACAACAATAAATTGTATGGCCACACGAAACAAACAATATTATCATTGCGTTGTAAACGTTGTGTTTTGTGCGTGTGCAAACAATCCAATTAGAAACTTGCGTGGAGTTTAGGGGGTAATAAGTTTTATGTGCCGACGTGAAGCGATGGTTAAAATATTTCGCAGAACCGCCAATAATGAACTTCCCCGATGCGAGTTTGAATAACTTCGAGCGAGCTTTCGCCCTCCTAATTAATCCGTCGGGGAACCAAGTAATCTCATTTTTAATAACCGGCTTCGATTACGTTTTATTGAAATGTCCTAGTTTTATGACAAGATTCATAAATTCTTATATATTTTATTTATATTGTTATCTTGTGATTGAAAAATTTAAAATGTTAATATCAACGTAGATATAAGAAACACTTGTACACATAATTTTTTTATTTATTTTATTTTTAATACCAGATGTACATTTCGATCACGATGTGATCATTTTCAATGGTTTACAAGTACTTGTAAACAAAAATAAAAAAAAAGTGAAGAAAATTGTACACATGTTTCTTATACTCACACAACTCATAATTATATAATATATCAACTTAGATCTTTTCTTTTTTTGAGTATAATTAACCTAGATTAATAAAAAAAATCCTTAAAATGTATTTAAAAATGAAATGGTTCAACACCCGGTCTGTTGCAAATATATTATTCGGTTGATACCTACGTTGTGTTTTGTTGTGTGTAGCAACCCCAAATTTTTTACCAGGTTCTATATTTGCGTAAATGTGCATTCTTGTACTTACCGTGTTGTTTTCCTGTTAATAAAGAATAAATGAAAGGACAACAAATAAAAGACATTAAGTAAGTTTAAATGCAAGCACCATCTGTTTTAAGTTTTAATTAATTAAAGGGATAGTTCATCTGACAACTATTTTACATTATCATTGGATGTTAATTATTATTGTTTTAATAAATTAATTACAGGGCCAAATGCATTTTTATTTTTAGCTAAAAAAAATGTATGTGGGACTTACGCGCTTCTCCTTCGCATTGGCTACGAGAGATTGGAAAAATAACCACTAAAATAACCACCTTGGAGCATGACTTCATTACAATATATTGATTTTAATAACTAACTAAACATCTTTATTCAAATATGTATATGAATGTACAATAATATATAAAATTAAAATTATATTCTGTAGATGAATCGGCTATCAACCGTCCTTCAGCCTTTATTTTAATATTTTACTTATTTTAAATTTTGTTTCTTTTTATAGAGATAAGGGAATTCGATATATTCGTTCGATTAGGTGTATCTTTCTTTATACATTTTTCCTTCCTTGTGTAATTATTGGTTGCTGGTAAGTTCGGCCCAAGTCCGTCAGTTGCGGTTGTGAGGCGCAAAATACTAACGGGTACAAACCTCACGAATTTACTTAAAAAAATGTGATTGAATTATTTGTTGTAATTATGCAATTCTTTATTTGCTGATTATTTCGGCCCAAGTCCATCAGTTGCGTTTTAAGACGCAAAAGACTAACGGGTACAAACTTCAAGCATTTACTTTTAGAAAATGTTTATGATTGAATTACTTGTTGTAATTGTGCGGTTCTTTGTTTGCTCATTAGTTCGGCACAAGTCCGTAAGCATTTACTTTTAGAAAACGTTATTTCATTCCATATCTCCATAAATCATTTAGCCAGTTAATAAAAAAACAATTTAAATTAATCATCATTTTAGGTTCAAATAATTACTTCATGCTAATATATTTTGAATTTACTTACATAATTTTCATCTTCACGATCAGAAACAATTTATAATAATAATTTATTAATAATTTTAATTAACGCAGATTGTACCGCGACCAATTATTATTATTCGATTCATTAATTGACTCACTTACAGAGTATATAATAACCTAGATCGAGGAAATGTAACATTCGGAATTTATTTTGACATTTCGAGAGCACTATATCTAGTTAATTATAAACTGCTCTTGGAGAAATTGTAAGCTTGTGAGAAACAAGCAATTCACATTAGATTATGTGAATTGCTTAAGTCGTTTTCGGATAAACGAAAGCAAAGGATCAGCATGCTTCGCTGTGTTATCAATAAAAGACGCGGTTAAGAGGCAGTGTGTATGTAAACGCTTATGGAGGATTCAATGTAAACTGTTAACCCAAATTAAAATTAGATTATCAACATTTTTTAAATTATTTTCACCTAAGGAGTGATTTCATGTTTAGAAAACGTTACCTATTAATTATTTTTTATATACTTTGGCCATTGTGGTTTTTGCGATATAACAAAATGCAAACAATGTTTCCTCTAGTTTATTCCTAAATAAATTCATAATAATTCGAATAATAAATAGTAATGTGTTCCGTGACTTAGATCAAGAATTGTTGAAAATAAATATACCCAAAATTTTGGTTAATTTCGAACGTACATAATTAATATTTGGGTTAAAAAAAAAACAACCATTTTTCAATGATGATTTTGAAAGGCTCGTGATTGACGCACTTTTTTAAGGGTGAGGATTGTGCCTCCCTGAATACAGTAGCGTTCGCACAGAATAATTGTGGAAATACACGTTTGCTCATGAGCTCTACGAAAAATAACAGTTTAAGTTTTGATGATAATATCCTAATCGAAATGATATTTTTAATGGATCTATAAGTAAAAAAGTTCAGACAAGCACTTCAAATAATTTTAATTAAATAAAACTAATAAGCGCAATAATAAGCATATTAAAATACCAGAAGAAAAGAATTAGATGCAAAAACAATAAGGATGCAGATTTTCAATTACGTGCTCAATATAAATACAAAAAAAGAGACTATTTAAATAAACAAAATAATAAATAGGAATAGATTATTCAAAATTTACCAATAAAATAAATTAAAACACAGGTAACTTGAAATTTTCGACTAGTTTCGGATTATGTGCCCATTTTCAAGAGAAATCAAAATATATTTAATTTTCTATTATATATTATAATAAATTAACTTTACGTTAATGAAAATTTCATGTACTATATCTCAAAATATTTAACATCAATAGAAGCAATAACATCCAAGCAAGTAAAGTTTGCACCAATAAATTAATTATAATGAAACAATCTAATTTACATTATCAAACTGTCTTATAGTTTGCGGAAAATAGTGTGTATTGTTCGGGTCGATTATAATTCAAATTTGACGCGCATGCTTAAAAGGAAAACGTTACGAAACGTTGTAAGATATAGAATCGTCGAGTTTATTGGCACGCTACACTTTAGTTGGGGTGAGACGAAACCCGTAGATATATGACGGGCGATGAACGACGGTCGCCTGGGATAAACCAGGCCTTGCTACTGTACGCATGAGCTTCATGATATACCCAGATGATTCTGCGTCATGTACGAGAGTAAGTGATTACAAAAATATAGCAAATATTCAGTAAAATTTATTTTCTGCTTCTACTTCAGAGTATTATACGAAATTAAAATTACGTGTTTTTATTATTAAGTTTCACATTATTTCTTTAATAAAATCTAAATAGTAATGAAAACGATATTTGTATTCATCAAGATTATTTATTTATTCAATATTTATTAAGATGATGAAAAATAATCTAAATAATAATGAAAAAGCGTTGAGGGGGGTTGATATTTGTGTTCATTAAGATTATTTGTTTATTCAATATTTAATAAGATGATGAAAAAGAAAATAAAACAGAGAGCAACAACAAAAGACGCAAATGATCGAAGTTATTAATGCCGAAAGAATGAAAAAAATAACGGAAATTCCAGCGATGATTCTATATAACACAAAGGAACATCAAAGCCCGTTTAAGGCAAGAACGGGAAAAATTCCCAGGGAACGTAACATCCTGATTACCTGTGTGCGTGTCGGCGTTTAGAAATAAAGGACATCAAAAGGCGGCGAGCATTCCTCGGCGGTAAATAATGAGGGGGGATTTGTCTCTTTGCCGTCGACGGCGAATACTTATCCACCCCACTTTAAGTCCTTCAGCCCTCAGGACTCAGTCGAGCCGGGAAGGTGGGGGAAGGTGAGAGGGGGGGAGGTTTATGTAACTCCGGGATCAAACATTGAGACCTTTATGATAAATATTTGAACGATTTAATGCGATTAGGGAGGTCTCAAGCCTTTTTGTTCGAATCGCTAGAATTTTAATGCTAAGAAAATACTCGGAGCGGGTGAGTTGGGAATTGGAATTAACCGACTCGAAGGCTTAATTGAAATAATTGTGTTTGTTGCGTGCGTGCGATTAAGGAATTGTTTTTGCAGAATGCTTTTGGGATCATTTATTGAAATCTATACTTAAAAAAAAAATAGTTCTTTGTTTAATTGATTTCTTATTACCAATAAATTATTCAATATCCACAATATCAGATTAAAATTTTATGTACCGTTTGAAGACGTTAATAAAGTTAATTATTAAGACGTATCATATGAATTAGGTTACTAGCACGTATGTATTTTTTTATAGGCTGAATCCACTCTATATTCATAATAAAAGGCCTAATATAATATTCTGTTATTTTTTGGAATTTAATTTATATTTACTCAATTTAATGTTTTCTTAACAAAACTATTCTAAAACTATAACGTCATATAGTATTAAAACCCGGTTTACAACCAATAAATTATTAAAAAGATCGACTTACAGCAGTAAAAGTTAAAGCAACTATAGAGTATTTTTTTAAGATTATAAGTAGGGAAGGATATGGCAAATTTGACGCTGTTCAGTGATTGGTTTAAATTACAGGAAAACTCACACCGGAGACATTCTATTCTCCGTCTTTATTTTGTCTAGTGGTCTCTCTTATTTTGCTCGTCGAGATACGCATAGCATTATTAAGTTTAATATTGGAGTACTATTGTTAAATAACATGATTGATAATAAATTGAACTGAATCACTTAACTGTAATGTTAAATTCATAGAAATTATAAATATTTAAATAGTATTGCTGTATGTATGGTTATGAAATGTGACATGCGTCAAAACGCCAGCTGTGGCAGCGTCCGCCATTACAATTACGCCGTTCACGTACTGCAGTTTCATTCTATCTTAATGTTTCTTTAACTTTATAATTATACAATGAGTTAAAACGGGGGTCCATCGAGTGAAGTTATTAAAAAACCACAAATTATTCGAATTTATTCTGCTCGTTTCCCGTGCGTTGTGTTATATTTCATTATATTTGAATTTCGCGCCAATATTTGTCATCAGATTCACCTATTTTAATTGTGTAAATCAATCAATTGTGTCTGGTTATTGTAATCTTTAAAAAAAAAAAAAAGAGAGTATAGAATCATTTTAATTACTACGACAAGGTATGTAATTTTAGTTAATTCTATGTAGCTAGTGTGCTCAATATAAGCAAATCTTTCATGTAATGTGTCAGTTTTTACGTTATGAACTATTGTCAAAAAAATCACATTAATTCAAACAATGCATGGCTCCTATTATGGGGACACTCCAGGTCCTTAATTTAGGGATCACCATATTAGAAACCTTTATTATATAAAAGATAATTTTACACAATTCACATCGAAATAATTATATTTCTTATATTCTCATTTGACTATAGAGATGCCAAAGACAACTTTCGAACGTTATGCTATAAAAGCGGATAGTCCTGAAGAAGTGATTAAAGCCAAAATGGGTTGGAAACCAGTTTTGTCTGATCAACTTGAATGTGATCTTGCAAGCTATTGTCTTGAAATGAAACAGGGTTGTATTGGGCTATCGCGAAAGGATATGTGCTCTACGTGTTTTTTTTTAATTGGAAAAAGGAAATAATTTGAAAAATCCTTTTTATAACGAAAAAAAAGCAAGCTTCAAAAAATTACAATTCAGATGAATTATCTGAAGAAGATGAGAACATAGATTATTGTGACTCCGACCATGATCCAACATCTGATGACGAGCAGGACCCAGAATGCGTCTTCTGTACAGATTTATTATCAAACAATCAGGAACACTGTGTGTGCAACAAAAACCAAATAAAATGCACAAGTGCAAAAAGTACAACACTATAAGATTGTCAGAAAAGATATAGTTTTGTTTAATATATTTTTTTAAAATTTCTGTACAAATTGTACCCTTTTAAATTAAAAAAAAATGTAATCAAAACTAATTATTTGAAATATTTACTTAATTTAATAATTGTTAAAATTAAGATTCGGTGCAGTTATTATCAATTATAAAATCTCCCAATAATTGGTCACTACTAGTTTTAATTTAGTGATATGTCGCATTTTTGAAAACCTAATTCAAATAACTTAGCAGACATGACCTATTAATTTCATTATATCTTACAATTTTCTTTTCTAACTTAAACTAGTAAATTGACGTAATACACGAAAATTAACGATTTATTTTTTATTTAGACTGATACTTTATACTTGGTAGATAAAAAATGTAAATACACATTCATATTATGAAATCCAAAAGAATAGCTCTATTTTCAAACGATTATTTCCATTTTACTATATAGCTATCTCTTTCCACTAAACCGCAACCTTAAGTCGAGAACAATCTGATTTGCTTCACTTAAAAATGAAGATTTATTAAGATAGTATACGTAATTATAATTTAAAATTTACCTTAACCTAATTTTTTCACAATAATAATAATTTGTTACAGTTATTTATATTAAATTTATTTTCTCAATGTTTTATGAAGCGATAAGTGAAAACGTTTTACAATAAATTATCTTAATATTCTATAAATGATAGCTACTTATTGAAATCACATTTATTTAAAATAAAAACAAGAAAATTTCGAATGCTTCCGTTTTATCTTCGCCCAGATTGATCCGATAACGTCAAAAATCGTCCCCGCACAAACACACACCTCAAACACCGCAATAAAAACCAACGTGCCACCTGTGGCAATGCAGAAACGAGAGAATCGCAAATGGCGTTGCATAACCGCCCAGATTTTCCTTCTTGCCTCCTTTTTGTTTTTTTGTTTTATTAAGCCCCTCCGACTTTTCCGCGCGGGGAAAAAGCCGAACCTCATAAGTGAGTTTCTGCGTAATTTAGCTGTATACCAAGAAGGCCATTATAATATCGAAGAGGAAACGGAATGAGGAAAAAGAAAGGGCGGGGAAAAAGTCGGAGGGATTTATACGATCTTTAGGCGAGAGTGTTTTTTTTTTGTGCTCCCCCGTTCGCGCAAAAAAAGGAGTTGAAGGGATAATAACACGGAAGTTCACCTATGTAGATTTTTATCTGGATATAACATCGTTGAAAGCATTGAGGATTGTGTGTGTTTCGGGTGAGTCTACTTAGATTTCTATAAAAAAATACTACGAAAAAAAACATATTTCATTCATAAAATTTATTTATTTTCTTATTTAACTAAATCCTGGGTTTGCAATTGTGGCTTTAATTTAAGCTTGACTTATATTCGTCAATATCATTATGGAAATATACAAAAAGTAAAATATTTACTAAATTAATAAAAGACAAAATATTATTTCATTAAATCCCTCCGTATTCCAAACACAAAAACTCCGCCATCCTCAATATCCTCTCCATATTCCCTCCAATATTCTTTATCAAACAATAAAAATTTTACCTATCGATTTCGATTCCTGGCCGAGCGAGTCGCATGATATAATCGTTTCATGCGACGTTTCATAACTTACTAAAGCAACTCTACATCTCTCCTAAATTCGAAAACTCAAGTATATATACAGGGTGGCGCAAAATTCCGATGAAGTCCAATATCTCAGTTATTAAGAAATATACAAAAAAATGTTACTTACATTATTAGTAGCTACTGCCAAACTTCACATTTTAAAATTAGTTTTATATGTACAGGGTGATCAATAATCACGTGAGGTATCAAACATATGTTCTTTTAAATGGAATGATATATTTTTTATGAAGATTTCCGATTCAACGTTTAAAACTAATCATTTTTTATATAAGATTTAATAGGTCAATTTTTCATATTTTAAAAGTTATAAACAAATGAATATTGAAATTGATAGATGTTTGGAGCCTAATATTTCAATAATGAAAAATGAAATAAATATTCTGTCAACGCCATACAA
Organism: Philonthus spinipes; assembly: GCA_963082785.1. Classification (NCBI taxonomy): domain Eukaryota; kingdom Metazoa; phylum Arthropoda; class Insecta; order Coleoptera; family Staphylinidae; genus Philonthus; species Philonthus spinipes. The sequence goes on from OY720302.1 coordinate 10,817,531, forward strand.
ATGCAAATATACTTAATAATAAAAGAAATACTCTTTTTTCTCTTAAACAAATTTTTATATACAAGGTGAAGCAATATGCAAAATGATTTTTTTCTCTTTTTACTTAAATGAGACACCCTATACTTTTTATGATATTTTAATAGAAAATTGATCACTCTTCATTTTTTATATAACATATTAAATAGCTACAGTTAACCGTTTTTGAGATATTTAACCTCAAATAGGCACAATATATATATATTACAAAAAATACAACAATAAATAAACCATAGTATATGCATATTATGGAAAGACTTATTTATTTTATTATGTTATATTATATGCAATGCATGCATATTTTTTAGATAATTAAGATTTAGTAGTGATGTTTCATTAAATAGTAAATTCTGGTTGTGTTTAAATGTTTCTTTTTTTTTCTTGATTTACTTATCCATAAATAAGTATAATAATAAATACATTATCATCAGTTTTATTTGTTTGCTTTAGAAACTTAGAGATTGAAATCTGATTGTTTGGTCTCCTCATCCTTTTCCCTCTCGAATAATTCCTGTAGATGCATATTTTTAATTTTTGATAATAAAAACACTTTTGAACTTTTGTATGATCCGACACCTAAACGGGCTTACGGATTCAAGAAGAACATTTGTATTAAATAAATGATACGTTATATTCACTTTCCTTCCCTAATTTTGTTGATTTTCACAATGGTCTAATCTAACAAGGGAGAAAAATTAAATATAAAAGTGACACAATGCGAGCGTTTCAATTAAACATTTATTTTTATACCTAAAGAATAACAAAATTAAGTAAATTAAAAAAATTATACAAAAACTTGTACATATAAAGTAGACACAAACAATACTGTTAAACAAGTTGGTGTATCATAATAACGGAAATCATTCCAAATTACCGGTCGGTCGGCCGCGGCACGAATCGATGGCAATTACGGGCACGTTATTACCCCATTTTCGGGACATAACAACTGTACAAGAACTCGCTCAAAAATATGTTTGTAAAAGGAACGACATAATGGGTGTACATTGAATGTCCATTAAATACAAAACGGCTCACGTGACCAGGCGATTGTAATTAATGGCTCGTAAATAATTCCTTGGATGATTAGGCGTTTAAAAATCGGGACCGATTTTTCTTTTCATCCCGCTGCGGGAAATACAAATTGAATTATTTATACGAAGCAGAGAAAATGTAAAATGGGTGGCTTCGATAATTATTGAATTTATTAGTTGGGTTACGCGAAGAAGTGGTGTGTGATGAAATAAATGGACGATTCGATTAAACAGTGTAGTTAGAATCGGAAAAATGAAAAATGCATTTTTTATCTGTTTGCTCCGCAAAAAAATGTATATCCACTCAACTGAAAAAAATAATGCGAAACACGTTTGAATAAAATTTCCAGTTTTTTTTTAATAATGGCATTTTTCTTTCTTAAACAATCAAAGATAATTTTCCTTAGGTACAATAAATACTTATAACTGTTAAAATGTAAAAAAATCAAGGATAACCTTCCAATGTTGTTGTTTTTTCCTGTATAATTTAAATTAAATAAAAATGATTTGAAAATAATTAATAAATTATTTCCACATTCAAAAGTCACAGAGCTAAAGGTGTAGATAATTCATTAATTATTTTCAAATTATTTTTATTTAATTTATTTTAATAACAGTGACCAAGAGAATGAATACTCTTTTATATTTATACTGTATAATTTAATTTTTCTTTTATAACAATATCACTTGTCACTCGATGAACATATGTATATTTATTAAACTCAGAATGAAAAATAAGCATAATTCAGGTAAAAATATATTCAGGGATGTTTTCCTTTTATTATTAAATAGAATATAATTCGCTTGTGAAGATATGACGTCAACGATGAAATTAACTCATTTGAATTTTAATTGGAAAATATATCTCATCTTTCGGACTCGTCGTAAGATTTCTAAAAAAATATCGATAATAAACAAACCACTAGTTATATTATATCAACTACTGTCACATCAACAAAATAACAATATGTTATTCACAAATGTGAAGTTTGACCGGGAAGTAGTTGTTTTAATGTGCATTTGTTTTACGTACTTACGTAACGTAAGTCAAAAGTCACAGAGCTAAATGTGGAAATAATTTATTAATTATTTTCAAATCATTTTTATTTAATATATTTGAATAAAACTTGTTTTGTTAAAAATTACTGTATCTCAATAAAAACACAATTTTACAATTAACAAAAAGGGAATTAGAATTAGTTTTTTTTTTCAAAAATGTATTTATTTAAATACATTAAATAAAAATGATTTGAAAATAATTAATAAATCATTTTCACATTTAGCTGTGTGACCCTTAACTTACGTTACGTAAGTACGTTAAACAAATGCACATTAAAACAACTACTTCCTGGGCAAATACCCACGCTGGACATTGAATTACATAATGTACACCTGCTGTGACCAAGTGAATGAATAATACTCTTTTCTATTTGTATTTATTTAACTTCAATTATTTATATTTTCTATTAAAAATTGCTGTGCTGGTAAAAAAAATCTTACAATCAACGATAACTCAAAATGGGTAGGCTGGGTTAGAACTTTTTCTGATAAAAATACGTGCCGAATTTATACATTTAATATCAATACTTCATTACAACTTTCACTCGACTTTTGAGCTTGTCGAAGGTCAGCCTACCTCCCACCCCCCTCCATCAAGCCGTCTCGGAAACTCAGAAAGAAAGACGCATCGAAATAAATTCCAGCGTTTCCCTTAGTCCCTTCCCGAAGTTTCCTTCCAGTTCCCCGGTGATCCCTCTGCGGTGCTGTAAAGATTTGTTAGGGCGGGCGAACCTGAAAGTGCAGTAAAACGGGCGTTGCGTTACTCACCGAATTAACAGCGGGGGGTGACTGTTTTACACCCGCTCGAAACAAAACAAACAGGCGAGAGAAATGCGCGTTTGCAGATTTTGTATTGTATTTACTGGATAATTTGTAAAGTTTCTCAATTGCGTTTTACTTTATATCAAATACGTTTCCGTTTATTTCAAATATATCATTTATTTACATTGTCGACAATATTCTGTAGGAACTGGTCAGAATAGAATACGTTCAACAATGATTTTGGTAATATTAGCTGCGCTAGTCTAAAGAAATTATTTCGTTAGGACAATCAACACTTACATTCTAACTTTTGTTAATGCTTCTGTTATAATTTTTTTTCCTTTTTTATTATTTGTAATTTACTTTTTACTTTAGTTTTAGAATAACAAACCGTAAGATGAATGTGAGTTTTGTACAGTTGTAATTGGTCTTTCGTAAATAAATTAAATAAATATATTTGAGATATTATAACCAAAATGCAAGAAGTAACTGGAAAGAACACTCTGGAATATTCCACCGAGCGCGCGAAGTTAAACGTGGCATCATGGAAAGTACTGATTTTTTTTATAAACAAGCACGCTATATATGCGTGAGTTACCGACGAGTTTATCACGAACGCCCGAGTGCTCAACATCTAGTTATAATAATTATGAAATATTTTAATTAATACACTTTTTATTAATTAAAATACTTCAATTCATTGATATAAATATAATCAGAGTAATATCACAGGAGTTTTTCGTAAATAATAAATAAATTCAATTCATTAATTAAAAATGCGACATTTGTATTTTCATTCAATTATTCTACTTCAGGTGGGAACAGGCTAGAAATCGAGGGACGTGGGTTCAAATCCCATGAGAGATGTATAAAGAATTGTCCGTAGAAATAAAGATGTTATATTTAAATAATCGTAGGTTCAGGCTTTTACTTGATGAAACTCCATAATACACTATTTGTAAATAAAACATTTTTTTTAATTTCACAAAATTTATTGCAGAGACACTGCTACAATCCCTTGGGATGCCACTGTGCAACAATTCTAGCAGTGTCTATACAATAAATTGTTGTGAAACTTAAAAAACACTGTAGTTTTATTTACATAATTATTTGATATTGGGCTAAGTGAGAAATTATGTGAATTTCGTTTTCCTTGTTTGCTTAAACAGGACAAGTTCGCCTTCCTTTAGTGGACGAAACAATGATTCTCGGTCGTCTACCTTGTAGACCCAAATCGTTGACGATGCCACTTAAAATTAGGCAAAAGGTGGCGCTTGCGTCGTCTTTAATTTATTATGATTTATATTTATATAATTACATCTTACATTTTTTTTTCTAATGGTATAAAGAATTGACGAAATAATTTAACTATTTCTCACTTAGCCCAATATCAAATAATTATGATTCAAAGTTAACCTGTTTGAATTGTGTTACAATATTTAACCTTGTTTCACCGACAGTCGAGTGTACTTTGAATCGTATTTATTCAACATGATTTAATTTAATTGCAATAAGTATATTTTTTTAAGGTTTCATGTAAATTAATATTAAAGAAATTATATATAAAAAAATAGTTTATTTTAACACCACATTTTTTTTTGTAAGACTCGCTTACTTATATCAAAATGACTTTCCTTTTTTTATTATAATTTACTCCATTTTTTTTTGTCTTTCTTGTGTTCCATGAGGCCTGCTAGGCCCGACTGAAAAGCGCTACGCTATCGACTCCCGGTGAAAGCTCCGGACGACGGCAGAGCCACACCGCGGAGCTTTCGTCCAGTTTTTCGGTGGGGCGGACGCGCTTTATGGGTCATCAACGTTCCGAGGAATGCCGGTTTTATGATAGATACGTACGTACGCACATCGGCCACTTTGAACAACGACAGTAAACTCGACCCTCGTTCGACTCGTCGTGCCTGCAAAAAACAAAACGAAAAAAAAAAACATGACAGAGTTCGTATTTTTTTAATGCGAATTAAAAGAAGACAAAAGTTGAGAATAAAGAACATTTCTAAACTAATGAAAAAAATGCTGAGTATTATTATTACATTTTCTACGCCAATGTTTAAATTAACGCATATTTGATAGACATTTTTGTTCAGACAAATAAATGGTGAGTGTTAAGGCATTGCCCACCCGCCACAAAGCGACACCCTCTTTAAGGATAAGTGGAAGGAGATCATAGTGACCATCGAAAACAAAACTAATCCAATCTTTGCGGAATAAATATTTTTAATAATTGAAAATAGGATTCAATAACATAATCATAGTTATTTAAAATATATTGAATTTGAAAGTGCAGAAAGACCTCTGGTTGATAGCCCAGACAGACTAACACATACATGTATTTATTTTACATTGTTAAAATTATCTGTATAGCCTGAATAAAGATGTATATATATATATATATATATATATAAAATAAAAACTTTTGCAACAGCAAATATCCATTATTTAATTCAATGTATGGCGGGATACAGGGGAGAGGTAGTTGTTTTAATGTACATTTGTTTTAAAGTACTTACATAAGTTAAGTCAAAAAATAACAAGTCACAGTAACTAAAAGGAAAGTAATTGATTTGTAATTAATTATTTACGAATTCTTTTTAATTTAAATTTAAATATTTGTATTACAATGGAATGAAACAAGGATCAATATTATTGATCATTGCCAGAAATGTTCTGGCAATGATCAATAATATTGATTTCTTTGTAATTTAAATAACTGCAAATGTGTGAATCATCTTTGTTTCATTTTATTTAGTTAAATATTTGTAAATCCAAGTTTTTAACCTTAAAATAAAATATTAAAACAGACCATAGTTTTTTTGTTGGCTAATCTTGTTGTTCTTCCACAATCCGCTACTTAACAGAGTTAACAATGCATTTACAACATTTATATAGTAACGATTTTATTCCATATAACTATATGTACTGTTTATGGTATTAATAAAATATTACTGATTACTTCGGGTAAATTGTGACGCATTTATATGAAAGAATAGACCATGCTAAGAAAATAAAATTCTACCTGTAGTCGCAGTAGCAAAAAATAATAATTAATTATTCTCTTTACTATTTCAAAATTAATATTTAATTAATTTAAAAAGCGCTAACCAATTGAATTAATACTCTTTTCCTGTTATTATAAAATCCTCTACATAATATTTCAAATCCACTCCTATATGAACTCACCAATATAACTCAATGTAAACAAAACTATCGTAAATTTCCCAGTCTAACCCTTCATTTCACAACATTCAAAACAGTTAAGTGATATATACGTTACTTAATTGTTTTAAACTTTCGGCATAGACTGCTAAGGATCATCACAATTTACCCGAATATTTTGACAAGCACGAAAATACAAAATCCAGGGGGAAATTGGCAGACTTTTATAATATACATAGTAATATTTTATGTTATAGGTAGATTTTGTATTTCGTTTGTCAACAAACATTATGTATATAAAAAAATCCTAGCTGTATGTAAAATAAAAAAATATACATTAATCTATCTAGTCGACTAGTGTTTAGTCTTTCTGCGATGGATTTTTTATTTTTTTATTTAAACATATTTGTCAAGTTTGTGAATAATTCCATTAATAACCCGGCGCATACACCAAAACTGAATGTATATTTGAATAATTATTTGACGATATTTTTTATATAAATAAACAAAAGTAATACATTTAACACTAATTGTTTCGGGATCTATACCTCGTCAGTACAGCTATGCCTTACATAATTTAAAGATGTTAAAATAAATCAATTAAATTAATTCAAATACAATCAGCAAAATTAAATCAATTATATTAAATCAAATTAAACTAAATCAATTTAAATTAAACCAAATTAATTCAATTTAAATCAAAACCGAATAAAATTAAACGAAAATAATTGAATCAAATTAATTAAAAACACGTGTCTGCAGATGGCCTTAAATTAAGTAACGTTCCTTTTGTTGTTTTCGCATTAGAAAAAAAATTTTCTCGGATCAAAATTTGTTGCATTATGCAATATTTTATTGATGTGCAATAGCAGATATACATTATGTAATTCAATGTCCGGCGTGGGAAAAATGCTGGTTGCGGTTAAACATGACAAAGAGTACTTTACGTGTGCGCGTGTGATTTCAGTTCAGACATAACTTTAGATTTCCAATGCCAACTTCGTCGTCGATTTTTGTCATACGCTTGATACATACAATTATTTTTACTATTTATGTAAATATATTTTATATGTATAAATTTATTCGTGTGTGTATTTTTCTTCCCTCAGTCTATTTATATAACAATTTCAATTCATCACAACTCACTCGCGTCTTCCCCACCCCCTCTTCCTATTTCTTTTTATATACATACATATTTTCACGGCCTCCGTTTCTTGACAAAAAGATAAATTTCCCGGAGCACGGTTTCAGCATTAGATTTTTAAAATAAATTCGCGGCAGCGTAATGCGCGCCGCGCCGACCCCAAGAAGTCGCGCTTAAATCAGCCACCCTCTCTCTCTCCCCACCCCCCGGCCGCATTAAGCTCTCTGACCTCCATTAACTAAATATATGGGATAATCTACATTAGGGCCGTTTTCAAGGGTGGCGTTTTTTTTTTCTTTCATAAAAAAAGAAAGCGCGGAGCCGGCGTTTTCTTAATAACGCACTTACATTGATTGATCTCGAACTATTTTTATTTAGAAAAATATTTATTTCCAATCATTATATAAAATGTATTGAACAATAATCTACCAATTCTTTACTAATTATCGATTTCATACTGTTGTTCGATAATTGGTTATCAATCAAAGGTCATTCAATCATTTTATGTTTTTGCTATTTATTATATACAACAACCAGGAAAGTTAATGTGTATAATAAGTTAATACTGTATCAGTCTAATGCAATGTGATGATTTCTATGTATGACCGTGGTGGTGGAAAATTTATACTTAGGATGTGAAATTAGAGGTTAGAAAGTTGGTTTCTTAAATATTCAGGATTTTACTTTCGTTGTGATTACTGTTTATTAAGTTAAATTAAATTGAAAAAAAAAAGAAATTTAGCCCATGAGAAACAAATTCATTTTACTCTATTTACGTCATGTTAGTATTTGTAAAATTGTATGTAATTGAATAAAGATATTCCTATTTGAAATGAAATTTGAAAATAATTAATTTATACAATTGAAAAATTAATTAATGATTTTACATTTAGCTTCTGAAAATTCTTGAGTTACATTATATACGTACTTTAAAAGTAAGTAAGTAAAGCACTTTACAAAATAAATTAAATAAAAATGATTTGAAAATAATTAATAAATTATTTCCACAATTAGCGCTGTGACTTTTGACTTACGTTACGTAAGTACGTTAAACAAATGCACATTAAAACAACTACTTCCCGGGCAACGAATTTTTAATGACGTTCGTCAAATTTACAAATGGTTATCTTTCCAGCGTTAAATTGGTTCTTAGTAAATTATAAGCAACAAGGCAGTACTAATTTTCCTTACAATTTCTAATAAATAAATTCCCTTTATTTTGAATATTAAAATTAGTAAGATGGGTGTCTTAATTTGAAGATCCGTAAATATTTCCACCGTGACTTAAATTAGGAGGTAATCAAATATAAACTTTGTTTTATTTTTTAAATATAAATTTTCATGTCAATAAAAGGGGACATCAAGAATGATGAATGGAATTGTATTCAGCGGGATGAGCGAGTTTTCGGGATACGCAAATAAAACACCCTGGAATCTAATAAGGAATTACCGCCCCGCAAAATCCTCCGCGCCGTTCGGTGGGAGGCGCGAACCGCCGCATCGCTTTGATGGATGCGCAAAGTTTCCGCGAGAACGTTAATTTGACAGACGACAGAAGAGGGTGCGGGGGATGATCTTGATTAAGGAAAAAAGAACAAAAAACGATGAGGTGGATGTTTTGTTTATTGCCCGCATTAACGGAAAAACTTATTTTCCTCCCATTACGAAAACAGAATAAATACAACAGTCTTGATAATATTGTAAGAAACGAAAGTTGTTAAGGAATAAATGGAATCTATTAAATGTGTTTTACCACTATTTATTCATTTTATTAGATAATTCAAGTTTCGATAAGGATGTCTGTCATTAATGCGTACTACTACTAAATCTTTATTATCTGAGAAAAGAAATTAATTAATAACAATACATTGTAGATTATATACAATGTATTGTTATTAATTAATTTCTTAATTAATATAATATAAAAATTATATACCCACCCTAGTCTCAACATTCATCAATTCATTAGCACAGATATTTATAAATCCAAATCACCTAAATCCATGACAGAGCAGAAATACCTCAGGTCGATAGCCTATGTCAGACTAACACCTTCATGCATATTTGTAATTATAATATATAGCTGTATATAAAATTTAATATAATTGTCTCAATAAAGATTTATAAAAAACAAATATTTTCATAATATATTCTCCAATTAAGTATCGACCATTGATTTGTTTGCCCCATTATTGAGTAAAAAAAAATTGTGAAACACAGCAAGTGTAATCAATTTTAATTTGGTTCTCATTGATCACTTGACGAATCATTTCAACTAACATTGAATTTAAAATTAAAAGTACTTGGTTTGTTTCACATATTTTTTTATTTAGCAACTTATCATCATTATCAAGGAATTACGTTATCAAGGAACGTTATTAATAAGGAACAGAAAATATGTTTTGTACATTATTCCTTGATGATGACGGTAAGTCGAAACTAGTTCGTAAATTAAAAATAAGTGAAACAAACCAAGTGGTTTTAATTTTATATTTAAAAAAATCCATAATAATTTTATATTAAAAAAAACATAAATTAAATAAAACTATTGTTTTCTATCAATAAAAAATCCTTAATCATTAATGGTCAAAGATATATCAAATGACAAGTGAGAAAGAAATTAACACATTGCACTCTTACTAATTTTGTATTCATTTCGAATTAATTTTTTTTTTATTAAAAGGAATGAAAATGTTATTATCAATTAAAATAAAAATGGAAACTATTCACGCTTTTGCAGTTATTTAAATTAAATTTCATAAAAGAAAACGCTGAAAAAATTACTTAAACGGTAGATTTTTAACAACCATTTGTTGAAACAACTACTTCCCAGGCAAATAACCTCCTAGGCATTTTTTTGTTGTACAAGTAATGGAAATGTGGGTTATTGTTGTCTTAGCACCACAGTCATGCGGCTTATTGTACTTCTTATATTACTATTATTAATCGAAGAGTTCGGTCTCGTCTAGAAATCCCAGCAGTTTTCCGTTCATTTTTCCTTTCGGGGAAAGTTCAAGTTCAAGGAGGAATGGAAATCCGAACTACGTTTTCTTCCCTCCAGGTTGCACTCGGATAGTACATGAGAAGCATCGTCATTCTCTTAATGGCACAGTCTGCATATAGGTTCCTTTGTAAAGAGTTTGATTTTAAGCAGGTTTTTACTTAGAGTACACTGACCAGTTATCATGCCATTGACTATTATAAGGTTATTTCTGCTGAGTCTGAAAGTCTCAATTACTAGTTCATGGAGGGGTTTTACAACATTAGTTTGCTGTGCCAGTACCCTCTCAGACTATTCCAGCGCCCGACGTGTATATCTAAGGTCAATTATTTATTTCTTTGATATTAATACTCCCAGGTATTGGCTTGGACACAATATATGCTTATTGTTGCTTGTGAGTACAATATTGCATTGCAACAGTTTGAGTTGAAAATATTTAATGAATATTTAAAGAAAGGTATCGACTAATATTGTATAGACAAATATTTCGGGATTCATTCCTCATCCGCCCTGTAAACACTTCGTTGATAACAATTACATATCGAGATCTCAGATCTTCATCTGAGAGAGAATTTTTCAAATTATACTATTCATCAAATTATATAATATATCTTAAATAATTTTTCGATTTATCAAATTATTATTGTTTGCACCCTAAATTAATGAACGTTAAGCCGTTAATAAATTCCACAACAACAACAGAGAGGGGAAGGGCGTGAAAAGCTTTAGTGAATAATAGACGAGCGGGTTTTCCTTTAAAAGTTCATTATTTAATATGTCGCTTTTACGTCCGTTTTTATAGACGTTTTGCGGCCGTAAAGTGGTCAACTGCCGCGGTTTTAATGCCGGACCGAGTATAATTACCCCTCGAATTATACGCCCTGTATAAGTGGAATGTTGTGTTTTGCTATGCAGTTGTTTAAATGGTGTTTGCGGTGAAATCTTCAACAACACACACTGGCACACACATATTAAGATAATGTTACATTAATGTATTCATTGTAATTAAAAAATGAATATAATGGTGATGATAAAATGCGTTTAGTTAATTAAATCAAGGCTGAGATACCGAAAGGCAATAAACATTATCTATTTAGTCATTATTGCAATGACTGCAGTTTGTTTACAGCAATACCAACCAAAAAAATAAAAATCATTATAGATGAATTAATAAATAAGTTACATGACAAATTGAAATAATTCTATAAATATTGTAAACACACATACTGCACATTGTAAAATGTAACGTTATTTGTCAATAAAGATGTTAAATATATATAAATAAGTGAAACAATCCAATACAATTAAAACCAGAAATGAAAAAAAAAATGTTTACCTGTGTATTGACCAGAATTATTTTGATTTTTAGCATAGAATTTATAAACAGATTGATGGATGGGCCAGACATGTTTATTGTCAATTTCGAAGAAATTTTGTTCAGGCACTGTTAAAGTATAAACTAAACAAATATCATGTTTTCTTATATTTATATCATTTATCTCAACCGTTACCATGTTAACTGTTTTTGTAACATAACAGAAGTTCAATTTTATTAAAAAGCTTCAGTCCTTCGTTCGTGCTGATGTTTTCATTCCTTGTCAATCTCAACTTAAACCATTGCAAGCACACATCATCTAAAAATATAATTTTTTGAAAGAGATATGTGGACGAATTTTTTTTTTGTATTTGGCAAGCGATAACACGCCAGTTAGTCATTTACTAACTACCTCAACTCCATAAATAAAAACATCCAATTCACAGAAATAGAAATTAACAACAGTATTAATTTTCTTCATTTAACTATATAAAAAACAAAATTAAATAATTTAGATAAATTAAATAAAAATAATTTCAAAATAATTAATAAATTATTTCCACATTTAGCTCTGTGTCACATGTGTCTGCAGATGGACTTATATTAAGTAACGTTCCTTTTGTTTGGTTTTGCATTAAATTTTTCTCGGATCGAAATTTGTTGCAATATGCAATAATTTATTGATATGCATTTTAATTCAATGTCCGACGTGAGTGTTTGCCCGGGAAGTAGTTCTTTTTAGTTTGTTAGTTATTTTAATGTGCATTTGTTTAAGGTACTTACGTAACGTAAGTCAAAAGTCACAGAGCTAAATGTGGAAATAATTTATTAATTATTTTCAAATCATTTTTAATTAATTTATTTAAATAACTGTAGCCAAGAGAATGAATACTCTTTTCCATTTATAATTAACTTAGAATTCAATATTTACCGCGAACACAGTTTTATAGGCACAATCATGCCCAACTCCTCCAATATACATTTTCAAATAAACTACAGTACTTTCAAATTATTAAATGATAGGCTAATTCATATTCCATTAAATGAAATTAATTTTAAAGAAGTATTAGAAACTATTAAAATCATCGCTTATAATAATGGCTATAAAGTTGATGCAATAAACAAAGTTAGAAATTAAAAAACTATTTAAGCAATTGGAAAAATATTTTATGTTCCCAACAATAAGAACAATGACAAAAAGGGTTCAAATTACACTAATTTGATTTTGTTAATGGTTAATAAAGTATTTTATTGGCTTGAATGTAAATCATATACGTCTATCTGTTATAAACGTAAAATAATCGGTCCTCGTCTGAAATAAATTACTTAAAGGATGATACCGTCATATTTCTGCTGGAACCACTTCACAACACAACAAATAAGGCATTGTCTAAAATGGTCTGAATTCAACATATTAATGGAAAGTCCCATAAATTTAGCGAAACTTTTTGTAAACAATAAAACAAAAACGAAGATGGGTGAAAAAAAATTAAGTGTGGAGATTGTGATGACATTGGACAGACAGATCGGAATTTCACAACTAGGATGAAAGAATATAAACTTGCATGTTTATATTCTTTCATAATTGAATTTATCAATAAAACATTTACAACTGGATTTACCTAGCTTTGTATAGATGATAACGATTTCTTTAATATTAATTATTTCAAAATTTTGTACGCGAGTAATAAGGGATGGAATTTCTATTACAAATAGGGATTAGAGGTACGGAAGGCGTTAAATGATGGAAATCCCATCGTAAATAATATTGATGAGCTTTGGATTTTTCCCATAATGACATCCCTTATTACCTGAATTTACTCAAACAGTTTGTATATGTAGTTTTATATAGTTAGGTACATTTGTAAATTTCTGTATTGTTTCATAATGACTTATAGTCAAAACTAGTCGGAAAATTAATATAAAATCATTTAAACAATAATCAGTAGTTTATGGTTCAAAATGTTTCACCACGGGTTAGGTGAGAAATTATTTAAAGATGGCTGACTGTTTTTAATCTAACGCAACAGTAATTTAAACAGATAACTTTTGTATAAATCAATTTAAAAGAAAATTAGTTCATTTTCATAACTGTGCTTGATTTCAACACTACATTTATTTATCAAGACTTGTTTGCTTATTTAAGCGATAACAATAACAATTCAATTTAAACATATATACAGGTTGTTCTAAGAGCGTACCATTGCCAACATTGTTTTTTTAATTAAGAAGCTACAAAGTCGGTTAAATTAGCAAAGTGGCAATAATTTTGTTAGGGAATTACAATGGTACAACCTGTATACACAAAATCTATTATTATGGTTTGTTCACTGATGAGGTTCTCTCTATTGTTTAATGTATTGATCTCTAGGTTTTTAAGAGATTTTTTTTTCTGTATATTCAATATAGAGTATCCTGAAATCTTTATTGAAGTTATTGGTTTCGTTTGCATTTGTAGATGTTTGTTTTCTCTGGAAAATATACTTCTTTCAATCTAAAAGATCGTTTAAAGTGAGGAGGAAGACGCGTGGAGTCTATTTGTTCCTTCATTCTTTCTCCAAACGATCCTACAGTCTTGCAGATATACAGGGTGGGCCACGAATAACGGCCATTCAAAGTTTTCGGTGTCACTGACCGCGAACAATATTGAAAAAAATCTAAATTACACCAAATGCGACTTCCTCATGGAAAATATTTTGACTTTATTTCACATTCGGTTCTACCGGAAATGGCTACCAACTTTGTTATTTTAAACAGAACCTACCCATTCATATGGATCTGTGTTTACATAACTCTTAATGTTTTTGAGACAAAAATAATTTATTTGTAAAATTGTAACCTCATATTGACGTTTCGAAAAATGCCTATAACTTCTAGTAGGAAGAAGATAGACAGGCGAGCAGCAGAATCTTGATTTTATATCTACAAATCCCTCTAGTATTAAACAAATAAGATCTGCCAATTTTGATAATAAGTATTGCAAAAGTGTCAATATTTCAGTGCCCACTTAAAAACAACATAATTCAATATTTTTCAAATGTAAATGGAATTATATTTTAATTTATTTATTTAATTTGTCTCTTTTGTTTCATTATTTTTTATGATTTTTCATAAGTTATAGTTCGTTTAAAATGTTGAGTTAATATTGTTTTATTTTCATTTTCTTGTTTATTTTATATGGTTAATTTTCACTCTATGAAAATATTAAAGTTATTTATTTATTTATTGAGTGAATTAGCTTTTTAACAAGTTCATTTTCTTTACTAATTTATTTGTAAAGTTTTCATTTTATAAGCGGAAAATTTTTATCTATATGATAAATTCCCTTAGAAATAAACAATTATTTTATATTGTTCTTTAAATTTTCCATTAAGGCTGAAAGACCTCCGGTCGATAGCCGATTCCCATTTTTATATATTATTGTACATACATATACACATTTGAATAAAGATGGTTAGTTATTCAATCAAAAATTAATTTGACAGAATTCATCCTCGGTGAATTCCCCTCTTGGTTTAAATTGTATGAATCGTTAGGCTATTAGAACTTAACTTATACTGAAATGAAAGATTTTTTTAACAAAAAAATTGAAGTAAAAAAATGAATCGAAACAATTCAAACAGTTATTCGTGCATGTTGTTTATATGTTAATATTTATTGATTCGTGTCGTATGAATGGTGGAAATGTAACGGGGCATTAACAGCGCGTGGATCGTTAATAACTTCACTGTTAACGTTCGAATGATATACAATACGAAACTTCTGAATAATGCATTAATAGGATACATGATAAACTAAATTGTTTCCTGAGTTTTGCCGTGATAATGACACGCCGCGGCGAGGTTTCGCATTCCCTACCAGATTACAAATTATTAGACACGGATTTCAGATATATTTACATCAATTATTCGCCCCGGGGTTGGATTGGATAATGCCGCAAATTGTTGTCAATTAATCGGTATGATTTATGATTGTGAACGCTGGTTTAATATTTATATAACAAGTATTAATAATAATAATATTCAACAGGCGAGGTGTATTAAGTTTGATGAATTGGCCCTCTCTTGTTTTTTTTTTCAGTTTTATTTTTAAAAATTGCTAATCCCCATTTTTTTACACTTGTCCTCATTTTTTTGTATATTACTTAAGTTAATGCTGCAGTGGCTGTAGAGAAAATTATAAACGGAAAAATAAATTTATTCAGATGGTCACAGTTATTTAAACAAATATAATAACCAGCTTTATTTAATCGAAAATATTGTTTGTAGAAAACAATTAATTGAGATTTAGCGTATTAATCGCGTCCGTCAAAGTCCTCGATCATTTCCACCGGAGATCGCAGCCGCGACGATTTGTTTGATAAATTTAATTTAATTTTGTAATTATTTAAGGCAAAGCTGTACTGACAAGGGATGGAATCCCGAAACAGGTGCCTCCAGATGGGCTTTTCAATTGGCATAAATTACAAAAAAATATGAAACTTCTTTTTTTCGAAATGAATAAAAACCAAACTTTAGGGATTGTTTAAATTATAAACAAGGTATGTTCTGCTAAAGTTTCAGACCGATCGAATAATTTAATCAATTTTTATTCAAAAGAATGTGTGTGCCTTTATCATTTTGTTACACACTGTATTACCTAATTTTTCGTTTGTTATTTGCATTAAATATTTTCAAAATCAAAAATTATTGCATTATGTTACTTTTATGCAACAGTAAGTGACCATTATTGTACATTTATTTTAAGGTATTTACGTAACGTAAGTCAAAATATTACAGTAGCTAAAGAGGGAAGAGAACATTCTAAAATTTTACTAAATATCTTTCTAAATACAGAAGAAATCTAATTAAATTTGCCAAAGCCAATAACGACATAAATTTTAACAACATATGTTTGAAAGATAACCTCATCCCGAAATACACGAAAGTACACTTAATCATCATACATGGGTAATACAAGAAGTAACGAGACACGCAATTAGCGTTAGTTTGTGAAAGGAAAAAGTGGTATAATCATCATACATGGGTAATACAAGAAGTAACGAGACACGCATTTAGCGTTAGTTTGTAAAAGGAAAAAGTGGTATAATTCAAAAGACTCGTTATTACATCTTCGGAAACTACTACACTTACTTACCCTACTGTTTCACCCGCTCGAGTTCGACATCATTTACGCCGAATGCAGAGAAGATGCCAAGAGGTGCGGATTTGAAAAACATGAAAACCAACTGAAGAAATTAAAACAACTACCGGAAATACGGGATGCCACTCCAAGACCATGAGAATAAGAATAGATCATCAAATTGTAACTGCAGTGATATCAAATTTTGATTTTCTAATTTATGCTTTAAATTTATTTGATAAAATATTTCAAATTTATTTTATTCTTTTGTTTCGAGTTCACATACATTGTAAATTCCGATGCGAAAATTACTGACCCAATTAAAACCCGAACCCAACGCGCTAACTTGATTATACTAAATGGATTGACCCTGAAACAGTCACCGAACCGTTCTCAGATAACTTGAATTTGCGCGGCCAAGCTTAAATCGAGATTGCACGCCCTCTTCAACCCCCGCACACATGCGATCCCAAGATATACGCAAAAAAAACACGGTGGTGAATTTAAAATTCGGGATCGATCGGGAACACCTGGCGCGGCAAGGACGGGTCCGAGGAGGAGCGGCGTCTTCTGCGGAAATTTACATGTTTCCAATAATAGTAAATCACGTCGCATCTCCGCTCCTTGCGTTATCGTTATCTTTATGCTCACGTACAGGGCTTTATGATGCAATGGCGAGCGGGGAGGAAGGAGCTTGTATTTATGAAGACATCTTGACCACACTTCCGATCCGCAATAACACTCTGACCAATTGATTTTCAGTTGGAAATTCAATATTGAAGCAATAAATACAAACAAATTGATGTAATAAAATATAACTTTTTAATAAATTTATTGTAAATAATAGAAAACGAGTATATATTTACTAGTCACAGTTATTAAAATTAAATGAATTTGAAAATAATATATATATACAAACATCTTTTTGAAATATTTAAATATTTTTGGAAAAATTGAAAAAAAAAACCATTTAGCGGTAAAGCTACTCGGCGCTGTATATATATTATTTTTATAAAATATATACATGTATATATGTATATTTTTCAAAGAAGGTATAATAATTTTTTACCTGTTTATTTTTCTATATATCATTTATTCATGTTAAGAATATTTAAGAATGTGTTCACATGAAAATGGACAATGCAGACAGATAAGCAGGTGTCATCGAGCGAGACGCTGCAGGGATCCACAATAATTTTAACAAAATTTGAAAATAATGCCTCAAAGATTATGAAATTATCTGGAACGAATTTGTACTAGTTTTATGGCTAAATGTTGATTATTAACAAAATGTCGGCTATATAAAAAAAATGACTTTTTCTAAAGACTATTTAGAATCAATTTAGCTTTAAAAAATATCGAGTTTTTGAACTGAGATTAAGTAAATGTCACCTTAATTTAATATTCAATACATGAAACAATTTAAAACAAATATATATATATATATATATATATTGACCGGAGGTCTTTCGGCCTTGAAAGTAATTAATTTACTCCATTGAATAATTAATTAATTATTTAAATAAATGCATATTTGCAATTGTTGCACTGTACAATTATTCGTTATACAACAGCAGATATTTATTGTGTAGTTTAGTACCTGGCTGAGTATTTGCCTTATCTCGCTTTAATTCCCTTTTATCTCTATCCATCTCTCATCATACCCGAAAAAATAAAAAAAAAACAATTTTATAAATATCCGCTACCTAAATATATTCTAAAACTATTAAAATATAAAAGACAAATCACTAGAGAGAGTAACTTCTACACTGACATTATAATAAAACAGACCTTTAATCGACTCACAAAACAAATGAAAAACTCATTTTGGAATACAAAAAATCCAAATGGATTTAAGCCTGCAATAATATAAACAACATGCACACACTAGTCTGATGAGGTTCGAAAAATCGAAATGGCCATCACTAGTTATCCATACGCTAGATGAATGGTGGTTGAACGTTTCATTAAATGTGAATTTCGTTTTCCTTGTTTGATTAAACAGGACAAGTTCGCCTTCCTTTAGTGAACGAAACAATGATTCTCGGTCGTCTACCTTGTAGACCCAAATCGTTGACGATGCCACTTGAAATTAGGCAAAAGGTGGCGCTTGCGTCACCTTTAATTTATTATGATTAGTATTCTTTTGATCGAAACAGGTTTAATGTTCTTTTATTATATTTTCGAACCCGGACAGAATAGTGTAGCGTATCATTTCTTCGCCTAAAGAAGCCACAGTGTGGTGAAACATTTATAGCGAGATTACAATAGACATCAAAAGACCAACACATGAGTCAAAAAGTTTCAGGACTAACCAGAAATATCAAAGCGTTTTGTTTTGTTGAATTGTTTTAGATAGTACCAGCCTTAAAAAGAAACGGGTCAAAATTTCATGACTTTTGGTTCAGTAGTTTTCGAGATATTGAGGCTGAAGTGACGCTAATTTTGTGAATTTGTAAACAATGAATCAAAACGAGTTTAGTGTCTTAATAAAACACTGCTATTTAATTAGTACATACAAGCCCAGGAATGGCTTGAAAAATGTTACTAAGAAAATTCTTCGTCGAAAACAATCAACTGCCGATGGTATGCTGATTTAAAACATGATCATACAACCACCGAAAACGCAGTACTCTCTGGAAGACCAAAAGAGGTGACTACGCTAGAACATCCTAAAGATATTAAAAGGCACGGTGTTCAACATTTTAAACGAAAATTTAGGCATGAAAAAACTTTTTTTGAAGTGAATTCTGCGTTTGCTTACAGTGGAACAAAAAAAGCAACGAGTTGACGAATCTGAGCGTTGTTTTGAGCTTTTAAAGCGCGATAAAAAGGATTTTTGCGTTGATATGTGACCATGGATGAATTGTGTATTTACCACCACAAGCCAAAGTCGAAAAAAGTATATGCTGAGTGGAGAACAGAGAGCGAAAGCCGTCCAAAGCATCCAAAAACCTAACCATCGGCTTAAGATTATGGCCATTATCTGTATTTTGGGTTTGCACGGAATATTGTTCATCGGCTATCTGAAGAAAGGTTAGATAATCAATAGTGACTATTATATAGCCTTACTCGACCGATTGGGTGACGAGATCAGACGCAAACAACCTCATTTGGTAAAGAAAAATATATATATATTTTCAATTTATTTTTTAATTTATTAATTTATTTCAATGAGTGTGACCAAATCAATAAATCCTTTTTCTATTATTATGAAAAAAAAAAATGTTTCTTCAAAACAATGCAACAATCCATAAGTCGGTAAAAACCATGGCAAAATTATTGTTATTTAATTTATTTCAATAACTGTGACCAAATCAATAAATACTTTTTCTATTATTATGAAACAAAAATGTTTCTTCAAAACAATGCAACAATCCAGAAGTCGGTAAAAACCATGGCAAAAATTCAACTATTTACGCTTAGAATTACCTACCCCTTTCTTCAGTTCTAGCACCCAGCGATTACTGGCACTTGGCTGATTTAAAAAAAAAAAGAAGAAAAAATATTTTATTTGGCTCTAACGAAGCGATTATTGCTGAAACTAACGCATATTTTGAGGCCAAATATAAATCGTTCTACAAGAAAAGCATAGAAATGTTAAAGAAGCTTTGAGTGATTATTGTATAACTGTACAAGGAGGATTTATTCTTCATATAAATAAATTAGAATTTTGAGAAAATATTATATTTTTATTGGTTAGTCCCGGGAATTTTTGACCCATGTGTTATTTAGTGATATTTGATATAAGTAATTATGAACTTTCAAGAACTATCATCAATCAATTATTTAAAAGAAAAATGCTGAAAATAAAGTAAAAAATCGGAGCTAAAAACCAGAAAAACCTCTAAATGGAGATAATTAAAGTAATTTATAGAATAAGCAGTCAATCAAAACAAAATAAACTTTCTATTATTAATAAACGTCGAGGAAAATGTTTCGCGAAACACTTGCAATAAATAAACGCCGGACGTTTAAAAAAAATCCATTCGAAAATCTACCATTATAAAGTTGCGCGACTCTGGCGAGGGTTAGAAAAAAACCCACGGTCCTCCCCCTCTTTTTCCCCGCGTAATAACTCACAGGACAAGAAAACAAAGTATGCAGAACTTTCATTACACTTCCGAAAAAGTTGGATGATGAATTAATAGCGTGTTTGCATTTTTTTGCGGCCGCTCCTTCCCCAAACCTTTCCCTCCCTGAATAAGCCATATTTATTTATGTTGCTTGCCCGTCGCTTCAGATTTCAGGCAAACCGGCAACGTGCAGTTCCAGATTAGGAATGTGTCGGCTCGGATATCCAGCCAATCATTCAGGATTCCACCTTCGGGTAACTCGACTAGTAGTTTTGATTATCTGTTTAAGTTTTGATGTCCGCTGGGAAATTGATTAGCATTTTATTTACGGCAATAAGAGTGTTCTGGAATTAAGATAAACAGTCTGCGTCGCGGCAAGAAAGTGGATGGTTATTCACTTTTGAGCCTTACAAAAAATCATTTTCGTTACGTCAATTATGTTTCATTGTGAATGAAACAAATGAATATTAAAAAAAAAAATCAATGAAAATGCCCGACTCTGCTTAAAAGTATACAATTGTAAGACATGCTTTCTCTAGAAAAAATGAGAGAGATTGAGAAATTCTTCCCAAAAATTCTACAAATATGAGCTTAAAAATTGCAAAATTATGAAACAATCCGAAGTAATTTTGTTGTCTTACAATTCTAGAATTTATAAAGGAGAGTTTCCTATGGTCGTGGAATATTTCTGTTGTTTCACAATTGTAGGAATTTTTAAATGAGAGTTTCCTATGATTTCCTATGGTTTCATAATTGAACAATTTTTAGAGGGGAATTTTCCACTATTTAAATTTTTTTAATGATTCTTTCGCGCTTTCCAAAAATTGTAGAATCTTTATAGAAATATATCGCACTATTTCACAATTGTACAATTTTTAAGCGAGATTTAATATTAATATTTTATTCCTTTCTTCACTTCTGTTTTTTTTATTTTCGCCGGACCCCTATCCAAGGGACATTATTGTGATTGTAACAACTTTAGAATCATCAATTTCAACGAATATGCACGTTTTGAGGTCCCCTGAGTCCATTCCATCGAGTTTTGAAAAATGTCTGTGTTTCCGCGATAATGCATAAACGGCTAAATTGATTGAACCCAAACTTTATATCTAAGCTTTTTATAAAAGTGGAATGATCTGAAAAGCTTTTGGTTAGAATTAAAACTTATTAAATGCAAATTCACTATTAGATTTTTATTGATTTTCTAATCGCTAGAAAATCAACAAAAATCATTTTTGTAATCATATTTTCATTTATTTATTTATTTTATTTAGAATAAAATTCATTCGAAAACTTATTTGAGCGAATTCACCGGAAAAAGTACCATGATAGACACATCACCATTTTTTTAATTCTATATATATGTTTCGAGCACAATATGCTCTTTATCAATAGATTTTTTTATATATAAAATTGAGAAATAAATAATCATATAAACAAAAATAAATATGCAAATGTGATGTGTTTGAAAATCAGATAAAAGTAAATATTTATTTAATCAAATCAATTAATTTTAATAAATTGTCATTTAAGTGATATCAATTTCTATAATTCTAATATCATCAGAAAGTGCGAAAGATTCGCAAAAAAATGTGAGATAGTGTATCCTTTAAAAATTCTTCTTAGGCAAGATGAAATTCGCCCTTTAAAAAATCTGTATTTGTTTTACCGCTCATTCCTTAGGCACAGCGACGAAAATGAAAGTATATGAAATTCAATATAACTGATTTACCCAATATAAAGAAATGTATATTTTTGTAATAACCCGACACATGCCGCAACAGAAGCTCTGAAGGGGGGAGAGAAGAAAACAATGACACGCGACATTCATTCCACCTTTACGTGCAGGCTGCGTTGTCCCGTTTCAATATTCCCCTTCAAATTTCGCTAGCAAATAAAATTTTTACAGTTCCATAAAACCGAAAGGCCCAAAACAAAAACGCACGTCCTTCCACTAACGAAAACGAAAGCGAGCAGATATTTCATTTTCCGCGGGTGGGATTATCGAGCAGCGGGTAATTTGCATTTCGATTTGATATTTTATTTATGGGCCTCTCGAGTTTCCGCAAGGAGGAAAAAAATGAATAAATAAAAGAGGGAATCGGTTGTTCTTTGATTGGTCAGGGGGGTGAATTGCAGTGGGAAATCAATGGGGATCGAGTGCCAATTTATTTCGAGGACGCCGAAATAAATTAAAACGACGCCGTTTTGTTTTGGGCGTTTGACGGTTTTTCAATTACACCGAGAAATTTGAATAAACAATAAAGGCCCATAAATAATTCTCAGCGGTATGAATGTTCAATGGAGAACTTTAAAATGAATTAAAATTAATTTAATAGAAAAAAGGGCTTACTCGCATGGTCACAGTTATTTAAAATAAATTTAATAAAACGAATTTAGGCAGAAAGACATCCGGTCGATAGCCCATGACAGACTACTAACCCATCAATATGTAATGAAAATATAAATATTTGTAAAGATTTGTAATTCTGCTGTCTGAATAAAGATGATTGTATATACAAACAAAGTAAAAAAGTGTTTCATTTATTAAAATAGAATTACAATGTATAACAAAGTAGAAGCCTCAACAATTAACAAGTCAAAAAAAAAGATGATTGTATATAAAACAAATTTGAAAATAATTAATAAATTATTCCTTCTTTAGCCACTGTGATATTTTGACTTAATTTACGTAAGTACATTAAACAAATGTACAATAATTAATTAATTATTTTCAAATTGTTTTTATTTAATTTTAAATAAATTTAATTTATATTAAAAAAATTATCTTGAAATTGGGCTAATAACCCAAAACTAGTCGAGAAATTAAAGTTATTCAATCTAATAATATTCATATTTATTTTATACAAAAAATATTTTTATTCTACAATCTACTATACATAAATATTATTAATTATATTCTAGATTTGTAAAAAGGCAAATACGTTAAATAAATAAATAACATTATTAATGATAAGTATATTTTTGGAAAACTTGAGCAACTCTAAAACTTTTGTTAAAGCTGAAAGGGTTAGAATCATATTACACCTTTTTTCATTTTCTCATTAATTAATTGGCCAAAAGTTGAAACTCGAAATAAAAATAAAAATTATAAATAAATTTAAAAAGTTATTAAACCATATCCACTCTGTACAAATAATGGTGTGATATTTTTTGGGTGTTTTGAAATAAAATTAAAATTAACACACATACTATTTATTATTATCACAATGCACTTATTGGACAGATGATCTGCAACATTCTTATTCGCAGATAGGGCGCGTTTCCTACTGGCGGAGATTCACCATGATCAGCTTGAATATGTTCAGAAAAGGAATCACAGCCTAATGACGAATTTTTCACTTCCATTGACTTCGACTCTATTTCCTTTTCCTTTCCGGCATCTATTGGGTTGGCAACTAAGCACTTTCAGTTTTGTAATATAAAATAAAACACTTACTTTTTTAATAAAAGAATGGTTTTTAATCAATTATATATTTTCAATTTTTCTCATAGATCTTTTGCCATCTTTCTTTCAGCTGCATGATACCGCGCTCATAAAATTTCTGCTCCTTATCAGCAAAAAACTGAACCAAGTGCGAATGAAGGTCATCGACATTTTTGAAAGTTTTACCATTCAAAGAATTCTGCAAACTTCTAAATAAATTGTAATCAGTTGGTGCTAGATCAGTGCTGTATGGGGGCTGTGGTATCACTTCCCAGCCAAGATCCAATAGTTTCTCAGGAGTTGCCAAAAATATGTGAGGCCTATTATGGTGGAACAGTACACCTTTCCGATTTGACAATTCTGGCCGTTTTTTTTTATTGCTTCATCCAGTTTTATTAATTGTAAACATCAGAATTTATTGTTTGTTTCCTTGAAAGCAGCTCAAAAAACACACCTTTGTAATCCCACTAAACTGACAGCATGATCTTTTTTGGATGCAAAGCTTTCGATGTGGTTTGTGCTGGTTCAATGTGCTTGCTCCATGATGGTTTTCGAACTATGTTACTGTACAGGGTCCATTTTTCATCACCAGTGATGATTCTTTTTAAGAAAGGGTCGGTTTCATTTCGTTTAAGGAGCTTATCGAAAAAGTTGATTCTTTGTGTTAAATAAATTTCTTTCAATTCGTGAGGTACCCAAATATCAAGCTTCTTAACTAACCCAAGGCATTTTAAATATTTTTCAATTATTATGTGCGATACATGTAGCCTCTTCGCAACCTCTCGAACAGTTATATGACGATCTTCTTCAATAATGACTTTGATTTGGTCGTCATCAACTTCGGTAGGCTGATCCGAACGTTGCTCACCTTTGAGGGAAAAATCTTCAGAACGGAATTTTTTATACCAATTCTGACATTTGCGCTCTGTTAAGCAATCAGCACCACAAACATCACATATCTCTTTGTGAGCCGCAGCAGCTTTCTTTCCTCTTTCCTTAATGGAAATAAAAAAGCATAATATGCCGAAAATCTTCGTTTCTGCACTCCATTTAAAAGTAACCCACAAGTAATAGCTTTAATGAAAATCACGCACAACTTGCTTCTTACGTCAACGTGACCAGTATCACGTGACAAACAGTAAAGTACAGTTCTAACATAAGTTATACAAAAAATAAAGCAACGCTCTGTATCAGCAAAGGGTACTTAGTTGCCAACCCAATAAATCAGTGCAAACTTCACTAGATTGCGGAGAATCGTGATGCACTTGTATCAGGCGTGGTTTTTCCACAACGTATAACCAAATTTAATTTCATAAGTATTTATACCCAGTCTTCTGTTAAAGAAGGCCGGCGACCAAAATGATTTTACGCCTCGATAATCTCGTGCCAAAACGGGTTCACTCTATTTGTAATAAACCGTTCTTTTTCCTATCAAATATTTTTTATTCCTATTTTGGCTGCATGTCAGGTTATTTTTTTCAAACTCTAAACCCTTAGTTTGTCTGTAATAATCGTTAGGTTTATTTAAATCTAAGCGTATCCTTAAGGGACGACCTAACAACAGTCTTGCCGATGACTTCCCCGTAGAACTATATTCCGTATTTCGATAATGGATTAAATATCTGGCTAAAATTATCTCTACGTCAATATTATTATTTAATTTAGGCTCTCTAATAATAATTTTTATTAACAGATATATACAGCAAAAATATTAAATAAATATTAAAAATTACAAAATCAAATGTATATTTTATTTCTGTTAATTGGCTATCGACCAATGGTTTTTTCGCCTGGTTTTTCGTGTTTATATGTTTGCCATAAAGATGTATGGTGATTTTTAACTATTTATATCAGAAGTCATTGCCGGTTATGTTCGTAATTTAACTGTCATTAATGTGGTGAAGTGATGCAATGAATTGATGTAGAGTTATAGTGGGGAATAAATAGAAAACAGTATTCATTCCACTTGGTCACAGTCATTTTTATTTAATATAGTGGGGAATTTACGTTTGGGAAATTCATCAGGTTTAGGTTTGTGAGATTTGAGGCGAATTTGTGGGCCAACACTCTTTTAGTAAATAAGCTTTCAAGAATTTAACATTTTCAGCCGCGCCATTTGAAGAGGAATTCTATGGGTGTGAAATAATAAATTTTATATTATTCTAGTGTTAAATATCTTTAAAATAACGGCCATTATCGGATACAATTACTTTGGGAACACTAAACCTTGGAATTACTTCTATAAGCTTTATTATTGTTTGTTCTGACGTACTGTATTTAAAAGGAAAAACATTTCGATAAAGCATCAGTTATTTCTAAATAATGTAAACCTTGCAATGGTCCAAGAAAATCCAGATGTATCAGATGAACTTACCCTGGAATTTACCAATTTTGTAAAGGAACCTTCTCGGGATTTCATCTAAATTGTTGGCAAATTGTTTGAAAATTTTCTCAATATCTACTTTGACTGATGGCCACTAAATTAAATACTTAGTTTTATCAATCACTATGTGGGTACAATTATCCTTGATCCCCATAATAAAATATTATTTCCTACTGAAATTTTATTTTTTCTGCTAAAAATGGCTTTAAATCAGGTTTTTCACGAAAACCATTCATGACAAAATAATTGCATCATTTTGAGTTTCAATTATAATATCATCAACATTTAGTGGAAAATCTGTATATTCTTTAATAAAATTTAATTGATTATATTTCAATAGAAAAACACTTGTAAAAACTTTTCTTCACAAATATTTATTCTTACTAAATATATATTTCAAACTATGATTCATTTTCAATAGTTTACAATTATTTTATAATCGCAACAGATTTAACTGAGCTATCTTTTTTTAATATTGACGCAATTGGGGTGCCCCAATCACTATGCTCCACTGGTGACAAAACACTAGCTTTAATTTACCTATCCAATTTAGATTCAACTTTGATTTTTAATGCGAAAGGTAATCTAGAGCATACAAAAAAAAAATGGAGATGCATTTTCCTTAATTTAAGGAAAGCAACTTTTTTTATTAAAAGTCCATAATTTATTTGAAAATACTTGATAATACTGTTTAACCAATTGTTTTAAATTGTAAACTATTGAAGATAACTACGTCGTAGTCGAAATACGTATTTAGTAACAATAAATATTTGTGAAGAAAAGTTTTTACAAATGTTTTTTCAATATTAATCATTCAAATCTTCACACAATACAACCTTTCATATGATTATATTCAGCTTCTTAAATTTCTCTATTTTCAGAAGGCATCATTGACAAGAAAAGAGCATTATTTCTTTTGATTTAATATTTTTAATATTAAAATCGAATACTGATTGTTACCGGCGATTAATTTTTAATCAGAAAAAATAGAGGATTATAATCTAATAAAAAAACAATATGGCGCCCATAAGAAATAAGAAAGTTGATGATGATCCAGAAGAAACAAAACATGCTATCAGTAAAATGAGTACGTTATAGATTAGATCATAAAAAAGTGCTATAAGATTGTCTTCATTGTATTGATTGGTTCAAAAAACGAAGATATAAATAAAAAAAAGGAAATCGCATTTTTCAGGTTTTTTTTTTTTTTTTTTCATTTTTATTGAAAACAAAGAAACTTAGCCCAGTTTTCTCAACGGGATATTAATCAGCATGATATTCTGCAAAAATTGCCGAATTTAAACCTACCTTCTACCTCTTATTATAAGCGAGATCTCCATGGTGGGACTCGAATTTAAAACATCCTGTATATATATAATGTGAAATAAATGAATATAATAAATAATAAAATTAAATTATAAACCAACAAAGTTTACTCTTGTAAAATCAACGCAGCCAATTCGGCGCATTAATCAATTATCACCCGCCTTGTGTGATTTCCATTAAAAGTTTCAAATATCTTTGAATAAACACACGCCGCCAGTGGAATGAAAATACTATTTGCAGCCCGGAACTAATCACACAATCAGAGCCGAATTAATAATTTAATAATATTCCGCGTTCCAATTACGGGGTTCCCTTTTGTTTGGCAAACTTTTCCATTTCATTATTCCAACTTGCATTTTTTTGTGCCTGTTTCAGCGAGTTCGTTCTGGCAGCCCGGGAATAACGTGCGGTTATTTTAAATTATCGACAACGCTCAAATTGGTGCGCAAATAAGGATTGAATTGATAAAAAAATAAATAAGTTTAAATTATTTTTTAATTGTTAAGGTTTCTATATGGTACTTCGCAAAAATGAAAAAAAAAAACTTCGACTTTGTTCAAAAACAATATGTTATTTTATGAATAGATAAACTTGTTACATGTTCAATAAAAAGAATTTGAAAATAATTAATTAATAATTATAAATAGAAAAGAGTATTTATTCACTTGGTCACAGTTATTTAAATATATTAAATAAAAATGATTTGAAAATAATTAATAAATTATTTCCACATTTAGCTCTATGACTTTTGACTTACGTTACGTAAGTACAATGGCGGCCGACGAAATGTGAACGGTATTTTGTTGTCATAGAGAAATTGTCTAATTTTGTATAGATTTATCAAAACTCTTAACAGTGGCGTAACTTAGGTTTTAAAGGACTATTATTCAATTGCTAATTACAATGCTAAACATATTTATTCTTAATACAAGTAGAAACGTGTACTCCTGGATGAAACTAGATTCCTCGTATTGTAGTTGTCAGTCAAATCCTCCCATGCATTTTCAACAATTTCGTGAAGTTCATCTGCATTCCTAGGTCTAAAATCTCCTGAGTAAATCTTTTTTTGTAGGTATCCCCAAACATTCTCAATTGAATTGAGATCAGGGCTCTTCGCAGACCAAGGCAATACTTGGATGCGGACTATTGTCCTGTTGAAATATAAAATTTTCCGGAAATGTTTGTGTCACTGAAGGCAACATTACATTTTCTAAAATATCCCTGTATTTAATAGCATTTAAATAGCCATCTATTTTCCATTATTATTATTATAATAATATTAATATTAATAATTATTAATATTGTAACTACATACAAAAGTATGTAGTTATAATAACCCGCTTGCATTAGATCAGTGCGAGAGACGAGCAGGTGCTCCAAGGCCAGGTATACGTATACATCTCGAAGTCCTCCGCACTTCCATATTCAGGCTAGTATATTTAATAGGCACTGATTATACTCGATACGTTTTTGAGTAACTTATGTTGATCTACTTATAATTCGTTATAAGCATTGCTTTCATAAATAATTTCATGTTTTCATTTTTCCTTTGAGTGAATTTCAATTTACATTAAAACCGTCGTCGAAATCACCGACAATCAAATAATAATTCATCCCCGCCGAGAAAAGCCATCCCTCGGAAAATAATAAAGACGCCCCTTGTCCTCGTTACGTCTGCCGATGCAATTCGCATGGAGATATACGAGTGCACTCGGGGCATACCAAATAGTGTAGGAATTCAATAACCATTATTATTGACATCTGCTCTGTGAATAATAATTGCGCTCGCCCCGAATTCGCCGAGCGTAAACGGGGACGCGAATGGGAAAAAAAGATAGACAGAGAAATCGTCACACGAAGACTTTATCTCCACTTGGACGTCGTTATCTACATTGTGCACCTAACGAGGACCTAACGAACATCGAATCAACGTTAATGAGCACTGCGCGCAAGACGCACACTTGTCTCTGAATCAATTGCTATTTCGTATCAGCGATACTTTCGCAAGTGTTCTCCTTTTTTGTGTGTAATTTATTTCCAGAGTGAAATGTTCGATGGGTATTCAATTTTAAATTTGTAATTATGGAGATATCTGAAACGAAAAAAAAACCAGAATTATTGATAAAAATATACAAGACTATCAATTTCATTGACTGCTCAAAAGGAGACAGGAGATAAAAGAAAAATACATTTTGCTTTAAATTAATAAAATACTTCTCTTGAGATTTTTCATATAAAAACTTTTATTCATTTCGTCGTGTAATAAGTATACTGTGTATATTTTTAATGCTAGATTTATAAAAAAACATTAACTCAGTTTAAACAGAGATCAATATATTTTTTTAGTAAATTAAATAAAAAGAGTTTGAAAATAATAAATTAGGAGAAGAAGATTTCAACAACTTCTGCAGCCGGTTTGTGTACGAGAACTAGATCAATTTCTCAAGATATGATGACCATCAACATCATACCCTGTAATGATAAACATTTCTATGTAGAAAAACTTCACAGCAAATGTCCATTTTTCTTGAGGGGAAATCTTTCATCACCAGGCCGAGGTGATACCACCAACCACGCACATTCGTAGATTGACGGAAAGTCAACTAGTCTTACAGGAACTTCCTTAATAGTTGACCGATTTTAACGCTTTTTTGCCTATGGTTATCCAAAAATCGCGAGAAATGCGATAGTGAAATTTTCAATCGAGCGGTGTAACCTATGGTCGCTGTAAAAAATTGATTCCACCGAAAATTCATCGATATCAAAAGTTATTTATTTCAAAAAATACAAAATAATCAGACGTATGTAACTGCCGAGTTTCAAGTTTCCGGATTTATTTTTAAGCGAGATATAAACAGAAGGAAAATAAAAAAAGGCGAACCGAATCGATACAAGAAATGCTCTTTTATATTGGGAATCACTAAAAAAATCCGCTGACTTTGACTCTTCATTAAGAAAAAAAAAGTCACGTCCATAAATCATTCACTCTTCACAATTTCATTCTTGACACTGTAAACGACAAACCAACAACCATTGGTAGATCTCTGCTCTTCATCCTGCTTCTAAAAATCAATTTGTAGACTCATGCTATATTGTGTCGATATAGTATGAGTCGATAAATCGATGTATCGATGTATCGTTTACAAAAAATCTCCTTTTTATTGTCATGATTGATCAGAACTCTCCTGAAACTATCTCTCATGTGGTCAATATAAATAATGTTGGAGTGCATACACCCACTTCCCATACTACAAAAAAAATCTTTATTGTTCAACATGTAACCCAATTACAGAACAATATTTAATAAACTGAAATAAAATACGCAACAAATAGAAAACGCAATATTAATTAGGATAATAGAGTATTAATTAATAAGTGAATAACAAATATCTTTTTAAACAACTCCAATAAATAGAAAATTTTACGTGGATAAAATTGTGAACTGTTACTTTGTGTACAAAATTCTACATTTATTTTTATTTTCTTTTATTTATTTTTTTATTATTGAACACAGTTTTTATTTTGCAACATTAAACAAAAGCGTTCGATTTAATTCCTGAGCGCGCACACACCTGTGCAAACATGATTCTCCTATCGCGGATTTTAATCAGTCATTAAAGGGCCCGCCCGTTAATTATCCCGTGGCGTAAATTCGTAACGCCCCGCAGACCGGCGATTTTAATTTGCAATAAATCCCGGGCCGTGTGCAAGATACGCACAATAAATACACGATAACGCGCGCGTAATTAAATTTATTATTAAAACACTTCAACGGTGCGGCGTCAATTAAATTTTACCAGCAAAAAAGTTAACTTTTATCGTATTTCCAGAATATAAAAAAAAATTAGACACGCAAAGCCTCTTTTTTTCAAGTGTGGTATAAACGTAAGCTTTGCTTAGATATGTCAACGTCATTGAAGGAATATATAAACATATTATTTATTAAATTAATATGACACGAAATTTTAAGTTTTTATTTTAAATGGTATTTTAAGTAATCATAATAAATTATTTCCCAACAGAAATACATGTATTAACAGGGAAAAATACATATAAAGATACTATGTAAGAAAATAATACTACAAGGTAATCATTCACAAACTCAGTTTGAAACATAAAAATAAAATAAAATGAGGCAGAACGACCTTAGGTCGGTAGCCCATTACAAACTAACACCTACATGCATGTTTTTAATTGTAATATATAGCTGTATATAAAATTTAATGTAATTGTCTGAATAAAGATATTTGTATGTATAAAATAAAATTGCCTAATGCATTACATCAAGTTAGGATAAAAACGAAAATAATTTTTATACTTGTCGTTCATGGAAACAATAACCAATTGTTTTATCAAGAATCAAAAAAGATTTAAGAACTTTCTATACCATTTAACGATTTCTCTCTCAAAATGATTTTGAGAATGATTACCCTGTAGTCGAAACTACATTACTTAGACGATTGTGAATTAAACCGACAGTGAAATAAATCGTTAAGTTTTATAAAAAGTTATTAAGTATTTTCTCTAAATAGAAAAGTGTATTCATTCTCCTGGTCACAGTTATTTAAATAAAAATGATTTGAAAATAATTAATAATATGATAAAACAATCAGTTATTGTTTCATTAGAAAATAATTCATAAACTAAAACTATAAATGTTCTTTTCGTCTATTTCCTATATTGAAGTAATGCATTAGGCAGTTTTATTTTATGTATTTTCAGGATTACTCACGCATTATGCTTTATTGAATAAACGAGAGGAGCGCGCGCCCAAAAATAAAAAAAGGAAATAAACGGCAACAAACACGACACCCCGTATTATTTGCATATAAATTGCTATGTTTAGTGCGTCCCTCGCGGTATTATTAATAATGTGTGTACACACACGCTGAACGGACGTAAAAGCTTGAATAATCGCCGTTTTGGAATTATTTCGGGAGGGGCGGATTATGAAAATTGAATAAATGACGGTTTATGAAAAAAAAAAACATTATGTTGTAATTTCAATATTTTATAAATAAATATATATAAATTATTAACAACATTAATTATTTAATTATAAATTCACGAAAATTCTTCGATTGTCATTGATTTATAGAGATAATCGCAGAGTTAATGCTGATCTATGCCTTTTATTTCTAACTTTAAATGGTCACATTAACTCTTCAGGGCTATTGACCACGGTTTTAGTGATGCAATAATTCACCTCTCATTAAAAGCGATAATTTTTTCCAAACATTCGACAATACCAAGATTTATTGAGAAATTGCAAAAAGTCGGTAGGACAAAGTCAGGAGAACAATTTTACCTTTTGAATAAAACAATCTCGAGCATTAGAAATACACGTTTCTTAATAGAAAACAAGATAAAAATAACATATATTAAAATTATAATTATTTTTAATCTCTGTCATTAAACTTAAGCTTTGTAATAAACAATATCGAAAAAGGAAATGATCGAAATTTATAGATCGTTGTCAGTCATTTTTATTATATATTTTATAACAATAACGTTGTTCTGTGATCTCGAATGTTCGCTGATCAAGTCAGAATTGAAAATTTCACCATCAAGCCCACCAAAGAACAAATGGCGATCTGTCAATAAAAAAATGGAAGGAAATCATGTTATAGATTTATACAGCAAAACTAATTGTTCAAGTCGTAATTTGTGATTGGTAATTTATGTTTTTTATACATATGTTTTGTAATGTTTTTAATGCGTCACACTTTTCTTGTAAAATATGTAATTTGGAAATGGAGATTCCGTTAATAAAGTGAAATTGAAAATCAATAAATGGTGAATGCGTCGGGTTGTCTCTAAATTCTCGTAATTACAAAAAATTGCGCTTTAAGTTGAGTTTTATTATTAAATTGGTATTATTTTAATATAATTTATTTTACAGAAATCCCCTTTCTACAAAATGATAAGCGTTTACATAAATCATCACAAATAATAAATACACAAATAAATCAAGTTCAAGATTAAGAATGGTACGATAATCTCAGTGGTACATACAATTATAAAGACGTTCTAAATAAATATTGAATAAATAGACATATAAAAAAATAAATATTGAAACTATATAAAAATAGTTAATAATAATAATATTATTATGTTCGTTTTGTTTTGGAGCTCACGATCAAGTCAAGAAAATGCAAAGAACAAATGGCAATCTGGCCCGCTTCACTACAATTTGCGACTCACTTTTTGCGAACTCAAGCACGCAGAAAAGTTTGTGCTCTACAGTAGCCATCTCACTCACAACTGATACTTTAAAAAAAACTTTAAACTACCTCTTCTCGTGGCTACAAAGATTGTAATTTTTGTATTTGTACTTCAATAATAACCCTGTATATTTAGGTAAATAAGAATATTTGATTTGTTTCACTTATTCGACTTGAATTTTTATCCCACTCGTTTCATAAAATTTTACAGCACTATCAAGAATTTATTACACAAAATGTTTCTAAATTTGCAACAATTCAAAGTCCGGTTTTACTGAAACGAACGTCGCATGCTGAGCGGACGTTATTTCATATTTTAATTTGCATTTGTTCCGCCGGGGAAGGACTGATATCGAATTATGTAATTTGCACGAGGATGGTAGTGGGGGGTGTAAATCTAATAACAGACAGAGTAAGAAAATTGCATTTATATTACATGTGGCTCTGCAGTTTCCATCGCTTTTCTCCCGCTAGCAACAGCGTCGAGCGCTTAAAGTCACAGCGGGAATGAAAAAAAGAAAACAAGTGCCGTTTATTTTTTTTTTATTAAATGCGTGTTTATTTCATGTGAACACTTTTATTCACTTCATAGCGAAATGGAGGGGATGTTGTGCGTGTAGAAAGTAAATAATAAAAGAAAAATTAATAAGGGAAGAAATATAAAGGAATAGACCAAATCACATGGAGCTACAAGTTTTCTTCGGTACCGATATCCCGAGATAAAGGATCACGAGGAGAAGAATGAAGGAAGGACCACTAAAGGAAGCAACGACAACAACAAATAATTTATAAAAGCTTGTAATTTCGATAAAATAAATAAATTAACTAAAAAATAATCAAATTTTTGAAACCATAATTTTTTTCTCACGCTTTACGAATTTGTAATGTTCGAAAACGTACTCATTTTCTTCATACATGTAAACAAATATGAAAAATGTTGATTATTAAATGTAATATACTATTATTTAATTAAAAATACTTGAATATTTATATTTCTTTTTATTGTGCATTCACCTTTTTAATGACAGACTTGTTATTATTTTTTAACATCCCTTCATTCAACAACGTTTTCCATGATTCGATATGAATTATATTTTCAATTTAAACATCGGAACGTGAAATAAAATTCATAGAGCGATTTTTTATCACAACGTCAATTACTAATGGATGGTTGCACATCATTGACGTAGTACAATGCTTTTAATTTCCATTAATAAAACATTTTTTTTAAAATATTTCGTACAAAATCAGACATTTTCAAAAATCACTAATGTGGCAAAGCGGTTAGTTTACCATATCTCTAAGCTTGGTTTCTTGACGTTTTGGAATCGATCAGCACTTACTACTAAATCTCTTGAAACACAGCTTAGTTGCGCACCTAATATTATTTATATCACATACAAATATCTTTATTCAGACAGCAGAATTACAATTCTTTACAAATATTTATATTTACAATACATATTAATAAGTTAGTAGTCTGTCATGAGCTATCGACCGTAGTTCTTTCTGCTCTGGTTTTTATATTATTATTATAAATTAAAACATTCTGTATAAATGAATCCACAAATAATTAATTTCAGGAATTTATTAACTTACATCAGGGGAATAAATAAATTTCCATCCGCCGCAAACTTCACAACACTGAGCATAAATATTAAATAATAAAAAATCTTCCGTTTTTTTCCGCGTTGTTCGTTTCATCCGCTCATTCATTTTATTTCCTTTTCGACAAACAAGCCCTCATTACCCGATAAAGCCACGCGGATAATTATTCAAAAACAAAGAAATAAAACGACGAACGGAGGCGTTTGTTACTCTTTTTTTAATAAAATTATATTTTTAGCGAAATAAGAGGAAGAAGAAGGGTTTGTATTCAACCGGTAAATGAGTTCGGTTAACAATACGTCTGGGAAATAAGTTCTTATATAAGAAAAAAGGGGGTAATAAAACGTTAGTTTTACAATCGGGGGAAAGCCGAGGCGAATTTTCTTTGCTCGCGTAAAAAAAAAGAAGAAGAAGAAGAAGAAAAGAAAACGTTAGGCCTTTATTGCATGGATTTTGTCCGTGACACGATTATTTTGAAATTGTTATAATTCGGGTTATTATTTTATTTTATTGGTAGACTTTTAATATACCTTTATCCGACAATTATATACATTTTTTATTAAATATATACAATAAAATGAAAGTATTGGTTTGTCCAGGGTTATCGACCAGAGGTATATCTGCCTTGTCTTGAATTTATATAATAATAATAATTTATTGATGAAAATGTGCGCTTTACAAAAGTAATAAATAATAAATTAAAACAATATAATAAAAACATTCAGACATGCACTTTAGTGATATAATACGAGGTGCGTTCAAAAAGCAAGGTGAATTTTCAAATTTCGCGGGCAACATAAATTCGATTATCGATGTTTTCTTAACATTGTGTTTTTACAGATGGCCCGAACATATTCAAATTCAAGTTCAATGGCATATTTCGTTTGTTTTTGACAGATAAAAAGATTAGACGTGTTTTATTGTGCTCGGCGATTTTCTATTATTATAAAAAAAGGAGCAACGAATTTGCATCATTTTTTTGTGAAAAATGGAATCAAGTGCTCTAAAACACTTAAAATATTGACAGTGGCGTACGGTAAGTCTACTCTAAGTAAAAAATTGTTTACAAGTGATACAAACTCTTCCAACATGGTCGAGAAGATGACAACTAGAACCTTGCTCTGAACGCCCCAGCACGTCAAAAACTGAAGATATCGTCGAAGCTGTGAAGAAAATTGTTTTTGAAAATCGTCGAATTACCATGAGATGTGTTTCTGAGGATGTTAGCATATCACTCGGCTCGTGGCATGAAATTGTTTTGGATGTTTTTGGGCATGAGGTGTGTGTCAGCAAAGTTTGTTCCGAAACTTCTGAATTTTAATCAGAAGAACCGTCGCTTGAGTATCGCACAGGAGCGCATGATTGACGTCAGTGATGATCCTGATTTCCATTAAAAGACGAATCATGGGTATACGGTTATGACATCGAAACCAAAGCCAAGATAAAAAAAGCACACCAACTCCGATCAAATGTCAATGTTTTGCTCACTATTTTTTTTTTTCGACTACGATAATATAGTGCATCAGGAGTTTTTACCTTAAATAATACGTCCGGAATTTTGGAATAATAATTCATGGTTTTTGCATCATGATAATGGACCTGCTCATTCATCGTTGCTTGTAAGAGATTTTTTGGCCAAAAACAAAACGACAATCATGACTCAGCCACCATATTCACCGGATTTGACCCCCTGCGACTTTTTCCTGTTTTCAAAACTGAAAGGACCTACGGAGGAACAGAGATTTGCAACGATTGATGGAATAAAAACTGCATCGCTGAAGGAGCTCAAGGCTATACCAAAATAATGTTTATGAGAAATAGTGGAAAAAACATTGGCACAAGTACATTGTATCTGAAGGTGATTACTTTGAAGGGGACAATATAAATATTAATGAATAAATAAATATTTTTTCATGAAAATATAAAGTCACATTACTTTTTGAACACACCTCGTATAATACATTTCACCTCATTGGCAAACATATTAAAACCAACTTATAGCGACGTACAATAAAAAATACGTATGTATGAATTAATAAATTGACATAGTATTATGTATGAACTTTGGAGGACTGTTGGGATTCCAGAGAATACAGAGTTTTGTGGAAGGGATTCATTGTAGAGATTATTTGCATTTTTTTTTTTGGGATACGATGGGATATAGGAGTGATTTCATAAAGGACTTCATAGTAGGTATTGTGGAGAAGTTTGTTAGGATGTCTAAATTTGGTGATGGTTCATGCGAGGTTCTTTCGGTAATTTTTTTTTTTTTGAATTTATGATTTACCACTATAAAAAATTTTTTTTAGAAGAGAACTGCAGTTTAAAAACGAATAACAGTTATTTTATCATATAATATACAACTCAACATATTCTTGTCATAATAAATGCAAACAAGGTTTTTTTAAATATTTTCAAGAAAAACTTAAATCTTTGTGAATTTTGGAATCACCGTCTTCACCTTCCATCCACTAGAATTTAATTTGAACGTAAAATAATCTACTTGGACCTCCCACGCATCTTCCTGCCCTTACGCTTTAGCCTTCGCATACGCTTCTTACGCCACTCAGCTCTCATCTTCGATCTGTTACAAAAGCTCTAGCAGAGGGATGTGTCCTCGGAGTAGAAGATTCCTTTGGATAATAGCAGCGCTGCTTTACACCATAACAAGGAAAATGAAAATTACACCTACAGAATAATTCTAAGCTACAAATGTTTAAATATTAGAAATATTAACCATATAAATGTGTTATTTTTTATGTTGAATATAAAAATATAACGAATGAGGTGGATATATAATGGAGGAAAATCTATGTTTTATTTAAGTGCATTTGTGTGAAATTCGAATAAAATTCATGAGGGATTTTATGAAGGTACGGCGCGAGACTAAACCGCAAGTGTTGAAAAGCGAAAGTCGTAAATCCGACTGATGTCGTCTTAACATTGTTTCGCGAAATTCCCGAAGTATACATATTTAATAACAATAAAAAACATGGAGAGAAAAAGAGAGGGAACCTCACCGGGGGAGAAACTTTATATTCATCTTTCCGTATATTTTTTTTATAAATATATATTTTCGGGGGAAAAGTTACACCCGCGCGTGTATACATTTTGTGTTTTTCCCATTAAAATGTCATTTCCTTAAAACATTGTATCCCCGGGGCGCGCCCGGGCCGAACGCGTGATCAATTACGTACGAATCCCTTGCCAACTATAACACGCCGCTGAGTTATAGACAGGAATTGGAAAGAAAATGGATCGTCTGTCCCATTTACATTCGTGAATTTTCAAGAACAAACCGAAACGATTTCATTACCATTAATCAAAAAGATTCACAGCACCTTTTTCTGAGCGCGAGAATCAGCAGTGAACATCTTATGAATTCTATGGTTGAAACAGGGTTTTACACTATTTCAAATAATATCAATAAAACAGTTTGGATTTTTATGTTCACAAATTCGAAGCATGTTATTATCAGAAGGGAGCTTAAATAACGTAATTTTTAACGCTATATTATTTTATTTTATATTT
Source organism: Philonthus spinipes (assembly GCA_963082785.1). Classification (NCBI taxonomy): domain Eukaryota; kingdom Metazoa; phylum Arthropoda; class Insecta; order Coleoptera; family Staphylinidae; genus Philonthus; species Philonthus spinipes. Next base: position 10,856,767 of record OY720302.1, read on the forward strand.
AATTAATGCTGTTGCGTTGATAATTTAAATCTATTTATATTTTAATTTAGTTTTAATATTACAAGTTCAAATCAAATTAAAACATTAAAAGCTTACTAATTGTTCTACTTTTAAAACCCATAAAAAAAAGGAATGCCCCAATTCCCCAAGCACCAGAATAACTTTTTATAATGATTTACTTGAAAGAATTATTATATATACAATCATCTTTATTGAGGTTTTTGTACATAGCAAAATACAATAAAATCAATTTTATTATTTCCAAAATGGCTCTCGACCATCGATATTTTATAATTTTATAACTTTATTCAGATTATACAATCAACAATCTAACAATATAGATAATCAAAGTACATGACTTTCTGCCTTGAAAGGATCAGGACGATGAGGAGATAAATCTATAAAATCAATTTTATGGCGCAGGCATTGCAAACTAGAGGTAAATTCATTATTTATATTAAAAACTATGAGTGAGTTGTACTATTGATAATGGATACTTAGTATCCGAAATACACATTTACACAAATACACATATTTAGTGTATAATAAAACTTGTAAAATTAAGTGATTACAACTGTGTTTAATTTTGTATATTAGAAAAACTTCTCGTAACTCCATCTCCATCATAATTATGAGTCAAAACTTTAATCGCGTTTCTCGAAAGAGTGTTTTCAAAATCGGACGAAAATAAACCTCAAATACTAAGTAATCGATCAACCTGAATCTGTTTATTCCTTAATCTACATTAAAATACTATAAAAATACGAGGGCTAATTTTTTTAAAGTGCCTTAGTCGTCTTTTATGAACGTTAGTTGTTATAAATACGGAGTCACATTGAGGCAACAACAGTAGGCTATAGTAATCAGAATGTCAAAATTAGACAATAATCGAAAAATTTAACGACTTTAGAGTCACAACCAGGCAGCACCAGTGAATAATTAAAACGGTATTTTTTATTATAATACCTGAAGTTATCTTCCTCTTGCATAATTATGAAATCACACTCGTCGAGCATCTCCCATTTTTAATGCACAAGAAACATTCTCGCAACAAGAGACACACATTAGCGTTCCGAATCCGACAAAAGCCTTTAGCGCGCGCTGCATTCATCACTTACTCTAAACACACACACATCCCTTATAATTACCGCCATTTTCGCCTATTAATAATGGACGGCCCATTGTCTGCAAGCTAACGAGCCGGAGAGACAGATTTCGAACACGTTACTTAATACACTCGGCGCGGATTAATAAATCATTGCTGCAATGGGTTAGTTTCACTTGCAGGTATAAGGTGAATAGAGGCAGAAAAGAAAAAATAACCTGAGTGTTCATACAATTTTGGTTTGAACTAATTGGCGTATTAAATTTTAATATAATTTAATACATCTTTATAAAAAATAAATATCTGACTATATTCTTCATTCGTACACACAAATGTAAAATTATTTACAATATTATACTTTGAAATTGAAATAGAAATATGAATGGGCTTCCGATTGGAGGTATATTAGCCTTTAAAAAACTATCTCCATAAATAGAAATATTAGCTTTAATGAAAAATAATATAAAATAAGGAAGAAAGACCGATGTATAACACGTATAACATAGTATAAGAATTATATTGTTAATTTATTGTCTGCAGAAATAAAGATGTTATATATATATATATATATATATAATATAAAATATATAGTTTTTTTATTGAAGCTAATTCCATTCATTCTTGAAATTGGCATTAAGCCGAAACTGGTTGAAAATAAATAATTTAACAGTGAAGCAAACCAAGTCAATTCAATAAAAAAAACTATATATTAATAGAAATGTTTTCATTAACTCATGCATACATGACAGTTCAGCTAGCTAGCACAGTTTTAATTTGCAAATCACCATAAATTCATACAGAGCAGAAAGACCTATGGTCGATAAACCATCACAGACTACTAACACAATTGTACATATTGTTATAATAAATTTTGTAAAATTTTGTTGTCATATTGTCTGAATAAAAATGTTTGTATATATAGAAATATTTCACCAAATGATCAACGAGAAACAAATTATTCATATAATATATTTATGTTTTACATTTCCTTTATATGTAACTTATTAATTGTCCAGTCTTCTACTGTGTTATTTATTGTAATTGAGTTAATCAAAAGAAAATTCATTATCAAAGAATAAATCTATGGTAGCCAGCTGAATTGATTAATGTAGATGGGAGGATGTTTGCATTAAATAGGACATTAGTGTTACGGGAAATACAGAATTTTGTAAGAAAGGGCATTATTGGCAAATATTTTTCGTAAGTCTAATATACGCTGGGATATGGGTGGGATCTTACTTCTTATTATACATTACAATATAAGGTTATAAGGCACTTACTAAATAAATATATTATATAATGTGAAATATAAGTTCCACTATATTCTCATTAATCACTTAGTTGCTTTAATGTTAAAGCAACTAAGTATATGTATACTATGTTTGTTTATTATTCTTATTCTTTCTTACTCTTCTATTTTCTAGTTCTCGTTGGATCCCTTAAACCGTAAAATTTATTTTTTAATTAATAAAATAATTACTTGCACATAAAAAAAACTAAAAACTAACACAAAAACTATTTCCATCACAGGGTCCTCATTGTTTCTCAAAGGAAAAAGAAGAAAAAAATTACACGAATTAACAATCCAAAGCCCGATCTATGTGGGCTTTAACTCGGGGATAAGTGTTTTGTTGGAAAATGGGCCCTTTCAGCGGTGAATACTTTCCCAATCCCGACTAATTAATTAGCCACGGAGTTAATTTGAAGCCTGCCACAATGCGGATTTTCCAGACGGACTGCTCGGATACAAAGGGGGCGCTTTTCGCCGATAAGAAAATTTATCGGCGATTCCAGTGCCGCCCTTAATGTTCACCCCCACCCTCGTCAAAGGCTCTTCATTAGCAGATCATCGATTTTCGGCATGGATAAAGTCGGAGAATAGCGATTAATTTGATAAGTGTAAATAAGTGTTGAATAATCACAAGTATTTGTGTTATTATAAATGATGAACCCATTTAAAAAAAATCGTGTTTATTAAAGTAACATCCAAAATTACAAATTTTTGTAGACATGAAAAGGGGAAGAATATTTTTTTTTTCAATACATTATAAATGTTCAATATGTCCACCTTTTGATGCACAACAAATATCTACGCGGTAGCCAAATTCGTCCACACACACGAGCACGAGCAGTGATAAGATTCCGCAGATCTTTCAGAGTTGTTGATAGAGGAGGGACGTAAACAGCTTTCCTAACATAACCCCATTAAAAGTAGTTAAATAGGGTGAGATTGGGAGATCTCGGTGCTGGAAGTGTCAAATCAGGTCTTCATTTCCCCTGCGACCTAACCCGCGATAAGGAAATAATTCATTCAAAATACCTCTCACAGGTGCCAGTGGGGCGGGGCGGTGTTCCATCCTTTTGGTATATGAAGTCCTATGAATCTTTCATAACTTGAGGGAATAACCATTGTTCTAACATGTCCAGGTACGCTAATCCAGTTACGATTGTTTCTGCAAAGAAAAAAGTCCACAAACTTTTGGACGGGATATTAGAAATAAACAATTATTTTTATGTCAAATAAAACTTCATATTGCCGTCACATTTCCTAAATCTTTCGGAAACACCTCCAGAATATTCAAAAAATGAAAAATAGTGCGAAAAAATTTTGTGGAGCCATTGTACAGTAAGAAATAACGAAATAAAGTTTATTATTCTTCCAAACACTCGGATTAAAACTTCAAAGATATCAATCGATTTTTCTCATTTAATAATTTTTCATTTACTATATTAAAAAATGGTGATGTGTCCATTATGGTACTTTCCCCGGTGAATACGGTCAAATAAGTTTCTGATTGAAAATTTAATAGGAAAGCAAAATGATTAATAGAAAAAATTGATTGTTGTCTTTCAAAGTTAAAACCGAGTATTTAGAAGAATATTATAATTAAGTGTGTTATTTCTTACCTTACAATGTGTTGAAATTCTCTACACTCTTCTTCATTTTTTCAAACTATGCGAATGTGCTGAATATGACGGCACTTTGACGTTTTATTTGTCATTAAAATAATTATTTAAAAAATTAAAATCTTTAAGGGAACTTATCAGGTAAACGCTTATAAAATGAAAACCGGAGGTCATACAATAAAAGTTTTATAACAGAAATTATTTATTTTCCAAGATCTAAAACTTTTATTTGAAACATTTTTCTATCCGAATTAAAACATGAAAAATTGCTAAGAGTAAAGTTGCACTTAATGAGTTTTGATTCTAACCAAAAGCTTTTCAGATCAGTCCGGGGAAAGTAAAAATGTATTTCATGTATTCACCGGACGTAGGACCATGTTATAATTATAATTGCTTTGATTGTCATATTTCAATTATAATTGTTTTGAATGTTTAAAACATGATATTTTGTTAAAATATCCACCTAATAAGTCAATAATAATAATTTAAAGCAGCAGTATATAGCTAGTTATATGGAGAGTGGCGACTCCCCGATTTCCCGAACCACCCTACCGTGAGATACCCATACAATTTATAGTGTTGCTATAAGAACACGTAGGAAACGTTACTTGGGTGTAGTAGAGGAGCAGACTGACTCTGCTTGGAAGTACCATGAGTAGTGGAACAGCTGGCGCTAAACTGCTTAGGATCTCCACCAAGACACAATGCTAGCAAGAAGCAGAAAAGAAGCATCTCATTGGATCATTTAAGTCCGATAAGATGAACCGAAGCCATTACTGGATCTACCTGCTTTTAACACAACTAGAAACTGAGAACTAAAAATACGGACATAATCAACATAAGACCATGCTGCAAGCATACCCACAATTAAGTGCTAGAAAATATTTTAAACCACCTTTTTACAACAAATAAGCTGGACAGGAAGATAAAAGAAAGCATTTGAAAATAAGAAGCTGATGAGCTAGGATTAAATAACGAGCAATAAAACACATGCGACGGAACACCAATACCCCAAGATAGTGATGTAACCAGCGAAGCAGAAGAGCTTCAAAACATGATAAAGTTTAGAGAAATAAGTCCCGACCTGAAACACTCGCTCACTAGACGTAGACCAACAAAGCAGCTTTCAAAAATGCTCACTGAAATCAATAAGATCTTGCAGAGGAAATTCATGGCGGAGAAAGGAGTTTTACAGAAGATTACTTCATGTGCTGAAAAATAAATATAAACAAAGAGGCAACTATGTTTTGGCTAACAGATATTAACATATTTACAGAGACTAAGTGATTATTAAGGGCAATACAAGACCAAATAATACCTAGAAAGTTATGCTTCAAGTACATAGTAAAAGAATCGAATGTTAGCTCTACTAACTGCCGCATATGCAAATAGGCTAATGAAATGATGGAACCAATTCCTACTAAATATACAGGCCGGAAAGTCGCAGTAGGGAGGACTTCAAGATGCATACGCTTTATATAACTTTGATCTCGCACACTGCTCCAATGCAAGCAAGTTTAATAGTAGTTATAATGATACATATTTATATTTTCTATTAAAAAAATAATAACTTATTGTCATTAATTAAAATTATTTTATTTCGATATAAGTAAAATTCCAAATTATGTAAAGAAATGATTATTAATGGGACATTTTTCCTTCACGATGATTCGTAGATGAATTCTCTCGTGTAGGCTCCGAGATTTCGATTTCCCCACTCCGACATTTCGGCCTGTATATTTAGTAGGAACTGATGGAACATATAATTTGTGGTAGTAAGATTATTGTACCAAAAGAATGTAAAAACCGTCACAACAACGTCGCTTAGGTGATACATAGAGAAGTGACCTTCAAATGAAACTTGTCGAACATTAACATCCCCTCCTATAGTTAGAATTCTGAAGCAATAATGGATGACAATCACACAAACATCTACATGGATAGAATTATACAAAATGGCTACATCATCCAACACAACAGACCGGTATTTTCTTGTCTTTCTCCAGAAAGACAAGAAAACACCATAATCGACATCGCAGTCCCGTCATCTGCAAATATAGGTAATAGGTATACGGAACAAATATAAAAATACTTACTGTTCAGCGAAGATGTGAGGAGTCTAAGCGACAAAAGCAATCCATCACTCGCTTGTAGAGTCTCTGGAATATCTGGAAATAAAGAACATAAAGGCAGTTTTAACAGAAGTACAAAAAATTAATATGTCACACACAACATTTTCCAGAAAGCAATAAATACAAATGTATAATAAGTAACATCTTGTTTCAAGCGGAACTAACATATATATATATATATATATCTTGTAACATGGCGATTTGTTGTTTTTCTGGTTACACCATTGTAATGTATGGAAAAATTGTTTCCACTTTGCTAATTTAACTAAATCTCTTCAACTAAACAACAAAGTTAGCAATGCACACTTAATTTAGAACTCCATGTATGTAACTGCACATGCTGTACACGCTTATAAATATAAGGTATTGTTGAGTTTTCAAAAAATCTATGTCAGTTATAGATTTTTTGAAAAGTTAACAATGCCTTAGATATAAATTATTTAGAATAATGCATGGCACTGTATCAAAATGTATGGCATTTCTTATATATAGACCTAGACTGCGCCCCATGATTGGTTTTATCATTGGATTTGGATCTTTTTATTTGTAATTTATTTTTAGTTTAGTTTTAGAATCACTAGCTTCAAGACGAATGTTTATTATATAGTTGTAATTGGACTTACGCAAATAAATTAAATATTAAATAAAAATGATTTGAAACTAATTAATAAATTATTTCCACATTTAACTCTGTGACATTTTTACTTACGTTAAACAAATGCACATTAAAATAACTACTTCCCGGGCAAATACCCCGCCGGACATTGAATTACATAATATACATCTGCTGTTGCATATCAATGAAATATTGCATCATGCAACAAATTTTTGATCCGAGAAAAATTCATTCATTCAAAAAAAGGAACGCTACTTTATATAAGGTCATCGGCAGACACGTGTTTCGGGATCTATTCCTCGTCAGTACAGCTCTGCCTTAAAAAATGTTAAATTAAATTAATTAAAGCAATTCAAGTATACTCTGTTAAATTAAATCAAATCAAACTAAATCGATTTAAATTAAATTAATTTCAAATAACTTTAAATTAAAATTAGTGCTTAATGACATAACGTTTAAATATACAAATTTTATAGTTTTATCTATACGATAAGTAAATGATACAGAATAAAAAAAAAACACTGACTAAGTTACTCTTGATTTGTTTTACACATAAAAATTGTATTTAGTTTCGACTACATTCGGCATTTTGCTATTGTCAATAATTCTTGATAAGTGAAACTTAGTAAACAATTTCTATTATTATTAATATTACTAAAATGTTTTACCAAGTGATTAATGAGACTCGAATTGAAGATAAAAAAGCATGTTGTATTTAAAGACGATATCTGTTCAAGGTACCTATCAATTTGAAGCTGGATTTCGTATTTGATCCGGATGGCCGTTTTTTTTTTGACGATTGTTGATTAATTATTATTCTTTTATTTATTCCATTATTAATTTCTTAATTATTGCGGATTTAATATTGATTATATATTGTCTTTGTAAACGGTCGCTTATAAAGTTACTGAATCAATGTAGAATACTCACAGCCATTACTAGTAATTGTATATTTAAGAATTATAATTTCTTTTAACTTAGATTAATACATTAATAGAATAGATTTTATTATTCAAAACATTTCCTTATTTGACATAATCATAATAAAGAATCCCATCACTTATAAAATTCCCACATTACACAAACAACGTCACAACGGCGCGCGTTATAAATAAATTTCAAGAATGTACTGCCTCCAGGAAGCGCCCCCATCCACCCCTCCTGCTTTATTCATGAAGCCCACTTGATAAGTAGTGAGCGGTTAATCGAACTGTACACGCTTATAAATTTATGTTTCCGAGATTGTTCGGTATATTTCACGTCGGGCAAAAACGGGAGCGTAATTCATCGTGTGTGTCCCACCGGCAGAAAGATTCCTTATCGCCCGGAATTTTCCGGGAGCGGCGCGCGCGATCGATTTGACGAATTCTGCGTCCAGGTAGGAAATTATACTTCTCTTTTTCTTTTCACAAAAAAATATTCAATATGCAAATTTGTGAAATATGGAATGTCCACTGGGTAAAATAATTTCCGGCGGTTTTTTATTTACGCTATACCAAAACTAGTTGTTTTAGGCCCAATTTTACAATCTGCAAATAAGGCGTAAGTAACGTATTCGCGGAATAAAAGTTGATGTCTATGATTCTCTCCATTCAATAAGACAGTTCTGCCAACCGAATTAAAAAATAAAGAGTGATTATAAAATATATTTTCATTTTTGATTTTATTTCCACACTATACATCAAAGTCACTTGAAATCATTCAAAAATAACAAATAAAAAAATGATCAGAAAGACCTGTGGTTGATAACCTAGACAGACACACCTACCTATATGTATTGTAATTATTTATGTGGTATTATTAAAATTATCTGTATAATCTGAATAAAGATGTGTTTATATATAAAAAATATTATTGTGATACTAATAATTGAAGTTGGTAATTGGATTAATAATAAAATACAGGCAGAAAGATCTCTTGTCGACAGCATGCAATCTTGATTCGTTTCAATCAATATGATATAAATATGTAATGTACTCGTTAAAATTACATGTATTATACTATGATGCATAATAATTATCAGTATTTTTACAACTAATAATAAAATGATTATTGGTAAACAGTTATGACAATTTAGAAAGGTAGGCGGCGCCTAACTTGCCTCTCCGGACGAACCGCCACTGTCTGCTATAAATAGGGATTTTACAAGTAAACATAATCGTATGCTAATTCCTGCTTTCCAGTTAATTTTAAAGAAAAACCTTGTGTTCAGAATTGAAAAATCTATCTAAAATGATACGTTGTTAAATTCTATGAGTATTGTCTAAATAATAAAATAAATCTAATTAAATTTGCTAATCACAAAATTAAATTAAATTGGCCTTGACTTTCGTGTAAAAAATGCAATTTAAATAAACGTTACTTTTGACAATATTTATGTTTGAAATTGAACATTATTTTGTTATAAAGTAATTTCAACATATGAATTTTAGCAAATCCGGTGACTTTTCTAAATATCAATTAATTATGCATCCAATTTAAAAGTTATTATAGTATCGATTTTCATAAATTTTAAAATTCTGAACACATTTTAATTGTTGAATTTTTTGCTAAAATGAAATGGGAAGCAAGAATTTGTATGAAATTGTTTTTACTTGTAAAATTCCTATGTATACCTGATCGCGACAACAGCCGGTGTATTCAAAATCGTTATTTGTGCACTTAGAATTCACAACCTATTTTTTTTTAATCGTTGACGATGACGATGCCACTCGGTAAAAGGTGGCGCTTGCGTCGTCTTTAATTTATTATAATAAATTTGTTATGTTATACTATATATATTTATATATATTTCATATTTATTTATTTATTCAGGATAGTTTGAAATAAATAAAATTGCAGGCTATCCAGAGTAGGTTTGAATTTCTTATCTTGTTTTCATTTGCCGTATTAGATGATATAAATTAATGAATCATTAATCTAGTGTGCACCAATTCAGGATCAAAGTTAGGGTTCCTGGGAATACATAGGTTGGAGAACAGGTTTTATTTTGGATGGGAATGCTCTGTGTGGTGCTCCAAAAAGTCATTTAATAAATACACTTTATTTACAAATATACACTTAATTCTGGTACCGTGTTACCCTGCGAAATTCTACATTAGATCTGATTTTTCTTATCGGTCCGAAAATACGACTCACCCCCAGTCCTTACAAGTGCGAGGACGGTAGAGCGAGCACAAACGCTAACAAGTTTAGTGTTTGGATTAGTGAATAATAAAAAATAAATGAAAAATAGTGTTTTTCAGGAAGTGGAACACAAAATACAGAAAGCACAGAACTTAAATTAAGGAAATCATTAATGAAGTAGCTAAAGTGGAATAAAATAAACGTTTATTAATTATTTTCTGTTTTCTATTCAATCACTTGTTGAGGTGTTTATACGTCGCGTCTAATCAACTCCAACTGCCGAAAAAGAGCAAGCGAGCAGGAGGGAACAACTCGCCTGATTGAAAAACGTACATAAATCTCCGAAAGTTTGGCCGTTGCCACGTGAAAACTGGTTATCTTCCGCGTCGCCCGGGCGCAGCATTCAACAGTTTGAATTTTAAGGCGTCCACTGCCAGAAACGTCGCGGCGTTAATCAAAAACTCGCGTGAATTCTCTTCCGTTACTTTTTTTCATACATAATAAAACATCCGGAGATAAACGCGCTGTTTAAGGGGAGGGGATTAATGAATGTTCGTTTATTGCTAACCGGAATAATAGAAAATGAATAACTGGAGCCAATTTAAAGGATTTCTTGTTCTTTTTTGTGATTTTTTATTAGAAAATTGATAAAAGGATTTGATTACGACTTATAGCATTTAATAATATGAGAAAGCAAACAAATCTGATAATTGCACAAAATTCGTGTTTTTTCTCCTACATATTTTACTCCTACTAAATATATTTCCGAATCTATGTTTACATCTTTATCAGTGGCGTATATAAACAAAACAACAAATAACATTTTAGCAACGATGAAACAACATTAAACGTGATTTATTACCAAAATTTGTTTAACAGTTAGAAGTCATTAGCACAATCTTAAATTTTAATGTCGATTTTTCGGCCTTTGGGGGCGCAAAAAAATTGTTTAAACAAACAATTTGTCAATTGTATAGGACTATGCTCTCAAGACAAAGATTTTAAATCGATTGGAGAAAGGTAGAAGTTTTTTCATTGCACTGTACTCTAATGAAAATGTACACCGTCTTGAAAAATCATCTTTCGAGATAAACGGGTTTAAAGTTTTGGCAACAGTTTCGATCGATTATTAGTGCAAAAATGTCAATGGTTTATAACAAAGTCATTGGCACAATTTTAAACTTTAATGTCGATTTTTCGGGCTATTTTTTCCACTTCAGGAGCGCATAAAAATTGTTTAAACAAACAATTTTTCAATTTTATGGGTCTATGCTCCCAAAACAAAGGTTTTTTATCGATTGACGAAAGGTAGAAGTTTTTTCATAGAACTGTTCTACAATGAGAGCGTACACCGTCTTATCTTTCGAGATAAATGGGTTTAAAGTTTTGGCAACAGTTTCGATCGATTATTAGTGCAAAAATTTTAGTTTTCTAACAATGATATGATATAATAGGTTTTAGACCCAACTGAAGACGAAACTGAAATCAGTTTTTCAAAATATCCGATCAATAAAAAAATTGCAATTTCATAAAAAAATGGGAAATTACGGGTTTCGCGATGTTTAATCATTGATTTGAGGTACTATGTGACAAAGTAAAACAAAAAACAAAATGGCGAATTCAATATGCCGGACCAAAAAAATAACATTCACCCATTTCGACCCAACATTTTTTTTTTTCGTATTTTTATTAACTCAAAATTAGTCGGCGATGCCAGGGCTATATAATATTCCCTCTTTCAACTCAATTTGTTCCTGCTGGGCGATTGTTCCATTCTTCTTCTCGAGGTAAACCATTCTTGCGTAGCAGCCTGCAGTTCAGCAGCCTGCAGATCTTGGTTGTCGACAGTTAAGGCAAAATTGGACGGCTCCCACTCCCACAGCAGCTTCCATCAAGTTCAAAGTCTTTAACAATGCCGAGGTGCCTTCGTTGAATAAGGCTTATCCACACGTACAATGCATTGCCATGTACGCTGGGAACGTGCATAATGCCATGACAAGTTTCTATCTGAGCCGCCCGTCTTGCGTGGAGAGTGTCTCATGACGGCAGGGAGAAATGTTCAAACAATGGTCTGTAGAAACATTTCATATGAGCGGATCAAAAAACCCTTTTAACACAATATAGTAGACACTTCTACATTTCAAAAAATGCAAAAAAACGAATTTAAAAATTTTATATGAGAACCTCTCCTTAATTTGGAGGTATTTAATATTTTAAATACATAATGCTTAGAAAAGCGATCTAATAATCACCGTTCCGATTGCGTGAAATTTCTGGAAGGCCATCTAAGAAATGTAGTTCTTTAAAATGGAAGTAGGCTAGAAAATTTCAGGATTTACGTCAATATGGATCTGAATCCATTTATTGATATATTTTATTGATCATTGGCAATATTATTAAACATCTTTTTTACTATTTTGCAGCAATATTTATACAATAATATATAATTTTCCAAATTAATGGATTTTCAAATAAAATAAAACAGTAATCGGTTAACGGCCATTCTGCCAGTATTGTCAATATATGTAAATATATATTTAAATACCTTTATTAAGACAATTACATTTTTACAAACATTGTGTATATACATTAAAATAAAGGTATGTCTGTCCTGGGCTAGCGACCGGAGGTCTTTCCGTCTTGAATTGATGGGTATGTGCAATAAAAATGTCTGTGCTAGCTATCTGAACTGTATTGAAGCGTCTTGATGAATACTTAAATTGTGAGATTATTATTGGGGGGGGGGGGGGTGGTGGTTGTTCATTGTCAATATTTTTTCTTATTTAATTTTTGTTTATGTAGCTGCTAATGAATGAATAATCCTAGTTTTTATCATCAATTTATTATACCTAGATCTATCTATCATTTGAAAGTCACATACACTCATAAATGTAATTCTTGGGAAATGGAGGATTTTTTTAGGGTTTAAACCAATATATGGCTTCAATAATCATTTAGAAAGACATTTCTGAAAGGGAAGTCTTATTCAATGCAATTTAATTTATATATATTTTTGTAATTATCTTTAAGATTTACAAAGTATATTGGTGTATTAATAAAAAAAACATTATTGAATAAATATTAAACTCGCTATAAAAAAAATCACTTCCGCTTTTCACCCCGCATTTATCGAGTATATAAATAAGCTCCATATTTCAATAAGCTATTGATCCGAGTTAAAAATTTATAACCCGGGGCTAAAGTTCGGTGTAATTGCGAAGGGGATCCCACCTTATTTCCCGCAAAGATAGCTTCCTCCCCCTTACATAAAAGAAGAAAGCGATGCCAATAAAATGATAATTGCGCATTAGAGAGCACTAAAAAAAGAGAGCCCATCGCGGGCGCTGATGCGATTTTCAATAGATACAGGCCCCGCCCGCCCCGAGTTATTTCTGGGTCAAGTAAGACGGCTCCGGCGTAATCGCAACTTAACAAGAAAACCGTTACATCGATCGCAAACAGTGAGAGGGGGGTGGGTTTTATCAAACCCAGGAGTGGAAAACCCGCGCGTTAGCAATATTTCGAGAAATTTCTGAAATGAAAATCGGGTTCTTCGGGGAGATACGGAGTGGATAATCCGGGGTGGGAAGGGGGCGGCGATTTGCGAGATCATTAAACAGGGTTAATCTGTCGCGGGCAATCATTCGCTTAATGACTTCCGTTATATTAAGATAAGCCGGCGGTTTATAAATTTTGCGCTTTTTTATATATATTTAAGGAGCGATAACTGCCTCCTATTAACAGAATTACTTTTTCGGGTAATTAAATGGAAATTTTTATTACGGTTAAAACTTTAATTACAACAAAAGTACATTAGTAATAATACATGGTAATAGAATAGACGATTGTATTAATCGGGTTTTAATTTAATAAAAAAAGATAACGAATTGAAAAGAGAAGATACGTAAATTGAGTTAAACCGGATGATAAATCAATGCATTGTTGTTTGAAATCCTTATGTTGAGTGTAGTTGAAATATATAAGGAATATTTATGCGAACACATAAACTGTTGGGAGAACGATAAATCACGCAAATCCGCAATAAATATTAAATTGTTCATATTAAACGATGATTTACGCGGGAATGATGTTGTTAAATATGATAAAGCCGGAGATATATGAGATTATCTCCGGTCGGAGTGGCACAATACGAAAATTTAATAATCCCCCAGCAAATACAATGAAATTTTGAAGCAATATTTAGTGCGTACCGCGCACGGTAAACACAATTCACACAATATCCTCAAGCGTTTAGGCTCCATTCCTCCGAACCTACATTAAACAACCACCCCTCCATTCAGAATTAATTTTAATGGCGCAAGCGGTCATAGTTCAGCGTGTATATTACGGGAAATTAGTTTTAGTTTTGCTGATAATGCACCCCTACCCTCGCTATTCATTAAGTTCGGTCTGGAATTTCAAGCGGCCCCGCATTGCACACGCAGCGGGGGTTATTTAGTGGGTTGCATCGGTGCGGATGTAAATATCCGCGCAGTCCAACGTATGCGGACCGCAAACAACACAAATTACACGGCGCAGGTAGTTAAACATCGGTACAACATCGCCGCCAGGATGTAAATACTTAGCCACAATCAGCGCATCCCCTTAACAATCCGCAAACTAAATCCGGTTGAACAACAGTTGAAACGGCTGAATTCCACAGGCCCGATCATCCCCCACTTGCCTGCCGCCATCGTTTAAATCAAAAGGATCTGTTCCGTATGCTAAATATCCCTCTAATGCAGACCCATCAACCGTATGTTATATACCTGTTATATACTCTCCATTTATATAAAAGCATTTGCTTCAAGAGAATTGCTCTCCATGTAGATATATATATATATATATAAACATCTTTATTAAAAAACAACTTTTTACTGACTAAAGTAAAGTCAGTAAGAGTCTGACATACCCTACCATAATCCTGACAATTTTTATTTTCCCGCTCATAAAAAAAACATCGTTACTAAATCTATTTAAGAATAATTACAGCTATACTCTTAATCTATTACACATTTATGTTTAGTAATTGACTACCGACCAAAGGTCTTCCTGCTTGTGCTTCTCTGTTATTGTCATATATCATTCATTATGATCACTAACGTCCCTGTCTATGCCTTTCTGGTGTAATGTGATGAATTCTATGATAGTGATTGTGAGAAATTTATATTTACGGTGTAGAGGCCATAATAATTGAGAGATAGCGCAAGTGCCATCTATTGCATAATTTCATATATAATCTTCAAAAGTAGATGACGGAGAATCGCTGTTTCATCCACTAAAGGAAGGCGAAGTTGTCTTGTTTATGAGAACAGAAAACGAAATTCATTTAATAAAACGTTTAACCACCTTTCATCTAGCGTATCACTGATTATTCATACACTAGATGAATTTTGGTTGAACATTTTATTAAATGTAGCAGCCATGTTAAAATTTGATGAAAAAAATATTAAACGAAAAAGTTTTAATTTTATTAAATTGCTAACACCGACACCAATTGGTAAAAGGGGACATCGATTATATATATATATATATATATATATATATATATATAAATTGCTGGGATAAACTAAATAAATAATTATCTTGTTAATCCTAGTTTTTGATTGTGTTCGGAAACTTTACCTTTCTGGCGCAAATTTGACGCGCCCGCATAAATTAGACGTTAAGCGGGATCGCATCTGCAGTAAATCCATTCCCCGGCTATAAAACGTTATTAGAATCGAGATTTAGTGGAGATAACTGCGGGCAACTGCAGCGGTGAAACTTGGAACTAGTTGAAAAATGCATTAGCCTCTTTTCGCCGGCTTATATAATTAAGATTAACACGCAGTTCCCGCTGACAAAAAGAAGAAAATAAAATAATACGAAAAGCGGTTAAATACATAACTTATTTGAATTATTCAACCTAGAATATTTTTGCGTTTGTAAAAATAAACAAAACGAGTATCGTAGATTGTTAATTATAATAACAATAATAATAATCGTGAGTACATATAAATAATAATAATTCCTTGTATCTACTGAAAAAGTTAAATAAAATTCGATCAACATTCCCTTTTTTCATCGCCTCAAAAATTGCTTACACTGGAAGTTTTTGAAAAACCATTGAAACAAATACTACTCGGGCAAATGCCCTACCGGAAAGTCGACCAGTTTACTTTTACAGAGAAGTAGGAAAAAGGACAACTATTTTTATTTAAATAAGTAGTTATTTCAAGGGATATTTTTTTGTCCGTTATTATTTATTGTCTCATTAAATAGTATAATTTCGATGAAAAAATAAACTGAAAACATAATTTGAGAAATGTGGACTTTCCATAAAATGATTATCCCTCTAATTTGCTTCCATTTCCACTTGAATATGACTGTGTATCAGAGTCGAAATTAATCAAAGCATAATTTCGAACTCTGTCACACAATATACAAAGTCCACATTTGTTAAACACACACATTTGCTATCAACATTACATTTGCTATCAAATATTAATTTCGACTTTGATGCACAGTGATATTCAAGAGGAAATGGAAACAAAATTGAGCCTAATTTCGACTCTGGTACACAATGGAGAAAGTCCACATTTATCAAATTTAGTTTTCAAATTCGACATTAGGCTTTGATAGCATAATTTCGACTTTGATACACAGTGATATCCAAGTGGGAATGGAAACAAAATTGAGCCAAAATTTTACTTCACGCACAATGTAAAAAGTCCACATTTATCTAATTTTTGAGAGCATAATTTCGACTCTGACAAATGATGATATCCAAGTAGAGATGGAAAGAAAATTAAGCCTAATCTCGACTCTGGCACACAATGTAGACAATCTACATTTGTCAATTTCAAAGTCAAAATTAGACTTTGATAGCATAATTTCGACTTTGGTACACAGTGATATCCAAGAGGAAATGGAAACAAAAGACTAATTTCGACTCTGACAAAATGTAGAAAATCGACATTTATCTAATTTTGTTTGCAAAGTCAAAATTAGGCTTTAATTAGGCATAATTTCGACTCTAATGATTATAATGATCTATTATAAAATCACTCTTTTTGTCTGATTTCGACTTTATAACTCCAAACTTCAACTGCTCTTGTGAATTTTATTTCTAAAGTTGTCTCTCGTTTCGTCCAGTTTCGACTGAAAATTGCTTTAGCATTGTATTTATTGCGTACTTTCGATTATGAAGAATTTATTTTGAAATTAAGTTATTGCATATTTTTGCCTATAAAATCTATATCTCACTCTTATTTAGAGATGGATAAGCAGTTTTGTCGACATGTTTGGGATCAGAGTACCACTCTGATTATTTTGCAGTAATAAAAAGATCAAATTTACCCATCTATAAATATAAGTTGTTAATAACTGAGGCTTTAAACTAGTTTTTACATTGGTTTTAATGTCTAATATAATGCATTAAAATTACTCTGATTTTTAAATTTTCACTTTAAAGTAATTGTAATTGAAAATTTTCGATTTTAAAGAAACACTTATTAGCTTTAAAGTTACTTTCATTTACTAATTTTGACTACTACTACTACTACTACTACTACTACTACTACTACCGAACGTTAAATGTATCGACTAATTTACACTTTAAACTCATAACTAAATGAAAGCCGCAACAATTAATTAGTTTATCGAGTTTTATTACTTATGAGATTTCCTTTCGCATTCATATATTATTAACGAATAGAATCAATAAAAAAACTAGCAGAAGCCATTAACTGAAATCACCTAACATTCACGCTGAATCCACATGAATATTTAATTGCTTAGCGAATCGTGAAAATCCAGTATTACATTGCGTTTCGTATTGTTCTATTTATTTTATTTTTTTAATTTTAAATATTCCTGTTTTTCCTCCGTATTTATTAAAACAATAGCTCCGAGCATGATGTACGGTGCCAGGTATGCATATGTGGTGCGCATAAAAGGTTTCCGGGAATGCACTTTTAATGGCCGATAATAACAATAAAAATCGAATTGCTGTTTGTAATAGAGAGGCCCATTCGGGAAGCGCAAATTTTATTACGTCGAATATTAAATGGAAACATGTATTTGAGCCACTGTGTTCATTTCAGGCCTGTACATTTTTAAATGTGTTTTGTTTATAATGGTGGAACCTTTATTATGTTAATTGGTTATAAATGGAAAAACATGTTTCCATTTTTTTTCTCTCGATATATTGGTTGTTTGACTTTTACCTGTGTAAATCCTCTTTTCTTAGCCTGTTAACGCCAACGGCAATTTTTTTTATTAAGAAAAAAACTGTTTAAATATTAACTAATGTGCCTCGTAGATGCTATAAAAAATACTAAAAAAATATCTAACTATTCAGGTTTACTATACCGTGTGGTTGGTCATACATCTGAACATAGGGAAATAGCATGGGTCTATTGCCCTGGTAATCACGTTTGTGGAAATTCCTGCTTACCAAATTTACGAATAAGCATAAACTAGGAATCAATCGAAAGATCCTTGTACATCGATTCATTTTTTGAGGATAAAATAGTATTTCAATTAATTAGATTCTACTTATGAAAATAAATTATACAGCCGAAACTTTGAACGCTTTTTAAGCCGCCCCCATGCCACTCTATCTCATATATTTTGGGGCCCATCTTTACGTTCCACACCAAAAAAGATTCTGATTTTCTTTACTACACGAACTTCATTTTTTTCAAATCATTGATTTACTGTCTACGATCCTCAAAATGCATACATTCCAACGCGTCGATTCAAACGGTATCTTTGGTGACGAAATTTGCTCTGGGATTGATACACTTTTCTTTCAATAAATAATCTGAAGCTGAAAACACCCCAAGTTTTTGTTTTCATAATTGCGAAACATAACGTTAATGATGTTTTTATTAAGTTTCTAATGAAATCACCATAACGTGATGTTTCGCCATTAATCGTTTGCGCGATTTAAACCGCGAAACTTGCGCTTTAATTTCCTTCCCTTGATTATTTTTTTGTTGTTTCCAGTTAAGACGAATGTCGTGCGAGTCGACGTCCCTAATTAACTCGCACGTGGACGAAAATGTAAAGTTCGCTTTTGTGTTTTACATTTGTTTGATGGGGGGTGTATTTCGGCCCCCTGGAACCGGTGGTGGCAGGTGGCCCCGGTCCCATGCCCTTCCATGCCGGGCCGATTTGACTCGCAAAGCGATGCTAATCTCGCTCGCATTAAATATTTCGCGGAATGACAATTGCACGGGAGGGACGGTTCCAGGCAGTGTCGTCGGAATCGGATGGGGGCCGGTGCGATTGGACTGGTAATAAATTGGAATTTTGATAAGTTCGTGTGTGCGTCGATTCGTGCAGATGGTGTATTAAAATAACCCCCCGAAAAGGGAATTGGAACAATAAATATACATAATAATATTCCTTTTCTCTTTTTGATATGTCCCATCAAAACTGACAGAAATTTAGTGGTGTAAACCATGATTTGTAGTTTCGGCTATGACAAAATTGTTCGTGTGTTGTATTGTAAATCATCCTTTTATATTAATGATTACGTAAAGGGTATTATAACAACTACTAGGTGTACCGGTATAAAGTGAGCGTTATGATACAAATGTGTCGTTAATGAACGTTTGTTGCGAACGAGCCTTGGTGGTCGGTATGACATTTGTCAAACATATTTAATATCCATCAAGTTATTGAACAAACAACATAACATATTTTTATCGTGTTAAAAATGTCGAATTTTTAACCAGAAAATGATGATTTGCGGAAAATATTAATTTTTGTTTCGATTTGAAGAATAGTGCTGCAGAGTCGCATCGAATGCTTGTCGAGGCATATGGTGATCATGCACTATCAGAAGCAACATGCAAAAGATAGTTTAAACGGTTCAGAGATAATGATTTTGATGTGAGAAATGAAGAACGTGGAAAACCACCAAACGAGTTTGAAGACGCCGAGTTGCTACGAATATTGGATGAAGATCTAGTTAAAAGCGAATGGCAGAAACGTTAAATGTTGCACAACAAACAATTTCTGACCGTTTACAAGCTATGGGATAAATCCAAAATTGTGGAAAATGGCATCACATGAATTGAATGAAAGACAGATGGAAAAGCGAACACTTGCGAAATTTTGTTTCAAAAACACGAAAGAAAATCAGTTTTGCATCGAGTTACTGGATATTTTTAAGAATCCTAAATGGAAAACTTCATCGGCTAATCGGAGACAACCTTCAACATCGACTGCAAAACCAGAAATATTCGGCAAAAAAGTAATACTCATGTTTGGTGCGATTAGAAAGGTGTGATTTATCATGAGCTTCTAAAACTTGGTGAAATTGTTAACACTAATCGCTACAGACAACAAATGATCAATTTAAACTATGAATTGATCGAAAAACAACCTGAATGGGCCAGAAGATACGGCAACGTAATGTTATTACCCGACAATTAACATGCACAAAGCAAAACCGGTTTAGGATACAATCAGAACACTTAGCTGAAAGCTGCTACCCCACTTGCCGTGTTCACCAGACTTGGCCCCTTCCGATTGCCATTTGTTTTCTTCAAGGGGACACGCATTGTCTGAACAGCACTCCGATGCTACGAAGAAGGCGAAAATTGGGTATCTGATCGGTTTTCTTAAAAAGACAGACAATTCTATTGCCGTGGTATCTATGGATTGCCTGAAAGGCTGTCAAGATATGTAGAAAGCATTGGTCAATACTTAGAATAATGTTTTTTTAAATTCCCATTTAAAATTAGTGTGTCATTTTAGGAGAAAAACTCTCATTTCATACCAGTATACCTGGTATATTATTATTATTATTCTCCTCCAAATAATTTGTACTAGTTTAATATAATTAATGGTTTTAATATTTAGACATTGGTAGTTCATATTGTATGAAATAAATATGAATAAATTATTAAAAAAAATAATAATAATAATAACCCGAAACTAGTCGCGAATTTAAAGTTATTCAATCTAATCTGTGGTTTATTGGTTGATTTTTAATAATTTATTCATATTTATTTCATACAATTTGTACTAGATTCTGAGTTACATAGCCTTAATAATTATTATACTAAAATTAATTGTTCTTTGCTTTTAGTTTATTTATTAAACTGCATATCATCAAAGATAATGAGTAATAGAAGAGTGGCGAATCATATGGGAGAAAAGCGACACTAAGGTCACTTGAAGATTGCCCGGAATGTACTACCCTTCCTCTATGTGTTTATATTTAATAGGATCGGATGTAATCCTAATAAATATAAATATATTTATTGGGCTCTGCTTTTTTAGCGGCGAGGATATGCACATGATGCATCATCGGTTTTATTTCTATTTTTTTTTTTTGTTCTTCAAACACGCCTTGTTACTTGATGCATCATACAATGAAAGCAGCTTTTTGCGCAAGCATACTCCAATTTTCAAGGTTATATGCGTCTATCATTGTGCTACCCTACTATAAATGCGGCCTAATGCTTTTTTAAGGACATTTTGATTTAAGATAAACAAACGGACTCTTATTTTAATACTCAAGCGACTTCGAAAAAAAATTATTTTAATTATTAATTGTGCTTTAGAACTTAGATTTTTTCAAATTTCCAATAATTTCCTAGACATTCGTTATCGAAAAGTTTCAATAAAATCACAAGAAGATAAGAAAAAAATAAAAATAATTTTACGGATTTTCAAAGATATATTGCCAATATTTCAATAATTTTAAAATTTATCGAACTCTCGTGTAATTATTTTGAATGATGTAAATAGTAAAGTACCTTCAGCAGTAATAATTTAATATTTAATGATAATATGCGATGATTAAAGGGTAAAATAAAAAAATCAAGATATTAACAAAACAACCATTTTTTTAAATAAAATATCCTATATATTTTATGACCATTCGATAGAAAAAGGTATTCTTAACAAAAAAAGTTTATCGACTTTTACGAAAAATTCGTAAATAAAGAAGCTATTGGCATTTTACAATACATGTAGATGATAATCTGTCTATGCTATCGACCAGAGATATTTCTGTCGTTTTTTTATATTTTTTATTTATTTGGTGATAAATATTTTACATTAACAAATAATAAGAACCTGAAATATCTGAAATTAGGATAGTTTATTTTATGGTGAGTTTTTTTTTTAATTATATTGGGTCACTGTTTTAAATCAAAAAAAAAAAACTTGATTTTAGAGTGTTCATAATTATTAATTGCTGTTGAAATAAAATACAAGCCCCGTATTATCCGCACCGCACGTATGTGTTGAACAAACCGACAGCCTCGAATCCAATTAAACTTTTTGATAATCCATTAGCCGCAATCAAAATAAACGATCAGGACGGCGCAAACTCAAACACCCGGCGAAATTTATACGGAGCCCGATACCGACTGTTTGGCCAGGATTTTAAAATTAATTAATTAACAATTTTCGGACACGCGCGCATTATTATAAAAGTTATTAGAGTTTCGGTAAAAATGGAATTTGTTAAGTATTTAATTAAATTAATATGATTAATTAAAATTTGTATTTTTTTATAAATAGAAAATAGCATTTATTCACCTGTTCACAGTTATTTAAATTAAATAAATGTGGAAATAATTTGTTAATTATTTTCAAATCATTTTTATTTTATAATTTTTGTTCGTATATTTTATTGGTTTCGTATGTACATCTGCATTTGTAGTTACATTCTTTTTTGTATTATGCATTATTGTTTTGTAATTGTTTCAGTTTCCTGTTGGGTAATTTATTTATTATAATTTTAACTTCACATGCTATGTATTTAAATACCTATACAAAAGTTGCTTAGGCTGTGATGAAAAAAATAAATAAATAACGTACACGTTAAACTAAAGTTTCTTTACAGAATAGCCCAGAATGTCTGCTAATTGCGACTTACTGGAGACTAACAAATATATTACCATAGAAAAGCATAATCACAATTAGTGAACTATGTTATATATATATATGGCTCAATGTGTATCTTTTTTACTTAAATTGAAAGCCCCTACATTGAAATTGTAAAATAATACAAGTATATACTTATAAAAGCGTATCCAGCCATTCATTCTAGGGATATATGTAAAGACCAAACCCCCATTATTCCCCCTCATATTTCAGATATATGTAACATCTTTATTCAAACAATTTTTGATACATATATAAATTATCTTTACAGTCAATACATATTACATGCTTAACAGAGATAATAATAATATGAAATAATATAATATAATATAATATAATATAATATAATATAATATAATATAATATAATATAATATAATATAATATAATATAATATAATATAATATAATATAATATAATATAATATAATATAATATAATATAATATAATATAATATAATATAATATAATATAATATAACCCTTAAACCAGACAACGTCCTTTCTGCCACGGCTCACGTTTTTGTTGTAGAGAATGTTTGGATGTTAAGACATAGGGTTATGGGTTAATATGAGCTGGAATAGAGCGTGTGAAGGAGTTTCAATTTATGATTAATATTGTCATTTCTGGAGATCCAGAATTGGGAGAGTATTTAGAGGTTGGACTAGAGGTTGTGGAGAATTTATCAGATAGGTATAGCATGGTTCGGTTGTAGAAAATTTTTGATATTATTTTCTTTATTCAGTATTAATATTTAGTTTTAATCTGTCTGTGCTTTCGGCAATGGTTTTTCTTTTCGCCTTTTTCAACAATTTTTGAATGTCGCTAAGTTCTTGCCTTATTATGTTGTTCAAAATTTTAATTCACCTCCATGTAATGTACGTAATATATCTGTGACATTATTTTTTATAAATAATTTGATTAATTTATATAAATGATGAATATTGAGGTCATATTAAATCACACAACATAATTTCAATACGTTCATTAATTAAAGCCGAATGAATAATAATAATAAAAAACAAGCAACAATGGGATTAAAATGAAAAAGTATTTATTATACGGAGTATTAAGCCCCCTTTAATCAATTTTTATTTCACAAAGCAAACAATCGACAGTCGAAATCGCCGCTAACAACAAAACGTCCGCATCAATGGGCTTTTGTGGCCTCAAACAATAACGACCCACCTCCGCCACATATATTTATCCTTTAGGTAATTTAAGTAAAAACAGGGCACAAAAAATTACACTTATTTCAATGTTTCAATTGATTTAAAATTGTAACATGAATATTTTATTATTTTTAATGTTTTAAAATAATTCTAAAAGAATCCTTAGAAATATTATTTATTATTCTAATCAACGTTTTTTTTTTACTAATTCTTGCATTGGCTTTGTCGCTTACGTTTAATTTTGTAAATATTTTTATTAGATTTGATTATTGCTTGAGAACGTGTATTTTTATTAATACCAACGGGATTTTGTATCCATTTTAATTATCGATGTGAAGGTGTAAACTGAAACGTAAGTAAATGTGAATATTATTATAAATATTATTTATTATTCAAATCAACGTTTTTTTTGCTAATTCTTCCATTGGCTTTGCTGCTTACTTTCAATTTTGTAAAGATTTTTATTCGATTATTGCTTAAGAACGTGTATTTTTATTAGAACCAACGGGTTTTTGTATCATTTTTAATGATCGATGTGAAGGTTTAATCAGAAACGTAAATAAATAGGTGGGAGTGTTTCGGCAGAAAATTCTACAATAAATCGGGGAATTTAAAAAGAAATAGGTGCTGAAATTGAACCCTACAAATCCACCATCCATCACCAATTGTAGTGTTCAATTCCACCATGCTTCACAAATTGTAGGGTTTAATTCCACCATCCATCACCTATTATAACGTTCAATTCCACCTCCAATTGGTGATGGAGTTGCTGGGTTCAATTCCCCTATGCATCACCAATTGGGTTAAATTCCACCATGCATCACCAATCATTGGGTTCAATTCCAACACCTATCATCAATTGCTGGGTTCAATTTCACCATATATCACTAATTTTAGGGTTCAATTCCATCATCCATCACCGATTGTAGGGTTCAATTCTACCATGCATCACCAATTGGTGATGGAATTGTTGGGTTCAATTTCAACATGCATTACCAATGTGATTGGGTTTAATTCCAGCATCCATTACCAATTGTTGGGTTCAATTCCACCACCCATCACCAATTGTTAGGTCAATTCCACTATATATCGCCAATTGCAGGGTTCCATCATCCATCACCAATTGTAGGGTTCAATTCTACAATGCATCACCAATTGGTGATGGAATTGTTGGGTTAAATTCCACCATGCATCACCAATGTGATTGGGTTTAATTCAACCATCCATTACTAATTGTTGGGTTCAATTCCACCACCCGTCACCAATTGTTGGGTTAAATTCCACCATATATCACCAATTGTAGGGTTCAATTCCTTCATCCATCATAAATTGTAGGGTTTAATTCCACCATATATCAGCAATTGTATGGTTTAATTTCGTCATCCCTCAACAATTGTAGAGTTCAATTCCACCATGCATCACCCATTGTTGGGTTCAATTCCACCATCCATCACCAATTGTAATGTTGAATTACAGCTCCTATAATTTTGTATTATTTTTTATTATAGTTTCGCACGTTTATTATAAAATGTCTCCAATTTAATTGAAAAATCCCCTATATATCCACCATCCATCAATTATTTTTCTATTTTAGTGTGGCATATTTATTGGTAAAATTTGTACACGCGAAAACCGTCCGTCCGCATTATCAATTAATTTGCATTTTTCCTCTCGCTATCTTTTTTCTCTGCGGAACGGTATTTGAATAAATTCCGCTCAATAATAATAACAGTAACGATTTTAATGCGGCGCGGAATTTTTACAGCGGGTGTTTACTTAATTTTTCGCCGAGATGGGGATTCCACATGAAAATATTGCAATTAAATTTGCATAACGAAGGGCCGCGCTCTTTATTCCGGATGGGTTTTTTCGGGGATAATGCGCTCTTTAAAAACTCGTAACGCCCACGAGTTTTTGAATAGGATATTTTATATCTGTAGTTTTTATAATCAAATATATTATAAACTTAATTATATTACTTACATCTTCAATAGCTTTTCAGTAAATACTTAGTTTCTCACTTATATATATTGTAACGAAAGTGAAAGAAGAAACTGGACTGGTGATCGCGACGGTAAGCGCGGCGTAATCCAAAGTTCCGGAAAGTTCGAGAAACAAGCACGCTGTATAAGCGCATGCTAATGGCGCTACAGTAAGTCAATCACGAATTTCCGGGTGCTCAATATCTCGTTATAAATAGTGACAGTGTGATATTAATAAATGTGTTAAGAGTACTTTAAATAAATAAATAGACATTGCTTTACTTATTTCTGAGTCTGATTAAACCCGATTTCGTAACAATATTATAATATATATTACTTATTTAATGACATCCTTGAATATTCAGTTTTATTATATTAAGAAAAAATAAAACAGGCAATTTTTGGTAAGAAAACTATCTGACCCTTATCGAGTTTTTGTTTGGGGTGGGGGTTTGGTGAATACTCTTTACATCCCATGATATGCAAAAACTCGAAACGGCTCGGGTAGTTGTTTTATTAGAAAACGCCCCGTAAAAGCCCCTTTGTATCGACCATTGGAAATAAGATATTTGATTTATATATATAAAAAAAATAATATTTTTTTAACAAAGTACTGATTAAATCATTGTTGGACTATAGAGCTACCTTTTATATTCAAATTTCTCCTCATAATTCTCACTAGACTAAGATTTATCAATAATCCACTTCACGAATCCACAAATGATTATCTATATGAATCTCCTCCAAGTCGCACCTATATCCCAAAGTATATTAAGTTAAACACACTATTTGCAAATAACCCTTGTTTCTCACAAAATTCAAATTTCTATGAACCCAAATATATCTCCTCTCAAAAATATTCAGTGCATTTGTGTGAAATTATTGAACAGTTCGGCAATCGAAAAACTCTTTGGTTTGCATCACACTCACTGATCAAACACGTGAATACCAGACAGACCAGCACGACCTGTCTATCATTGATTTTTTTATATACCAAAAACTTAAAAGAGAATAAAAAGAAAATATATGGTTGAGCCTAGCACCAGAATATATTGTTTATATAAAAGTAGAAAATGTACAGTGTATTTAACTAAATAAAGATTTGAAAATAATAATATTAAGTATTATTGATTCTTACCATCATTTATTAATGACACCAATTTTGTCGAAATTAATCTCATAACTAAATTAACAATATGATGGTTAAGCTATGTTAAAATGTTATTTTTTAATTTATAAATCCTAATCTGTGTAAAACATTGCGTCAGTATGCGACATTTTAAAAAGTACGAAATTCTTTTTAAAAGTGACATATTTTCTTTATTTTAAAAATTAATTAGCTTCAAAGAGAATTATGAATAATAAAAGTTTCAAACAATGCATGCATTTTTAAATATTTTCTATACAAATATATTATATGCAACCTAATATCCCAGTACATCGGATTGCCTATATACTAAACAAAGTATTATAGGCATTACAATATACACAGGTGTATGGTATAAGCAACTTAATAAACTAAAAGTATGTATATAGAGTTGTCGATATAAGCTAACTTGTAGTATAGACAATCCAATTTGCAATGCAAATTAAGTTGCCTATGTTATTTTTCCATAGAAAACGCCTGATGTCGCTTCATGTTCGCCAACTTTATATTTTCATAAAGATATATTTATTTGAAAACAAAGGGTTTTATACATCTTTCGATGCTTATCATTTATAATTTTGGTTAAAAATTCGATTAGAGTTTAAATCTGATTTAATTTAAAATATATTTCAATTATTTTCTAGGTTACTCATCGTGAATGGAATGGTTGTCAAAGTGCAGGCCACACACATTCAAATTAAAAATCACTGTGTCGCAGCAGTAGCAGCAGGAGTGAAAGTAAATTCTTCCTGAAAGTGCCAAGGTTCGTTCGCGAGGAGGCCCCCCGTTTTCGCAAGTAACATGTTTGATGGCATTAAGTGATGAATACCACCAGGATTGATAGTGCCGGTGACAAGCATTGCAGCAAAGATGCACTCACAGATGTTTTCGGATGGTTCCTGCAGGTCCTGCTGGCCTGTCTGGCTTTCACATGCTTGATCGGTGAGTTTGATGTGAACCGAGGGTTTTTTTCGATTGCTCACATCGATGTTTGTGCATTGCGACTGTGATTAGTATCACGGGTTAACCTAATTAAAGTGCGTTGTTCTTAATTAGTTAATTGGATTATTGTTTCTTTACGCTGGTGATTTTTGTGGTTTCTCCAAATTAAGCGACTTCAATCAATAAGTTTTATTTAAAAATGAATCTTTCCAATAAAATTCATCAACTCAAAGTACTAGAAATATGGAGCCGAATTCACAATCTTTTAGGAATGGACGGGAAACAGGAAAGATGAATCATAAAATTTATCTGTATACATTCACAATCACTTGGGACGGGGCACTCTTTCTGTATTAGATCTGTTCCTGGGGGATTGTGAATCTTATCTTTTATCATTCGGTGATTGAAGAATTATTTTCAAACAAAAAAATAAAATAAGTTTATGGGCTCATAAACTTATTTTTTGAATAATAATACAATTTTAGATTAATTTCTGTTTAAAAGTAATTCTTCAAACACCCATACACTTAATTCTTAAATAATGATACAATTTTAAAAATTGATAAGTTTCTTATATTCCTTTTAAATTATATTTATATCTACAAATTGCAGAAATTTTAAATGTACAACTTTGTGGTAAAATTTAAATTAATTAAATATATAGTGGAAAAGAAACATCTCTGATTCGGAGTTGAAGTCTAATCAGAGATGTTTCTTTTCCACTTTATATTTAATTAATGTGAATTATACCCCGATGTTGTACATTGAAAATTTCTACAATTCAAGAAACCCATCATGCTTAAAAATAATTCTTCAATCAGCTAATGATAATAGAGACATTTGAATATATGTATATAATTATTTCCAGCCAAAAGATTCTGTGAACCAAGATCTGAAAGGCGGTCATGGCTCATTTGGTTTTACGACACCTCAAAGCAGGGCATGGGGGCCCTGGCCATACATCTAGCAAACGTGTGGCTGGCCGGACAGTACACCGGTGATCCTTGTACCTGGTAAATCTCATACATCTATTATTAAACAAACCAGTCTAGATTGTAACTTAACAAAGATGTTTTTATTTTTGTTTTATTGGTAGATTTTTAATAATTTATTATATTTATTTATTTTTTTAGGTATATAATAAATTTCTTACTAGATTCGTCCTTAGGTTTATTAATAATTTTTATTGGGATAAGATTCTCTCAGTACCTAGCTAGGAGGAAAAATTGGCCGGCCATTAATTTTGGAGAATATGGTGAGTGCGTTTGCGAAAAGCATTTATTCCAATTGCGTCTGACATCACACAGCAAGCGACCTTGATGATTACTAATCAGGTCGTGTGACGATTGTTTAAATTCAAATCAAATAAACAAACATTCGATTTATGCGTTTATATTTTGAATTATTTATTCAAAGATTGCTTTATCAGTTTATTCAATGATTTGTACAAAAATTAAGAATCATAATATTATTGTGTTTCTATTCACTCTGAATTTTATTACAGATTTTATTTGTAAATAATAAGCAGAATTTATACTTGAACTTTGGTTCACTTGAAATTATGATTCATTATTAATGGCAATGAATTTTTTTTATAATTTATTATTAAAACACTTCATTCAATTACATTAAATTATAAATATATATTATAAATATGACAAGAAAAAAGATGTGAACGAAAGTCAAGCTTTTCGATCACTTCAGTTACTGTAAAATTAATTATATGGTTATTTTATTAACAGTGCTTATTGTATCAATATTAGTAATTATCCCGAATTTATTAACAAACACCAATTTTTTGTTAACCATTTCAGCTTATTTAAATTAAAAATATTTGATTACTAAAATCAGTCTATTTTGCCCAACATTAATTTACATACTTTTCTACATGTATATACCAAAAGGTGAAAAGGGAATAAAAAAATATACCACCAAATGTTCATTCTCAAATCATCTGTAATAGCATCAGTCATTGTCTGATAATTCATTAATAATTTAAATAAATCGCTGAAAAGAAAAATTGAGGGCAGAAAAACTTTTGGTCGATAGCCCTTGTAAAAAAGAAACATTTATATATTTTTGTTAAAGAATGTATTAAGTTTATTTAATGTATTCCGTTTTCAATAAAGATAATAAGTAATACTATGAGTTGAAATGCAAGTAGTTTAAATAATTGTACATTTTAAGTATTTTTTCAATATTGTTTTATTGATCGAAAAATGAAAATTATTCAATTGAAACGAATTTTAATACAATTAAAATTATTTAATGTGTGTTTTAATGTTGTTTTATTTCTTGATTTTAATATTTAATTAAAATGTTATATTGCCAATACTTTATCCTTTTTTTTTTTAGGTAAACCCCCGTCCACAAATGCTTGGATAGCTCAATGTTTTTTATACGTAGGATTAATGGTGATAGTGAAGACATGCATCACACTGTTTATGCAGTTGAAATTTTGGGACGGTGTCAGTGATTTTATTTTGTCCCCGTTTGACAACCCCGATGTGGAACTCGCCTTTGTCATGCTGATCATTCCATTTTTTGTCAATGTAAGTGATTTTATTAAAAAAATCTTGATGGTAGAAAATAATTTCTTTGAATAATTGTAGTTATTTTATTTTCTACTTAACGCAACATATAATCACAAACAAACAAACAAACAAACGCAGTGGACCGTCTCTATATTTTCATTGGGATATAGTTTATGAATAATTATATATTTGATATAATGAATTTCGTTTATATGCTTCTTTTTTGTTTTTTCTAGATTTTAATGTTTTGGGTGACGGATAATTTCTTGATGCACCGTTCTCATCCGCCCCGTGTGCTTGCGAGGCTCGACGAAGACAGTCTCTTGCGCAAGGTTAAGGTACAATACAAGTCAGCTCGGCGCAAGCGGAGCTACCTTGATTCGGAGCACGACACACTGCTGTCGGCAGATGAGGCCCTTTTGGATTCCGAAGAAACGTTCCAAACCCACAATAAATCCGTTCTCGCATAATAATTACCATATATACTAAATTATTTTTATTATTTTATAACGAGTGGGTCGATTTACAAACCCTCTCTATGCAAAGGGATTTATTGTGGATATTTAATCCTGCACCTAATAATTTTAATTGGAATTATAAAAAATTGGTTAATTTGAATACAATAACAAAAAGCTTGTGATGACAGTGTAAACGGCTCTAAGTGATATTATTATTTAAGCTTAAACAATAGGGCTAGTCTTAAATACAGAGGTTTTCAATTGCATTTCCCCGTTGATCAAACGGGAATGGATAATAAAAAAAAATGAATTGAATTATTCCCTGTTTGAGATAAAGAAAAATGCATTTATTATAAAGTGAAATGCGATGGAAAAATTCTGTATATATAATATATTAGTTTATAGTGAAGATCAATTGATTTAAATGTAAAAAATCGTAAATTTCTACATTTAAATCGATTTCTTGATTTTTGTTTTGTGCACGACTCGAAATTTAGCAACGTGATGTCAAACAGACAAAAGGAAAATCAAATCAGAAGTATTATCAAGCTGAGCTTATCGTAATTTAATGAACATCGAGTACTTTAAGTTTCAATTAGATTTGTATACCAAAAAAATAAATAAATAAAAAGAAATAATTATTAAAATAAAAAAAAGTAAGTAATAATAACTAAAAGTAATAAAAATGTACAATAAAGCATAATTAAGATACCAAAAAAACCAAAATGCATTATTTATGCAGAAATGGGCTGTAAAGTTCATCTTAATTCATATTGTGATGAAGTGAGCTTTGTTTTAAAAAAATATATTCCATTTTATTTTGTATTTAAATAGGAACCTTATTTTTAAATCATGTATGCAGCAATTGTAATAATTGATATGGATTATTAGTAACTAAAATTTCTTGGTTTTTGTACACTCACAGCTTTTTATTCTTAACTAGTTTTAGCAAAAATAGCATCTCCAGGAAATTTTATTGAAAAAACCAGAGAATGTAAGTTTTCAATAAAATTTCCTGAAGATGGCATTTTTACCGAAACTCTGAGTGCAAAAAAACCAGAGGTTTTATTTAAACATAAACCATATCCATTGTAAAAATGTTTTACCAAATGATAAATTAGAAGCAAACAAATCAATTATTTATTGTATTAATGATAATAGAAAATATTTTATTCATTTGAGTGCAGTTTTAATTATAATAGCTGTGATGATTGCAACAGCTTGAAATTTTGTTAAGTGTTAAGTTTAAATTTATGTGGATTTATAAAAATAAATGCCTGTATCTTTTAAAATCCTCATAAATTTTAATTAAACATTGTTTCTGATTTTCAATTAATAGTTGAATATCAGAAACAGTGTTTGATTTTTAAATACTGGAAGATAGAAAATGATTTGCTCAAATAATTGTAGTTATTTTTATAACATATTAAATACAGCTTCATGTTTTATTTAATAAATTCTAGAGAAATCTTTCATTTATTAAATACAATTGAATTATCCCATATTAAAACTGTATGTATAAACCACCAAATGTTCATTCTCATATCATCTTTGTTAGCATCAGTTATTATTGTCTAATAATTTATTAGAGCAAATCTCTAAAAATTAAAATCGAAATAGATTAATAAATATAAAGTTTTCAATTAATCAAAATTCTGTAAAATTATCTTTCAATTGAAATATTTTATTTAAGGTAATAAATATTATATATATATAAATATTTCATATAATAAACAACAATGTACAAAAATATTTGAATTAATTAAATCTTTACTTCGGGATTTAATTAATCCAAATATTTTATTTCAGGAAATAAATTTATATAAATATTTCAACAAAGTACAAAAATATTTCTATTAATTAATTATGTTTGAGAATGAACAACCCATATATGATATGCATTTAATATATTTTTCATTTATCAAAACAATTCATCACAATATGAATTAATTTAAAGAATTGTGATAAAATTTATTAATTATAAATCCTAAATATCATATTAAAATATGCGTCTTGCGCATTTATTTATTATGTGAATATGTAAAATGAGCGAGCTGCAAAATTATCTTGCTTACAAAAGTGGCCCTCAAAATATACCACACGATGGACAAGTATGTTTCAAAGATAAAAAACATGCTTGAATCACACTTGTTATAATTTCACAATTTATTTTTTCTTAAAGTGTATAAAATGTTCACATAAAATATAAGGGTGATTAAAATTGAGGAAAATAATGTATTTTCCTCAAGGCCACTTTTTTATTTTTTGCGGCTCATTTTCACTATTTAAGTTATTACTAGTCCTGTGTAGCATTGACAAAATTAAGTAATTTTCTTTCGCGAATCAACGAACACACAAAATGAAAAGAAAACTTTCCCCTAATAGCATGCTATTCGTGATTGTATTTCTCCTAAATTGTGTAAATTCCACTTGGCAAATAACATTGTATCAATTATAGTTTCAATAATAATATTGATGCAACGTTTTTATGTCAAATTTGTTGATTGAAAGATTCAGCCGAGCAAAATTATAATATTGTTTATTCCCAACTGATAGATCACATCAGAACGAAATATTACAATTCATAGATAAATGACATAAAAACATTGCATCAATATTAAAACAACTTTAAATATTAATACAACGTTTATATGTCTGTTATGCTCAGTGGGTTAATTGCAAACATTCCAACCTTTGTAATTTTTATTAATTTAAATTTAAATTACAAAAAATAATTATAAACAATAATAATAATAAAGAGTTGTTAATTTAACCACTAGTGATGGACAAAATCGATTATTTCCATAATGGAACACGAAAAGATCAATTATTTTTAGTAAATGACAATTAAATCAATCAAACTGTGTAGGCTTTCACGGCCAGTGTAATTGGAGTTTTTGATTTCCGGGCTATTAGGCCGTGGTATGTTGGAGTTTAATCCAAACGTTTTGCTGACATTGAAGAGTTCATACGCCCTTCGTCCACGGAGCTGCTGAAGATGCTGACCGCAGTTTTCAGCGAAACATTTGGATTAAAATCCAACAGACAACGCACAGTGTTTCCGAATGATGCATTGGCGGACAGGGTAATATTAATGAAACTAAGTACACCATCATGTTCTCTATACATCAGAACATAAAAATACAACAGCCTAATATCCTAAAAATCAACATCTATAATTAAATTAATTCTATAATTTAAATGTAGATGCTATAAATAATATTTTCACAAGTAATTGAGACATTTTCAAGCAAAATTTTCTTTATTTGTAGTTTTGAAATAAATCGATTATTTAAGTAATCGATTTTGCCCAACACTAGTAACCATTCATTTGAAACATGCAGGGAAAGCAAGAATGACAAATATCGTAATTTGTTATGCATTCAAAAGGGGTGTAGTTAAGAACATAAAATATAAAAGAAAGAATTAATCAAGGAAAAGTATATGATCAAATTGAATTTATTGTTTTCATAATGATAGAGTTTATATTAATGATAATAATAAAAAAGAAATATTTTTCGTACAGGATAGAGCTATTAAATTGTGTAAAAGCAATGTAAAAAATAAAGAGGGATGTTTTTTAGAATGATAAATTTTATCCTGGTTGATTGTGTGCTGTAAAATCATTCAAGTATATAACATTCAATGAAATAAATAAAAATACAAGTTTATTAGCTATTTTAGCTTCTATTTTGTTAAACATCACAATAATGAAACAATTTTACTTTAGTAAATTATTTTATTCCTTACATAGTAAAGAATTTGTGATTTGTGTGTCGGCATTAAAAAAGTCTGTTTCAATCTAGAAGGTAACTTCTACCCAAAGAAGTTTACACTCCTATTTTAGTAAATTATTTTATTGCTTACTTAAAGGAATAAAAAAATCTTTTTAAGTAATCAAAGAAATAATTTACTAAAATAGGAATATCAACTTCTTTGGGTAGAAATTACCTTTTAGACTGAAACAGACTTTTTATGTCGCCAAACTAATAAAATTCATTTTAAGTAAGCAATAAAATAATTTACTGAAATAGGAGTGTCAATTTCTTTACTGGAAGAAACCTTTTGGACTGAATTCGTTTGCTTACTTAGAAAGGATTTTATTCCTTTCCAAGTGAGCAATAACATAATTTACTAAAATATGAGTAGATGATATCTCCTAGACTGAATCAGACGTTTTATAATATCTCCTAACTAATTCCGTACTATGTAAGGAATAAAGTAATTTACTAAAGCAAAATTGTTTTATTATTGTGATGTTTATTTTATTTATTATCAATCTTACAGTGCATTAATGGCATAAAATTTATATTCACTAATAATATATTCTGATATATAAAGTAAAGCTTTCTTATTCATGAGTATGTGAAGTTTTTTTTGATAAAATAATTTATTAATCAACAAGAAAGTTTTACTTTGTGTATAATATTTATGTTTTATTCCTTTCTTTACTTATGTATTTTTTAATACTAAATGTATATTTTGAGCACAAGGTTCTTTTTATCAATAGTGTTTTTATATAAAATTGAGAATTAAGAAAAATATTTTTTTTATTTGTCAATTTTATATAAAAAAAAAACTATTTATAAAGAGCACATTGTACTCTAAATGAACACTTGGTGTTAAAAAACTACAGAAGTGAAGAAAGGAATAAAATATTACATCAAGAAACTTCACATCCTCACCAACGGTGTAACTGAATATTTTATTTGTGAATATAATTTCTATAACATTAACGCACTGCATGATTGATAATAGGACCTATTCTGTAAAGGAAATGTTAAGTTTAACGTGTACTTTATTTTTTATCATCACAGTCTAAGCAGTTTATTTAATAGATTTATTATACATAAAATGTGAAATTAATTAAAAACACACACGTTAAACTTAACAACTTCTGTACGGAGTAGTCCTGAGTAATATTATAATAATGATCTTTATTGTCCAACAGAAAACCCACAAGAGGACAAATTACAAAAGTAGATAATCTTAAACTAATTAAAAAAAAAAAAATGAATATAAATTTTATAATGTTGCGTTAATGTTGTCAAAATTAATCATTATAAAAGTTCAGTTATACAAATAAATGAGAAAAAAAGCTCTTTTTAATAAATAACTAGTGTATATAGTCTGTGTGTTTGCAAAAAAAGAGCTGTGGAATGCAGTATAAATATCTGTTGTGTTTACAGACTTCAACTAGATACTCGGGAAAAGTGAAATTTAATGTGAATGTTATTAAATAAATTCACATTCTCTGTATATATTTATTTAAAGTGCAGCTTAGACTGTATGATACAAAATAACGTACACATTAAACTTTATATTTACCATAAAGAATAGCCCCCATTAATGAATTGTTAAAAATTATAAATAAATTGGTTTACATCTTATAACACCACCATTTATGTACATTTCATAGCTCTCAAACGTACTACAACTTGTTTGACTTTACAGCAACCAGAGTCCACTTAATTGAAGTGTTGTATATCAATTTTTACGCCGAGGCCGAAAAAACGTTTTTGATGTATATTTGTAATGTTTACCATATATTGGATTTGTTAAGATGTTCTTTTTTGACTCTGCATTGTTTATATATATGTAAATTTTCTCTCTCTTATATTTTTTTTGTAAAAGAAACCGACGTTAAAATATGAAGGTGTAATTGTAAGTTTACAAATAAATTCTATTTTTAGTATATTTGCTTCGTGAGTTTCCCCGAACCAACAGAAATTTTGATTAATTAATTAGTGATTAAAAATTTAAACACTTTGCATTATTTATATAAATAATGTAAACAACTTTCTGCTATTACTTGTATATTATGTGAATTTGAAAACATACAATTATTTTAAAATACATTTATTATTATTTTTTTTATTTTTAATTATAGTTATACAAACATTTTTATTCTGACAATATGACACAAAAATCTACAAATTTTTTTATAACAATATGTACAATTATGTTAGTCTGTCATGGGTTATCGACCATAGGTCTTTCTGCCCTTACATTATTATATATTTATGATTGAAATATTTTTCACTTTTTTTTCTTAAATCCTTATACACTTTTAGGTGTCAGATCTTTTAAATAAATTTTCTTAAAAAACATACATTTTTATTTTACTCAGTGAATGAGACACAAATAAACAAAATATAACATTTGATGCTATTCCGTATAGAAAGTGTTAAGTTTAAGGTATATTTTATTAAATAACTTCACATTATATGTGCATGTATATCTATCAAAAAATTGCTTAGACTGTGACGATCAAAAATGACGAACAAAATAAATTTAACATTTCCCTTATTTGTTTAAAGTTGAAACATTATCGCTTTTTTTTGGTAGAAATGATTGTTTTTAGTTTCTAAAACTAAATAATCCTTTCGATTATCTTGTTAATTTATTTGCTGTGTAATGTGAGACGACGAACGCTACTGCATTAATAATCTTCAACAGGAGATCATTCCCAATTACAAGACAATTATAATTATGTAAGTCATATATAGATTATTTACAATTTATAAAAACAATTATAATAGTACGCGACTTAACCCAATGAAGATACAAATATATATATGTATATATAATCGATGTCCCATTTTACCAATTGGTGTCGGGGTTTTTCTTCATTGTCTATTTCATAATGACTCTCTCTTAATTCCTCTTTCTTGTAGTGCCTTTGTTACGCTGTTCTCCCAGTTTTCTATTGGTCTTCATCTTCCTCTGTTTGTAGTTGTCCTTGCTTCCCATATTTATGAAGATACAAATTTAACTTATAATTAGATAATTTAACAATTCGCTATTAAAGATGATAAAGGATCCGCAAAAATATGGCGCTCTGAAGGTATTTGATTGAAAATATCACATGCTATACTAATAGGTGATTTTAAGTCATAATGTTCGATTTGAAACAACATAAAATAAGCCTTTGTTTCGACTGTTAAAAATTGGCATACGTATATCAACTCATTTTAAAATATCTGGACAATCAATTCTGCAATGAAGTACTTTGCACAAGAAAGACATGCCAGACACCGTTCTCCATTTTTCGAGAGAGTTCATATTGAATATTTCCAGTAACAAGTCTTGACTGAAACCTCTAACTGCATACGTTTTATTAACTTTAAAATATAAATATTTAACAAAATTTCGCTGGACATTTTTTATTAGAGTAATTTGTTGATGAGTTAGAGGTTTACAAACCAAAGAGGGGTTTCCACCTTTGACCTAACAAAGGCGTTAAAGAAAGATTTCAGCGCTGTGATATTTTTAAAATCCAAAGAAAAACCTAAGGCCTTGAAGGACCCGTTGACAGTTTCTTCAACATGCATATTAAATGTAAAGGTATCATCAAACCATATCTAAGAGATTATTACATACACTGTAATCAAATTTAATAATATTAATCTTCCTAGTGAATGACATAAAGTTGAACTTGTTGCTATTTAGTGTTAAGTTATTCAAGACATACCAATTAAATACTAAATCAAGCTGATCTTGCAACTGCTGACAGTCCTCAAGTGACGAATCAGATGCATATATTTTCAAATCATCAGCATATAAAAGGTGTTTACAATTAAGATCATTAATAAATAGATTAAAAAGCAAAGGACCCAAGATAGATCCTTGTGGAACCCCTGAGGTAAGGAAATATGATTCTAAAATTGTTAACAGAGATATGTTTCGCGATTCCAAAGTATCCCAATTTGGCCAAGAGTAAATTGTGATCGACTCTATCAAACGCCTTCGACATGTCAGTATGAATGATATCCGGAAGAATCAAATACTCTAGAAATATTATGTACAATAAGTAAATTCGTAACAGTGGAGCGTCCTGGAATGAATACATAATGTTGCAAAGATAGATATGGAGCCACATTTACGTACATTTGATCATAGCGTGCCTTTTCAAAGATTTTTACTAGATGTGAAAAGATAGATACTCGACGGTAATTGTTGATATTCCAGGTATTTACAGAGATCTTAAGTATGGGGCAAATTGAAACAATCTTCAGTATATCAGGAAACAAGCACAATCCATGAGAATAAAGTCTGGCAACTTGTCCTCGCTTGAGTTAACTTGTTAATATAAGTCCAAAACTTCTATGGATTAGAAGAAAGTTGGGTTTCGGCAGTGTTTATATAGGAAACTGATCTGAGTTTCTTGAATGTAAGATCAGAATTGAGATCATTTTATTTACATTTACTGATACGCGTTTTTCTTTAATTAGACCTTTGGTTTCACTAGAAAGCTACTTTGGATACTTCTCTGTTTAAATATGCATTTTGGAATAAATTCATAAAATGCACGGTTAATGACATCATAAAATGAATCAAGTGCCGAATTCACATCTGAATGATTTAAAAGAAAGTTCCAATTAAGAGAATCTACGGGGTAGTAGGCCCCCGTTTAAAAGTTTAATTTTGTTGCGTTTTCATTAATATTAGGCTTGTTAGAATTACATGATTTCGAGATATTAAGCTTCATTTTACAGTCCAAATTAGTATAGACTAATTCTAGTGTGTTATTTAGGTGATTATTAATTTTATTAAAATGGTCTAACCCATGAAAGGCACGTGCATTGAATATTATCATTGCTTTTTCGGACTTGTACCCAGTAGATAAACGTAAACAATTAAATTTAAAACAAAATTTATGGAGGGACAACCCTTTCTCTGAAACGGTGCCACGAGCAACAACAATCGTGGGCCTTTAAAATCATTGAGAAATTGTTGTTTTTTTAACTCAATTATTAAACGTATGCACTCGAAATTAACCAATGTTTTGCGGATATTTATTTTTAACAATTCTTTAGCTATGTTATGGAACAGTTTATTTTTAATTATTCGAATTATTTATGTTGTTATTTAGTTATAAACTGGACGAATCATTTACAGTATTTTTTAATATTTTGTTATATCGCAAAAACAATAACGACCAAAATAAATGAATATCATGCAACCATGAAATCTCTCCCGTGGCAAAAATAGTTTAAATAATATTGATTCTCGGTCGTCTACCTTGTAGATCCAAATCATTGACGATGCCACTTGAAATTAGGCAATAGGTGGCGCTTGCGTCGTCTTTAATTTATTATGATTAATATTGAATAGCTTAATTTTAATTTGGGTCTCCAAACGCGCCCTGTAAATAATTAATTGTTCACACAATCGATTTACATTATTTGATTGTAAATGAAACATTTTTGTTTTGGTTATTGCCATTTTTAATCTTATAATTAAAAAAATCGTGAACATTTTATATTAAATAAAAATGATTTGAAAATAATTAATAAATTATTTTCACACTTAGCTCTGTGACTTTTGACTTACGTTACGTAAGTACGTTAAACAAATGCACATTAAAACAACTACTTGAACATTTTAATTCACTTACCTTTTTGTTTTTTATTTACATTGTTTCTATCTAAAAATAAATAACTATAAATCAATTGTGCAAACAAAGTGTTTACAATTACATTACATTAAATTTACAAAATATTACATTTTTTAGTTACAAGATGGCTATCGACCAGTGGTCTTTCAGCCGTGTTTACAATTATTATTTTTAGTTTAAACAAGAAATAAGTGAAAAATATTCCAACTAGAAATAAATAATATAATAACTAATTATACAATCAAAGTATTCTTACTTTGATTGTGCAATTGGTTATTACATTATTTATCTGTTTTTCTTCTTGTTCTGCGAAATTAATGACTTTGCTTTTGAAGCATTGTCAACCAGTCACAATTTTTTTGCGTTTTTAGGTCTGGGTTTATTTAGAGAACATTTAGCACAATCATTTAAAGTATACTTACACTACATTTTCTACTATTATGTTAATTAACTGCGAACAATTAAATCCTCCTATAAAAAACAGTTATTACAAATATATAGTGAGTGAGATGCTTACGTTAATTAAAGAACAATTAACCAAATTAGTGACTTCACTAAATATATTTTTATTCGATATAAAAATTACACAACATACATTTAATATATAATATGTACAATTAAAACGATATAAAAAAAATAATAAGAGATTCTACAAACATTAATAACTCTACATAAATATAATTATTTACAACACTATACAAACCAAAAAAAAAAAAACTGTTTGATTGAATCGTTTGTTGCACACAATTTGTTACACACTTTGAGAAAAGTCTGTGTTTTGTTTCTTCTTTTTATATATTTACTTTTTTAATTATAATCCTGGTTAATGACTTAGTTGATTTTAACTTTGGTCCTATATACGTAAAGATTTTCGATATTAATTAAAATTTAAAATAAACAAAAAAGGTACTGTTAATCCATTTCTTTAAGTCTAAACAACACGGACGGACTATTTTTACTTTGTAAACCCACTGAATTGAGAAATTTGTTTTTATTTAAAATTCTGAGAAGTAGTTTTGAATATATATATATATATATAATTGTTGTCATATATATATACATATGTGAATTTTAGGGCGTTTTGACATGTGTGGTAATCGGTGTAGAGATTTGCTTAAAATAATAATGGAAATAGATATTTGTTTTTCCTTAGTACTTACTGCGTAAGTCTAAAAATTCCAAAACAAAGGAAAGATAATAATTAATTCAAAATATATTTTTAATTTAATGGAAATAAAGTACAATGAAATTAAAGAAGGAAAATTTCTGGCAATGATCAATAAAATTCGATTAATCTTTTTTTTGCAATTGGAAAAAGGTATTGATTTAATTTTATAGATCATTGCCAGAAAATTTCGTTGTTTAATTTCATTGTAATTTAAATAACTGCAAATGTGTGAATCATATTTGTTTCATTTTCTTTAATGGAAATAAAGTTTAAAATGAAATTAATTAATTAAAATTCATATTATTATTTCACTTTTGAAAATTATTCATTACTGAGGTTTATATTAACGATTCTATAAGATGTGTGATTAACAACTTATAGTAATTCCATAAGTGATTGAAACTTTTTCAAATTAAATTTTCTTTATTCTTTGTAGTTTTCAAACAAACCGATTATTTAAATAATCGATTTGGCCTATCACTACTTTATACTTCGTTATAAATTGTGTAAGTTACGTTTATAATAAAAATACTTTTTTAATTTGTTTGTATAACAGAACAGAAAAAAATATTGTTTAAAAATTCAATTCACTTGATGAACTTGCATAATCTTAAAAGAGATAAAAACACAACATTTTTAGTTTAGTTCCATAAGAAACTGTGAAACTAAAAAAAGTTGTGAGTTTATTTAATTTGTTAAAAATATAAATATATAAACTCTTTTCTAGCATACAAGGCAAATAATATAATACATAAGAAAACAAGAATTTCCTATATGTTATATTTGAACAATAAACATAAGTTTTCTTTTTTCAGAGAGTTTTTTTTTATTTTCACTAAACAAAAATACTTTCAATAAAAAAAATATATAAAATGAAAATTAATTATTTTCCTTTTAATAATAATAATGAGTTTATTCACATTGTAACAGTTATTTAAACAAATAGAAAATTAATTTGGAAAATAATTACTAATAATCGGGACTATTCTGAGGGAAATGCTTAACGTGTACGTTATTTTTTATCATTACAGAGTAAGCAGCTTTTGTAATACATAAAAACACATAGATTATGAAGTTATTAATAACGTACACGTTAAAATTAACATCCCGTACGGAATAACTCCTGTTATCTGTGATAATAAATAAAAAAATATTATTTTCTTCTTAATCTGACTAAGATCAATATAAATAAAATAATTAATCAAACAATATATTTTCTTTTTAGCCAACTTCAATACGGACTTATATAATCTTATATTCTTAAATTATATAAGTCAGTATTGAAGTGGCTAAAATGAAAATAATTTTCTTTTTAGCAACTTTAAAAAGAAAATTATTTTTTTATTATTATTTTCCTATTTAATTATTTTTTCTTAATTACTGCAATGAAAAATATTATTTATTTATTAAATAAAAATTATTTGAAAGTAATTAATAATTTGTTTTCACATTTAGCTTTGTTACATTTTGACTTACGTTAAGCAAGTAGTTTA
This sequence comes from Philonthus spinipes, assembly GCA_963082785.1. Taxonomy (NCBI): domain Eukaryota; kingdom Metazoa; phylum Arthropoda; class Insecta; order Coleoptera; family Staphylinidae; genus Philonthus; species Philonthus spinipes. The sequence goes on from OY720302.1 coordinate 10,899,847, forward strand.
GATATATGTACATTAAAACAACTACTTCTCAGGAAAATACTCCACGTGTTGTTTTAATGTTCAGACAAATCATTACTTGCGTAAGTCAAAATGTCACAGAGCTAATTATGGAAATAATTTATTAATTATTTTTTAATTAATTTCATTTAATTTATTTAAACAAATATGACCAAGTGAATGAATACTCTTTTCTATTTATTTATTGTTTAATAAACTTGGGAAATCTCATTCATTTATTTCCAATTCAGTGGTCTAAAACCATACATAAAAACCCTACCTAAAACAAAAAGTTAATCAGTTCACTTAGGTTGATTGTTGTAATCAACGTAAACCCGCACGACCTCCCCGGAATACTTCCTCTGCGAGGGCATGAAGTAAAAATCAGGCTGCATATCCGGCTGTTGCCTGTGCCTATCGTAGGCCGTCCTGGGCAAGGAGAAGGTGCTCCTTTCCAAGGTGTTGGGCGCGTACGCGCCCCTGGGCCTCTGCAGTGACCTCGTGTCCTGCATGTACCTCTCGTGGGAGTTGGGCACGCTCGGGGGCCGGCCTTGGGGTCTGGGTCCCCTGGGATCGCGTTTCGCCGGCAGGGTTTCGCTGCGGGATTTCCCGTTCATGTGCTTTTTGTCTTCTTCGTAGGTGTCGAAGGCGTAGTTGGTGTTCGCCGCCGAATAGTCCTTCCATGCAGAGTTTGGTATGAGGTGATCCTGTATTTTGTTAAATTTAAAGAAAGTTGGTTTAAATTACAAAAATGTTATCATTATTCACAAGTGTATAAATTTTAGTTTTATTAGTAGGTGATAATTGTCCTTTATATGAAAAGCTTGTGATAAATTAGTCAACAATACCCAATTTCCTTATTGTAGAGTATTTCAGTTGAGTTTCACTTCAAATCAAATTTGTTTGCAAAGTAAAATATTTATTTCAGTTATGTTTATATTTTTGTTAATATTGAGTGTTCTAAAAAGTATTTTCCGATTTTTTTTTCAAAAACATGCAAAAAAGTGTGCGTCATTTACGGAGAGGATGCTGTAAGTGATTTGCCTCGCTCCGGCCGGCCTCTCACTGAAAAAACCGACAAAATGTTGGATATGATCGAGATAGACCGTTATGCAAGCTGCCGCCTGACGCTTTGTCATAAACCACCAAACAGTTTGGAATCATTTGAAACTAAAAAAAATCGATGTTTGGGTGCCACAAGAATTGACTATGCGAAATTTGATCAATCGTGTCGATATCTGCGAAACGGTAAATCGAAACAAAATAGACCCATTTCTCAAAAGATTAACAACGGGCGATGATTTAATGGATAAAATACAAGAACATAAAATGCAAATGATCGTGGTCGAAGCGTGGTGAAACGTCACAAACGACGGCTAAACCCGAATTGACGGCCAATAAGGTTATGTTTTGTGTATGATGGCATTCCAAAATTTCAAAGTAGACGATACTATGAAATTTTGGAAATGATAAAAAAAATCGGAAAATACTTTTTAGATGATCCAATATATTTCAATGTACCTCATATATTTTAAATTATACCTTATGTTTTAACCATAAGCGTAACTTAGAAGGAGGAGGAGAGGCTATGAGTTCAAACATCATCCCTATTACTTTCAGCATTGTAAAATTTATATGAACCAAAACATTAATAAAATTAAATATACATAAGGGTGAGTCGAAATAAATAAATTTCGCGCGGCCTTCAAAATTAAACTTTTTTATCTATATTTCCGCGTGTTGAAAACACAAATACGATAAATTTAATTTTATTTGTTGAAACTGCATTTTTATTTAGATGAAGTCAATGTCGTATAAAATTAATAATTTTGAAACTATATACGTGAGTGTTTTGCTTTATATAAACAAAATTATGATTATAAATCTCAGACTGAAACCTCTACTTGTGAATTCCAATTACATCTATGATTTGAACTCAGTTTATTTGTGCAGTAATTCTTTCGAAGCTCCTGAAAAAAATAATTTAAAATCTTCGAAAACAATAAAAAGCAAGCGGCAAACAAAACAATGTAAAACAAATCGATTGTATTAAACAAATCCAACACCCTAAAAGATAAGTACACAACCCGAAGCTTAGCCTTAAAAACATTAAAAATAAAACACTTTGTATACACTTTGTGTTTTGTAAATAAAACATTTTTAAACTCTGTTTCAGTGAAAACCAACAGTTTTTACACGTTGTTTAACTATGAGAATTGAAAGTTTAAATAAAAAAACTGAACGGAATTATTTTATTTGTAAAATATTCATTTTTACATTTGTTATAGTTTCAACAATTTTAACTTATTGTTAAAATTTAAAAAAATGAAAATTGTTAAAATTAAAACATCCAGTTTAATTTGTTACTTTTAGATTAAAGCTTTGAATTTTGGTAATGACGGTTATTCCGTATGTGAAATGTTAAATTTAACGTATAAACAACATATACCTTAAATTTGACATTTTCACATTTTAATTTAAAATTAACAAATTAAACTGGATGTTTTAATTTGATAATAATAAGTTAAAATTGTTGAAAGTATAACAAAATTAAAAATAAATATTTTACAAACAAAATAATTCCGTTCAGTTTTTTATTTAAACTTTCAATTTTCATGGTTAAAATTCACAATCTAATGGTGTTTTCTGCTTAAACAGAATCGGGGCGCACCAGTGCGCACTAAATAAGAGCTGTGGTATTATTGCACTGCCCCAGTTTTCAAACACTGCGTGTAATTCAGCTCTGACAGCGAGAAGTAAAATTTTATTTTATTTTTTGTAAGCAGAAAACGATTTTGACAGGAAGCACCGAAAAAGTGCAGAAGCAGAAAACGCAAAAACTCGGGCACAAGTGCGCTCTGGTGCACTAAGTAGAAAATGCTATATGTATGTATATCAATTTTAAACTCTTTTAAAAGTCACAGTTTAAGCGACTTTTTATTTAATAAAAAAATAACATTGTGCGTTTTTATATTTAAAAATTGGTAGTTCATATTGTATAAAATAAATATTAATAGATTATTAAAAATCAAACAATAAAACATAGATTACATTGAATAACTTTAAATTATCGACTAGTCTCGAGTTATTAGCCCATTTTCAAGAGATTTTAAATTTTCTTGAAAATAAATAACCCGAAACCAGTCGAGAATTTAGCGTTATTCAATCTAATCCATATTTTATAAGTTGTACGTTTACTTTAAAATTTCACGTACAGAGTAATCCTGGTACTCATTACTTAGTGCTCAAAATTAATATCTAGCAAAATAAAAAACGAGTTTTGTTGTTTTTTTTTTAATCAAGAAAACGTGAATATCAAAGTTTATACTAATAAAACGTATCAGTGTTTTATATATACAAACATCTCTATTCAGACAATATGAGAACAAAATTTTACAAAATTTATTATAACAATATGTACAATTGTGTTAGTAGTCTGTCATGGGCTATCGACCATAGGTCTTTCTGCCCTGTATGAATTTATAGTGATTTGCAAATTAAAACAATGCTAGCTAGCTGAACTGTCATGTATGCATGAGTTAATAAATTGATGGATCAGTGTTTTATTTAAGATTAAACAATTTATAACGAAATGTAAGCATTTCATAAATTGTTTAAGCTTAAATAAAACATTCTCCAATTATCAATTATAAGTTAAAAAATGTTTTATTTACAAGAGTATTTAAAATTATTCAACAAAGTGAACGCATATAACACACACAATTTTCTGATTATTAATTTTTTATAAACATTTTCCTGTGAAGAAGGGGTGTGAGGGAAAAGAACACTACGTAACGACTACACGTGTACAACAGGTTTCAACTTACCCCACTGGTTACCAGTGTGAGGATCTATCGATGGTGGTCGAGGCCCAGTGGGGTAAGTGCTCACCCCTTCCCTGGTACGGATACCCACTATGGTAATAAGTGGGCTCCAGATGAACACTGTATACTCTCTGTATACACAATCCCAATCACACACAGTTAGATATTTATTATTACGATGAGAAAAAGTTAAGTGCTACACACACATTAAAAAAAAACATGCGGTGTTGTTTTTTGTTGTTGCTTAAATTAGTGCATTTATTTTATGAAACTGTTTTTAGCTAATGTAATTTTTTTTTCTTTAAAATCAAACATATACTAAAATTAATAAAAAGTGTATAATGTTCAAGTAACTTTCTTATTATTAGTGTCCAATCCATACAAAATTAAACTATTCCACTGAACCAAATATTCATTACGATATTATACATTTTACATACTTTACAGTCGGGGCTATTCCGTACGGAAAATGTTAAGTTTATAAGTTTAACGTGTACGTTATTTTTATCATCACAGCCTAAGCAATGTAAGTAGACCCAGTTATATTACTTATAATTTTGGTTATTTACATACTGGTAGTGTTAAGTTTAACGTTTACGTTATTAATTACTTCACATTGTATGTACTATATCTATAATAAAAGTTGCTGAAACTGTGAAGATAAAACACTTAACATTTCCTTTACAGAATAGCCCCTATTATCGTTTAATGTTAACGAATCAACGTATGGTTTATTCGATGCCATTTCATTGAAGAAACATTAAATGCAACGTAAACATTATTTCGTTAATTGTCGCGGCAAGACATTTAGACTGCAATGAAAAATTATAACGTATATATTTATTCGTATATTTATTTTCGACAACTCTTTATTTAAGTTACGGAACAGATTGCTTTTCATTATTTGAATTATTTATGAAGTTATTTAGGTATAAACTAGAGGAAGCATTTCAGGTAACTTTTTTCGCACTTTGTTATATTGCAAAAACCACAATGGCCAAAATAAATAAAAATTAATTAATAGGTAACGTTTTCTAATCATGAAATCTTTCCTTATGCAAAAAAAAAAAAAAAAAATAAAAAAATGAATAATTTACTTTTAATTTGGGTTAAAAATTTACATTGAATTCTCTATAAGCGCCCACATACACACAGCCCTCTTAACATTTCACGTACAGAATAGATCTAAATGTTGATGAATAGTTATCTGTGAATATTATATTTTTGATATGGAAAAAGAAAAAAAAAAGAAATATTTGACATTATTTTTTTTTAGATTTTCATATTTCCAAATCCACATTTCATTTAAATTGTTTGTTGCGAGAAAAAAAGTATTCAAAATATTTACCATTATTCGTTGAAATTTGGTGAATGCGCCGAGTTTCACTAATTATTACCATGTGTGTAAATTTTATAATAATTCTTGAAATAACCCGACACATCCATCATTTCGTAAATAATTCAAATATTTTTTTACGGTAAATAATGTGATGTTTGGAAAATATCACTTTTGGAAATTTACATTACAATTGAAACTAGTGGGCGGGTGTTGGGCAAAAAAAAAAAATAATAAAAAATAATCAAAGGAAAAAGTAAATAATATTTACTTTTAACAATTGTTATAAAGCAAATTAAGATTTTGAAAAATCTAGGCAGCAATAAGTCTCATAAAAAATTAACGAAAGATGGAATAAATATTTTAACACTGGAAATGTATTGCCTAATAATTGTATAAATATTTTTAGTGAACGGAAATTGAATGTAAAATGTGGATTCTACACGATATGAAATTTTATATAGTATTTAGTAAAAGAAAATTAAACATACGAGGGCGGTTCGATAAGTACTTAGCCCCACCGCTCGATGGTGCCACTATAGCAAGATACATTTATTATTTTGTACCATATTATCCTAGACGGCAACTGTCAAAATTTTAGCCGAATCGGAGTTGTATTTTTGTTTTGACATCGTATAAAAGTGGTAGTGTCCTCTTATTTTAGAAAAAAAAAAATAATGAAAAAAGGAATATTGGTAGGTGATTCGATTCATGTTTTAGGAAGAAAAATCACGCAGCGAAATCAAAGAGCACATGTTACATGAAAACGTCTACCACGGAGGATAACGTGGTAAAAATCCACGTTCTTGTATTGTCAGACCGCCGATTGAAGATGCGCAAGATATCTGAGACAGCAGACATCTCAAAAGTCCGCGTGGTTCATATCCTGCATGAAATTTTGGGCATAATAAAACTGTCGGCGCGTTTGCTTACTGCGAACACTAAGCGCAACCGTGAGACCGCTTCGGAGCAGTGTTTGACGCAGTTTAAGCGCAATCCTAAGGAGTTTCTGCGTCGTTTCGTGACTGAAACATCCACTGGTACACACCAGAGACCAAGGAACAGTCGAAACAATTAACACCCGATTAACGGGCTCCGAAGAAGATGAAGACTGTTCTATAAGCCGGAATGGTGCTGGCTACTGTTTTCTGGTATTCACAACCTGGAGAAGGTTCGTGCCAAATTATTGGCCCGATTTCGACGTAGGAAGAAAAAAAAACGAACTCATTTGGCGAAGAAAAATGTGCTCTTCCACTATTACAATCCACCGGCTTACATTTCCGCCGCCGCCACGGCCAATTTGGTCGAATTGGGCTACGAACTGCTAGCCTATGCCAAAAATTAGTCGAATGAGGAAGTCATTGCCGCCGCGGAGGGCTTCTTTGCATATCTCAAGAAAACTAAATTAAACTTATTATGATGAAACATTATTTTGTATTATCCTGTAATTGGGCTACTGTTTCCTGTTGGGTAATAAATTTATTATTATTATTAAAAAACGTATTTTTCAGATGGGTTAAAGAAGCTTGATCATCGCTGGGAGAATATATTGAAAAATAACTCATCACTTTTCAAAATTTCGTTTTACTTTTGTGGGCTAAGTACTTATCAGACTGCCCACGTATTGTATGGATCTAGGTAGAAAACCTACTTTTCAGTTTTTCCAATTGATTATTAAATTATTTAGGGCTTATTATATTATTATTATAAATAATATATTATTATGTGTCTTATAGTGTTTTGTAGATTTGTCTTTACACGAACATTTTTTCTCATTGTACAATACAGTTTTATTATTATTATTGTTATTAACATTAAAAAGCTTTATTTGCCATTAATAAAAATAAATTAATATGAAATGTCTATGTTTTTATTATTGCATTATTTTTATATTAAATTTGTTAGCGATGTCTGGATTAAGATGAAATAATGAGCAAACAGGTTAAACTAAGCTACTTGCCCTTTGTATTAATCGAGTGAGTCACAATTCCGTTACCTTATGACTGGAGGAAGATTTCGTGGAGGCTTTGTAGATGGTGCAGCTGGCCTGGACGACGGCGACCAGCACTAACGCGGCGATGCACCCCAGCACGATGTACAGCTTTAATTCGGAGAGGTGGAAGAAGTTGTCCCTCTCAGAATCGGCGTCGGCGATAATGTTTGATGTTACTGAAAATTAGAAAAAATTAAACAAAAATAATAAAATATATAATAACGGTGCAGTAATGTTACATTATTTTTTAAAATGTTGTATTTAACAAAAAAAAAAACGGATTGATTAGATTGAAAGATCTTAATATTTAGATAAATAAAACAATTTTCTAATATTAGCGATATATAATTAACCTACTCAACTGTGATATTAAATTTGATATATTTGGGAGTTCGTTCATTATATTTAATCGTCAACTTAAGAAATTACTTTGATAATGTACTTTTTTTGTACTTGCATATACGTTGATTGATTGTAACACTAGTATATATATATATATATATGTTTTTGTAAAAAGGTGATTCCGTAATAAAATTATTATTATTATTATATATTTTTGAAAATGTTTAAATTCTTTTATTTGTAAACAAAAATAAGAGGATCTTTCATTATCTGCTATTCAATCTAATTATTAAACTGCCCGAAAGCGGATGCCCTCTTTCAGGATAAAAGGGGGTTATCGAGACGACAGGAGTAGTCATACTGACCACCGAAATCAGAACTATTCTAACAGTTACGAAATAAAGATTTGTAATTTGTAAATCCTAATTATTAAAGTTACAGTAAAAGTATTGAAACGATTTTGTTCATTAGGAATGTATGTAATCTTATTGAATTCATCTAACGAATAAACCTGCAGCAGAAAATATCTATCTCTATCCAACTTGACATTATAAAACCCTAATACTCAGTTCTATTAATTGAATAATCTCACTGTTCATCCACAATCCCCTACTCAACAGAATTTATAGTAATTAATCATTTTTTACAGTACAATATTTTAATTAATTATTATTCATTGCACTGTAAATGGTCTTCTGTTGGAAAATAGAAATTATTATCACTATAAATTGGCTTGACTTCACGTGAAGTGTTTTATATCAATAAATTATAACTTGGTTTATTATTGATAATATCCACATTGTGAACGAAATGTACATCTAACGTGTAAATAAAAAGTGAAAAAGGAATAAACCAAATTTTAATTTATTGATAGAAATTATTATTTTTAATTCTGATAGAACGTTATTTGTGAATATTTTATACAATGGGAATGAATGTGAAGTTTCAGATAATATCTATATTGTGAACGAAATGTACATCTAACGTGTCAATAAAAAGAGAAGAAGGAATAAACCAAGTTTTAATTTATTGATAGAAATTATTATTTTTTAATTCTGATGGAACGTTATTTGTGAATATTTTATACAATGGGAATGAATGTGGAGTTTCAGAATTCATCTAACGAATAAACCTGCAGCAAAAAATTTCTATCTGAGTTTTATAATGTTAAGTTGGATAAAGATGCGGAATGAAACATATGATATAATTTGCTAAATAATTATACCCAAACAAAAAAGTGCCAGGACTAAAAAAATAAATAAAAACATTCGCAAAATAGTTATGTTAAATAATAATAAATTAATAATAGCCCGAAGACCAATGTAGTGAGAAAATAAATCGTTATATTACTGCTTTGCGGTTCGAAGTAGAAGAATTCCGGATCGACTTTGAGAGCGCCGACTCTTCCCGTGAGGACGCTGTCCTGGATGGCCTTCTCGATCTCCTTGTCGTGCTCGTTCTCATCCGTTGTCAGGGATCTGCCCTTTTCCGTTATAGCTTTGTCCAGTTGCAAGTTCAAAACAGCCACTACATCATTGTTTTCTCTAAAAATAAAGTACAAATATTAAGAAGATCCATTATAGTCAAGTTCCATTTAGAATTAAAATAAACACGTTCTTTTTTACTACACAAGTTTTATCATTTTCATTTCATATCAATTGTACAATTAAATTCTTGTCTCAAATCTACATCTGCTAAATAATAAGAAGTTTAGTAAACGTGTTTTTAATTCTATTCGAATAACTTCACGTAACTTATCTAACAGAAATTACATTTGTCTAGGTGAATTGTAAATTAATCAAATACAATGATTTTTCACTACAACAAATCTTTGAAAACTATTATATTTATAAATTGATACGTATTATAGATGTGATATATTTATGGAATGATTACGAATTTCTGAGAGAAGAGTATTGAATAATTTCTACAGATGATAAAAATATATAAATAGAAAAGAGTATTCATTCACTCGGTCACAGTTATTTAAATAAATTAAATAAAAATTATTTGAAAATAATTAATGAATTATTTCCATAATTAGCTCTGTGACTTTGGGCTTACGTTACGTAAGCACGTTAAAAAATGCACATTAAATCAACTACTTCCTGAGAAAAATTCAATGCAAAAAAACGGATAAGAACGTTACTTAATATAAAGCCATCTGCAGACACGTGTTTCGGGATTTATCCCTCGTCAGTACTGCTCTGCCTTACATAATTTAAAGATGTTAAAATAATTTAATTAAATTAAATCAACTAGTTTGATTCAACTTTCTCATTCATTTATACCTGAAAGGTATTAGATTTTTGATAAAAAGCGAAACAAATCGAATAAATAAAGAATATTTACGAAATAAACATTTGGTTTGTTTAAATTGAAACACCCTATCATTAATGTATAATTTATGGCCGCACTAGGAGTCGCACTTTTATCCATAAATGAATCTAGGATGGATAAATCGCGGATTCGCGAATTTTATTGGAGGATCCAAGAATTCTTTACAATATTACCAAGGATTATATCAACTACTTTATAAATTTTGAAAAAAAAAAAAAAAATACTTAATTCTATATCAATCCTTGACGATTAGTACGGAGGTGTATATTTTTATGAAAAGGTGAACATTTATTTGTTCCCATTCAGCGGACGACATCTGTGAAACTAATCAAGCGTTTAAATTCAGCTATTTTCTATAAATTTTAGCAACCAACAATAGAATACAACATAAACTATACGATCAGTTACTTTTTTAAAGTTTATAATCATCAACTACTAAGATTTTACGATCAGTTAGTCCCATCGATGTGGCATCTACTTAACGCAGCCAATGAAAATTAAATACATTTTCTGGTATTTTTCATAAGTAAACCAATTGGTTCAAAATTTGATTAAATATTTCATAAAAAAATTATTGGTGAATAGAGTTTAAAACAATTACAGTACAAAGATATATATGTGTTAATTATTTAAATAAAAAGTAGTTGTAGAAGAAAGGACAACTATTTTGATTTAAATAATTAAAGTCTCCACAACCAAAAACCAACATAAAGAAGACTAGAAGTGTTAATTATTTTTACATTCTGCTTCAAATTCCTTCCCACCAAAAGTAGTTTCTCTATGTTTTTTTTCACTGAATTTTATTCAAAATATTGTTTATTACTCAATTATTGTAAATAAATAATAGTAAATTCGTTAGCTTATAATCATATTAATTTGGCATCACTTGATTACTGGACCTATAATCATTACAATTTATAGGAAACAGCTATGTTTTGTTGTAATAATTAAGATGTATTTAAATTAAGATACTTGGTTGTTCGTTTCACTAATATTATATTTAAGTTCCGACCAACCAATGGTTATTTTCAAGAAACTAACTGAAAATAAAAATATGTCGATACAGAGAAGATTGGCAATGACAAGTAGAGTCAGGTTACAAGGACGGTTGTGATGGGGGAGCTCCAAATTTCTTCAATATTATTAAGAATAGTTTTATTTTTTATTTTTTGACTTTCCCTCATATTTAAATCCTAACATTTGTTACCTGTGTACAATATTTTCACGTAATTTGTACTTTTACTTAGTTCCTTGAAAATGACCACTTGTGGAAACTAGTCAGAACTTAAATATAATATGAGTGTAATGGACAACCAATTGTCTTAATTAAAATCCATCCTAATTATTACATAAAAATGTTTGAAAATTAAAAAATAATTATTTTTTCTTTATTTTCCAATACCAACAGTTTAGTAGAAAAGATAACACACACTTAGTTTATTGTATTATTTTTTACAATATATCCATTGATTAGGTTCACATGCGACCAGTTAAATGAAATTCAAATTTATTGCAATTTTGCGTTTGTAATTTTAACGTAAGGAAAAACCAGATAGTTAAAAAATGAATTCAAAAGAAAATATGAAATAAATATGAATATAATAATACAGTGTCTAAATATTAAAACCATCAAAAGAAAATAATTTTTCAATGCGTTTCATTTGTTTCAAATTTAATGAACTCACTCGTTGATCTCCTCGATCATGAGCCTCCTGTATCCGGGTATCTTATTCAACAACGGCCTGAAGTTATCGTTAATCGTGTTCGATAGTTCGTCGTACTGAATAGAGCCCTTCTTCGGGGCGCGGAAGTTCTCGCCCAGGTCCACGATCTTTACTCTCATATGGTAGCCGAGTAACGGTGGCTCTTGGGTCGTCATTGGATCATAATAATCATCTAAAAAGAAAAAAAAGGGGAAATAAAAAATATCGGCTTATATAACTTACATTCCACGGTATAAAATGTGAATAACATTTTATTCATCAACATTATAAAAAAACATTATACATTGGGCAATATTTATCCAACTTTTATTATGTCTCTTTTTTGCCAATACTTTACTTTTAATTTAGGATGCTAACTAAATAAAAAGTAAATTATGAAATATAATATTACAGAAAAATAATTATTATATTAGGTGTGAATTATTTATTATTAATAACATTGTATTTCATACAAAAAAACATTACTGCGTTTATTTTTTTATTCCATATATAAAAAGAAAAACAAGTAAAATATCAGTCAAATTTCAATTTAGAATAGTTTTTTTTGGCAACAATGCTTAAATGATGTGTAATTTATAAGAATGTAAAAATATTGCATCATAAGCATCGGTGAACTTCCATTGCTAAAGTATTTTAATAATCATTTGGATGATGATGATTCAACGCAAATGCTCAAAAGCTTGCATAATAGTTGGAACTAACGTGGCAAACAATGTCCAAACGTCTATTTTAGTGGTTTTCAACCTTTTTTTGAATGAAACACACTAAAATTATCAAACAAAACTCACGATGTCCTTAATTAGTACAGAAAATAATAATAGCAAGCTTATTTCCAAACAACACAGAAACATTCAAAACAAAACATATTATAAAGGTGTCGTGATAAAATTTAAACTAAATGATAAGTATTATTAGATATTAGCTCATGTTATCAAAAGACACATTTTCATATTATTTCGGTTCTTCATTTTAATATTTACGAGTGCGAGTATTTTTTAGATATAAAAGTGGATCTGTCCCTTGTGTAGAAATCGGTGATACTGCTGGCTGTGTCTCGCGTCGAGCCTATTATTATGGTGGATTCGCCGGGTGCTATAAGACATTCCGGTCAATATGCATCAGGTTTGTTCGTGCGTACTGCACTAACTTGAACTGAGTGCAAGTTTATGCCGTCACTCATAAAATTTATATTGCTGTTTATCAATGCAGAACATGTAAAATGTGCAACATTAGTGCACATAACAAAGAAACTTTTATATTGGATTTCCAATCAGTGGGTGAGAACCGAAAACGCTTAACGATTTTTCGTGTCCAAATTCGTTATATTAAATATAATGAAACAAAGATGATTCACACATTTGCAGTTATTTAAATTACAATTTTTCAATCACAATTACAATTAATCGAATTTTATTGATCATTGCCAGAAATTTTCCTTGTTTAATTTAATTGTAATTCAAATACGTTATATTTTTCCAATTAAAATTCATCATATACTTGAATAATGTCTTATTAGTTTCTAAAAAGTAACGACGAATACTTTGATTGATTAATTTATTTTCTTTTTGAATAAACACTGAATGCAGCTGCAAAAATGAATAATTCATTTATACCTAAAGTTTAATTATTTAAATTTATCGTTTAAATTGTTTAAACAAATATTATCAACCTCCAGTCATCGTGATGGTTTAGAATCGTAATTCACACATTGTTTGAAATTTAATGAGTAACAATAATAATATACGAGAAGGAGAGAAATTATTATTATTACCATCACCGCAGGATTTGATGCAGACCCTTTCGATGGTGACGCTAGGAGTTACTTCGTGCTTCCTGATTTTCTTGTTCACGCTGTTGAAGGCTCCGCCCTTAACGGGGAACATCATGAACAAGCAATGATCCTCGGTAAATGACAGATCCTAAAAAAAGAAGACATGAAAAATATGGGGAGTGAATTATAATGTATCGTTATAGTTATTAATAAATAAAACAATAAATAAAATATTTTCAATATAATTAATAGAAATGGGATTTTTTATAATAATAAATATGAATAAATCATTTAAACTAGGTAAAGCACAATGTGGTATTTTTTTTCCTGTGGGTCCTTGGGTGGAGGCATAAATCATATAAAAAAGTCAAGTTTCTATACAAAATCACTTTTTGAAATTGTTCAAGTTTTTAAGTTACATCCAACAGTGATGAGAATTCATGTACCTAGGTTTCAAAATGTCTAAAATAATAACAGAACATTAAAATATTCAGTTTAACCTAAATCTGAGAGAAGGTCTGTGTAATATTCAACTTGAGGGGGGTATTTTGAATAATAACACCAAGATGTTTACTCGTTGACGTCTGTTGCTTGACTCTCTTTATTTCCTACAAACTACTTAACATTAAACTAAATATAAGAAACCCCGGGTGGGTCCAACGTCCACTAAGTGTGGGCGTGGCGCCAACAATCTGGAAATACATAAGTCAATAAAACTTAGAAAACCCGTTGTTAATGACAATGATGAGCATTGTCTTCACCGATCCTTAAATCCCGTATTACCTAAGATTTTGTGTGTGTATATAATTACTTGTCGGTTTCTTTTGTAAATTGTACATTACTCATGATAATGCCGAAAGACGAAAATAGTTGAGTTTGTAAAACAAACAACGTGATTTTAATTTTACTTTAATACCTTTTAATATCAAAATTTTTCATGAAGTGATAAGTGAGAAAGTCATTCAAGAAATATTAATTGTTACCTTCCCCACTACCCGAGGACCGGCGGGAAACAAATTTATAGCACAGTGGGGTATCGAGATTTGTTGAATAAATTTCATTTCCTCGGTATTTCTAAAAACATTACCTATCTTCTCAATAGTTTTGTATCCAAGAGATCCCTCAGCTTTTAAATACTATTGTGATACAAACATCTTTATTCAGACAATTACATAAACACTAAAATAAAGATTTGTCTGCCTTGGGCTATTGACCGAAGGTCTTTCTGCCGTACAATTTTGATTTATGCAATTTTAATTGTAGACACTTCGCTCCTGCCATATTTTTCAAGAAGCCATTGACAATGCCCAATTTGCACACTAACCCATATTACCTACAGCTCTAAAAATCAATTGTTAATGCTGGTGGTTATTTTGTAGTACCTTGGTATCTGTTGATATCCGTTTGCGGTTGAACGAAAGCGTCGTGACTCCATCGACGATGCGCCCAGTGGCGTTGCTGATTCCCTGTGAGCTGTCCAAAAGTGGTTGGGTGTAACCGCTAATCCATGTGTCCATCAAGAACGGACGGCCGGTTTTGTCGACCCATCCCAAAATTGCATCGGTTTGAGACTGTAAAGAAGAAATAAATATTCTTTATTTATTTACAGACACAGAATGAGTGTAAACATTCCTATAAAGTAAGAATGAATAATACAAAAACATAAGAAATTAAGTGAAACGCATGAATAATACATATAATTTCTTCAAAAATGAGCTAACAAACTTAAAGAAGATTTTTTAAACGTTGATACGTTTTTATAAATATGAAGCTTTAATTAGTATTTATTATTAATTTTATTTTATTCAACCACGATTATCACTTCCAAATTGGGCAAAATATTACGTTTTGTTCGATTTGTATAATATAGAATTTTTATTTTTTGAGAAGTCAAAATCAATTCGATCTTCTCGCGGTTTTAAATTCTAGAAAATAAAAAGTGAAATCGGCTGAAGAGTCGCGACACTTGCCATTTTTTCATCGTCGGAAAAGGCGATACCGGTCCAGGTGTCCGTATGGCTCGTGGTGATGGTGAACCGAATCTCGTCTCTCTTGGACAGGTATTCCCATTTCGCCGAATATTCGCACGTGAAGTTGGCCGAGTCGCAATTCCGGGGCACTTTCCACTCGCCGCCGCAGTGCGACATTTCCTCCGGTACCGGCTTTCCATCCGCACCGGTCAGCACCACCATCTGTCCACTCGATTTCTTATTTTCATCTGTGGAGAAGAAAAGAAAAAATGAAATCAGAAGAAAATCCAAATTTTAACTGAATCTAAGAACACGAAAATAAAGCAAAAATATTTTCTTTTTAATACTCTAATTATGTCAGAGTTAACTTGGTGGTACATATCAATATCGGAAATAAATAAAACAAAATAACTTATTTATACTTTCTACTGTGGAGGCTTCTACTTCAACATACATATTTAAATATGATATTAAAAACACTTCTAAACTTTGTTTTATATAACACTTTATTTTTACTTGTGACTGCAGTTTCGGAAAATTCAGCTTGCTATTATAAAAAATGAAGTAATTTACAATAACGTGTAGTTCGAAAGTTCTGCGAAAAAATCACTAACTTTTATTATGTGACAAAATGCATGTAATGAAATGAAATATTGCCATTCATAAAATTAATGAATATTATTTTATAATAAGGATACTTAAGTTCAAGATATTTAATGCAAAGAACAAAAGGCGTTACGTCACTTAAGGTTGGTAGAGAATATATTTTATGTAGGTTGGTACTATGTAATAGAGAGCTTCATTCCCATTGCCATAAATTAAGGTACGTGCATCTTAACCTATCGCTTGTTATAGTTTGTTATTACATTAAGAACCGATTTTACAAACCTCAAGCAAGCTTCCTGCAATAAACCCATCCCAACAGGTTTACCATACATACACCATAAATTTGTGTAAGACACGTGTTTCGGGATTAATCTCTCGTCAGTACAGCTCTGGTTTATAAGGCAAAGCTGTACTGACAAGAGATAAATCCTGATACATGTATCTTACATAAATTTATAGTATAAACCTTTGTTGGGATAGGTTTATTGCAGGAAGCTAGCTCGAGGATTGTAAAATCAGTTCTTAACGTTGTTAAATTAATTTAAAATTGTTTTTTTCTTGCAAATCAAATGTCCATTGTGTAATTCAGCGAGGTATTTTCCCGGGAAGTAGTTGTTTCAATAGTTATTTGCCTTATCTTAAGTACTTACGCTATGTAAGTCAAAAGTTGCGGTAGCGGAAGAGAAAATAATTATTTATTTAAAAAAAATAATTTGGTTTAATTTAATTTAAATTGATTTAGTTTAATTTGATTTAATATAATTGATTTAATTTTGCTGATTGTATTTGAATTAATTTAATTGATTTATTTTAACATCTTTAAATTATGCAAGGCATAGCTGTACTGACGAGGGATAGATCCCGAAACACGTGTCTGCAGATGGCCTTGTATTAAGTAACGTTCCTTTTGTTGTTTTTACATTGAATTGTTCTCGGATCAAAAATTTGTTGCATTATGCAATATTTTATTGATGTGCAACAGCAGGTGTACATTATGTAATTCAATGTCCGGCGTGGGTATTTGCCCGGTAAGTAGTTGTTTTAATGTGCATTTGTTTAACGTACTTACACAACGTAAGTCATAAGTTACAGAGCTAAATGTGAAAATAATTTATTAATTAATTTCAAATCATTTTTATTTAATTATTTAATTTTTATTAATTAATTATTTTCAAATTTCTTTTAATTTAATTTAAATAATTGCGAATTCTATTATTATTAAGAGCTACGTGATTGAAATTGTTGATTTACGGGCTACCAAGTCTGTTGGTTAAAATTACGTGATTTTTAATTTTCATGCAGCTATTCTCTACTCACCAAAGAAATTCATCGAAACAACCCCTCTTTGCGATCCATGCCCGTGGTACTTCAACTCATCAGGCTTGTAAAAATCTTTAATCTTCGCATTCGCCGATTCCAATCCAGATTTCGGCACATGGACGTAATTTCCCTTATCCTGCCCCTTGGCCCAAATCACGTGCATCAGATCCTCTTCAATGCTGTGGTCCGTCGGTTCTTTAGCCTCCAGTTTCTTGCGGAAGAGAATAGTCGTGACGCCGTCCTTTTCGAAACCCATGGCGGCCGTTAAATCGTTTTTGCCTCCCCAGAAACTGTCCATGCGGGGCGTGGATCTGTCCCTTGTGTAGTAATCGGTGATCCTGCTGGCCGTGTCCCGCGCTGAGCCGATTATTATATCCGTGCAGTCCATCGGGCTGAAATCGTGCCGCGGAGTGTACGGATTCAACGCTTCTTCGTTACCTAGATAGCGTGTTATAAATAGTTATAATTAAAAAAAATAAATTGAAGCATGGACTGGAGATTTTCAACATGGTTTTGTAGTATAGTTGCTAAAAACACTTGGACGAATAACAAAGAATTATTTTCATACTGTGCAAAATGCACACTTCTTTTAAAGACTTTTCTTTATAATCGATGGTTGAGACTTTTACTTGTTGAAACTCAATAATATACTATTTGTAAATAAAACAACAGTTCTTTAAATTTCGCAAAATTTATTGTAGAGACTTTTGTAATACTCCTCTAAATTAATTAATGATACTTTAATTACATTTTTTAATAATCATTTTTGTCGTATTGCAAAAGCCAGGAACGCTTTTACAATATCAACACATTTTTATACGTAGCAACAAGAAATAACTTTTTGCTACATACATGTTAACAATGTTTTACCCATGTCGCTTGTACATTTTTTCATTGGAAATAATCGTATGTCACGTGCGACAACACTCACATTATAAGAATGTAATTGTAATAGTTAGTATTGTGGATACCTCGGTTGTAAAAACACAATTTTTATTGTAACATATTTAACGTATGTTCCGAATGTTTTGGCGAAAAATTCATTGATTCGATTGATGACAATCAATTATTACTGCATGTAATAAAGCAGGACATGGAAATTAAATATCACCCGTCATGTAATCTAAATAAACAGTGCAAAAGTTTTTGGTTTCTGCTTCGCAAAATGTCTTATACAATAGATTTTCGTCTTGGTATTTATAATCTAATTGGGCGAATGTAGAAAAGAAATTTTGTCAATATTTATCGAGTTCAAGACATTAGCAAAACTACAATTTATTGCACAATCAATGAATATGAAAAAGGGATACCATGTAAAAACTTGAAAAAAGCGGTCGGCTGCGGGTTTTGAACCGATTAAGAGAGGCTAGATTAATTGAAGCAGCTAAACACAAAATTGGCACGTCACAGCGAAAACTGGCCAGAAAATTTAATGTTGGAAAAAGCACGGTGTTTAGGAATACATCAAGTAAGAAAACTTACCTCCGGAAAAGGAAAAAAGTTCCAAAATACACAGATGCTTTGAGATGTTGCCGCGCGTTGAGACGAGAGCATTTCGTCAATAATTTGATTGTGATTGACGACAAAAAGTATGTCATATTATCCCACTGTGAAATGCAGGGATGGATTTTACACGGACGATTACGATAATACCCCTGATTATGTTAAATATAAAAATTAAAAAAACTTTGAGGTCAAAATTTTGGTATAGTGTGCCATTTCTGAAGCTGACTTTATCGCGCAGCCCTACACTGGTAATGTTCGGGGCAAAGGCTTAAACGCAGAGCATTATATCCAGAGATGTCTCTAAACTGCTTCAGTTTGTGAACACACATCATCCAAATGATGAAATAATGTTTTGGCCAGATCTTGCTATCTGCCATTATGCGACAATCACAAGGGATTGGTATGAGGCTAACAAGCTCAATTTTATACCGAAAGTAGACAATCCCCCTAACCTACCTCAGATTCGCCCAATTGAAGATTTCTGGGCAATATTAAGTCGGAAAGACTAAAATAACGGATGGGAAACAGAAGACGAGGAGCAATTGCTCCGCCGTAAATCCACAAAAAAAATAGAGAAATAGACGGTATGATCGTCCAAAGGATGATGCAGAGCGTCAGGGGAAAACTTAGGCATATCGAAAATAACGGTGCCTTATCGGTAACTTGCATTTTCTTGTATAATAAGGATAGTTAAGAGAGATTATATTAAATAAAAATGATTTGAAAATAATTAATAAATTATTTTCACATTTAGCTCTGTGACTTTTGACTTACGTTACGTAAGTACGTTAAACAAATGCACATTAAAACAACTACTTCCCGGGCAAATACGCACGCCGGACATTGAATTACATAATGTACACCTGCTGTTCCTTTTGTTGTTTTTACATTAAATTTTTCTCTGATCAAAAATTTGTTGCATTATGCAATATTTTATTGATGTGCAACAGCAGGTGTACATTATGTAATTCAATGTCCGGCGTGGGTATTTGCCCGGGAAGTAGTTGTTTTAATGTGCATTTGTTTAACGTACTTACGTAACGTAAGTCATAAGACAGAGAGCTAAATGTGAAAATAATTTATTTATTATTTTAAAATCATTTTTATTTAATATATTTAAATAACTGTGGCCAAGTGAATGAATACTCTTTTCTAGTTAAGAGAGATTCTTTAAATTTTTTTTTACAAATATAAAACTATTTTTATACAAATTTCCAGCGTCTGATTTTTTTTTCTCAAAACATTCGGGCCATACGTTATTAATAAAACAGAAATAAATCAAGAAACTTAAGGCTTAATTCGGCGACGGGCTAAAATCTGCAGCACTACAAGAAATTGCTGCAATTGTTTCGGCTAATAATCTGCCTCATGGTACCACTATGTTGGCGAAAGAATTGTAACAGTGTCGCTACAATACATTTTTTAGACTTCAAAAATTGTTGTTTTATTTATAAATACTGTACTTTTCTCTATTGTAAACATATCATTTACAAATAGATAATGAAAAAATAAAAATAAATAAAAAATATAGTCAAAAAGAATTCATTTTGACTCTATTTTTTTTTCTGAAAAAAAATCTGAAAAAATCTTTAAATAAAATAAAACTATACATCTCTACTAAAATATTCAAGATAATTAACATTGCACTAAGGTTATGTTGTTCAGAGAAGATTCTATATTAATATCGTAAGATTGTTGCAAGATATAAAATCTTATATGAACAATACATAATTATCTACATCAAACTACTAAAAAATCACATGCATCCGCAACAATACCTTGAGCTCCATCTTTGGGTGCAGGCTGAAGATTAGAATGCGTGTTTTGCTTAGAGTTTGGTTCGGGCTCAGGTGAGGGTTCGGATTTTGGTTCGGGTTCTGGTTCGGGTTTAGGTTCGGGTGCTGGTTCAGAGGTGGGTTCGGGCTCGGGTTCTGGTTTCGGCTCGGCGGTCGGTTCAGGCGCGCCGTCATGGCCTGGCTCCGGTTTAGGTTCTACAAGAGATAGACAAAAAAAACGCCAAACCACCGTAAATTAGTCCTAATTTGTACAAAAGTAACGTGAAAATAAAATAAATAATATACAATTAAGTAGGGAAAGATGAATGTTTCAATTGTTAACTCTTCTACTTTATTTTACAAAAAAGCCAGAAGAGTTTTCATTAAGAGAAGGGTGATTTTGAATAAGTAAATAAATCCAGCCCCCCCAAAAAAACTTACACCGTCTAAGATAAAGAAAAATCTGCGGAAATATTGAAAAATATAAAAAAATATATCCTTCTTTTCCTTATTTAATTGTATTAATCGGGGCTATTCTGTAGTGTTTACGTTAAGTTTAAAGTGTGTGTAATTTTTAATCATCACAGTCTAAGCAGTTTTTATAATAGAGATATGTACATAGAATGTGAAGTTAAATAATAATATACAGGTTAAACTTAACATGTCTTGTACTGAAGGGACCCAATAACACCCAGACTTTGCATAGTCTGCTATCTCAACTATCTACAAACTAACTAACTAAATTTGTTACCTTTGTTATAAATTGTAATTCATGTTTTTACACTTTTCTATGGTAACAATTTTTATTTTAATAACTGAAACACTTTTTTTACTTCATTTGTAATACTCGGATTGTTTGATTGTTGACTATAGCTTCGACAGCTTTATCGTGTCATTTTGTTGATTTGATAATGACAAGTTAAGGTTGTCGAAACTATAGTCAACAATAAAACAATCCGAGTTATACAAGCGAAGTAAAAAAGTGTTTCATTTATTAAAATTAAATTTGTTGCCATAGAAAAGTGTAAAAACATTATTTAGTAGCTATTAGTGGACTCTGCCCATGGCTCATAATTATTATTGCACTATTTTGTTGATACCATTGTGTGTTTTCATAACAAAATGGCTTGAACTACGATCAATTTATGTAACAATGTATTTTTTACAACACACTTAGAAAAATAACTATAAAAAGGTTGCATCAATGTTAAATTAAAGTAACTATTAATTAACTGATTGATCAAGCTGATAACTGTTTAAACTTAATATTTAACTATAATGAAAAAGGTTCCAAGTGGAGATTTACCCACAACCACCAAATACTGGAAATAGCCAGACTGGCCGAATGGATCTAGCCACTTGGGTGGGCGGCAGACGCCAGAAGCTATAGCCTACACTAGTATGCTATGACATACTTGCTGCCCGTCCACCCCTAAATACTTTACCCTTAAACTCCAATTTTTGGATTGAATATAATTCAAAAATTGATAAAATTATTTCGCCACACTGTTGCTTCTTCATCTATTGTGCGGCGAAACAATTGCGTTTATTTCGTTCACTGTCATTTTATTAGTACCAGCACTACATTTTTATCACAATTGTAGCAATTACTTTCACTTTCAAATATTTATTGCAATCGTTACAATTGTTTCGCCACACAGTAGATACTCCTTGGTCTGAAGAAGCCATTATGTGGCGAAGCAATTATAGCGATTACAACAAATATTTGAAAGTTAAAATAATAGCTACAATTTTTTCGCCGCATATTAGCTATTGCTTCTTCTGAAAAAGCCACAATGTAGCGAAACAATTTCAGCGATTACAATAATTATTTGTAACTTTTTTTTAATTCAAAAAAGTTGTTATTAATGTTGATGCAACGTTATTTGCGGTTATTTCGATAAGTGATTAGATAATGAACAATTAATAAAGATACTACTATAAATAAGGTACTACTATATATGTATTTACATCAAAATAGTTTTTGTTTTATGAGTTTTGCAAACAAAAAAGAAAATAAACTTACCATCTTCAGTTGCTCTCTTTTTCCTTCCTGAAAGTGCGAAATAAACAAAATCATTTTTGTATAATTATGCGAATTATTTATATTTAATATATTTATGCAAAGAGATTATTTTAAATATTCACTACAATGTTTCATTGTAATTAAACCTCTAATGCAGAGAGGACCGGAAATGGAGATCGTTTTGGTTTTCATAAGTGAAAAACATACGAGGGTATTTTGAGATATTTATGCGAATAATTTATATTTATTAAATGTGCCACGAGCTGTTTTAAATATTCACTGAAAAAGCTTTATTATTATTAATAATAATGTCAATAATAATAATGTGGAAATAATGAGGAAATGGGAGAAGGTGATCGTTTTGGTCTTCATGAGCGACTAAAGCTGAATTTATGATAGGGTAGAACAGGAGTTGATGCTGTTTGCATCATACCTTATATTAAGCATGTTTTTGTTTGATTTTCGTTTGCACGTGCAGTGTATATTAGCCTCTTTCGATATATGATGCATCCAATTTCTAGCATCTTGTAGCTCCACTATAAACACGGCCTAACGATGGAGGTTACTATAAATCATATATTTAATAAAATGTCCATTCATCATCTAGCGTATGGATAACTAGTGATGGCCATTTCGGTTTTTCGAACCTCACCAGACTGTGTGTTCCATGTGCAATGCTTTGATGAAGGCTGAACGGAACTTATTTAATTGGAAAGATAATACAAAGCGCCATCTTTTGCCTAATTTCCAAGTGATATCATAAACAATTTTGGTTCACAAGGTAAACGAGCGAGAATCGTTGTTTCTTCCATTAAAGGAAGGCAAAATTGTGCTGTTTATGACCAGGATATGAAATGAATTTAATAAAATCTTCAACCAGCGTTTAAAAAAGTATTATTGTGAAATTAAACATACCTTGTCTCGAACTTGATACACTCGAAGAAACACTCGTTTCCACAATAGTCCCATCCTCCGTGCTCTCTATCTTAGGCGAAGCCGATCTTCTCGAATACAGCGATTTCCTATACTTCGACTTCACCGTCGTCGGCGTTTCCGTTGTGGGTTCCGGTTCCGGCTCAGCCTTAGGCTCAGCCGTGGGCTCCGGTTCGGCAACGGGCTCAGGTTCCGGCTCCGCTTTAGGCTCAGGCTCTGGTTCCGCTTTGGGTTCCGGTTCCGGTTCCGCTTTGGGCTCCGGTTCTGGTTCCGCTTTCGGTTCTGGTTCTGGCTCTGCCTTCGGTTCCGGTTCCGGCTCCGGCTCAGGCTCAGCAGTCGGTTC
Organism: Philonthus spinipes; assembly: GCA_963082785.1. Classification (NCBI taxonomy): domain Eukaryota; kingdom Metazoa; phylum Arthropoda; class Insecta; order Coleoptera; family Staphylinidae; genus Philonthus; species Philonthus spinipes. The sequence goes on from OY720302.1 coordinate 10,923,653, forward strand.
CGATCCGGCGGCGGACGCTGGTGGGCCAATCAGCGGCCAGTTCTTACAGCTCTTTGTCAAGGATCTAGGCCGCCAGCCCAACGCCAAGTAGCTCGTCGTATTCGCCACCATAACGACTTCGAGCTCCTTGTGCTCCTTCAATATTCGCCAGTACATTTTCACATTGTCGCTGAGTATCTTTTCTGTGTACAAATCGAACTCGATGTTTGTATTTTTGATCGGTGATTCTGAAAACAGGAAATTTATTAACTCTTGCAACAAAATAATTTATAATTATAAATTCTTGTAACTTATTTGGAGGTATGTTTTCAATTTAATAAATAGAAAAATAAATATTTCATTCCACTTTTAAATAAAAATTATTCTCTAAATAGATTCAATTAATTAATTTTAATTAATTATTTAATTATTTAGCGGTTAAAGAGAAAATAATTAAATTTTATTATTTTTTTTTTCAAAAATCTTCTCCTATTCAATTATTTTCAAATTAAATTCTAATAAAAATATATATGAAAATGTAAATACACGTTGTCCTCTGAAATTTTGAATGTGAATGTGATTTAATGTAATGTAGTTGTATTATAACTCGATTATTATTGTTGGTCGCCATATTTGTTACTGAAATATGCATGCCAATTTAACTTACATAGCTTCAAAATGTTAACCAGTGAACAGAAAACTCAAATTATTTAATAGTTTTATGGCGATCATTTCATGAATGAAATCGCAAAAATGTTGTTAACAATTGTAGAGTTTGTGTTTTGTTCAAGGTAAGTCCTAAGACTTTTAATTTTTTGAAGGGAGGAATTTGGATGCGCGAGTTAGGATGTGGAGGGATGGGAAAGGATATTTTAGGATGTTAGGGAGTGGCTATTTTTGTTATTGCTTGAGGATTTGGTATATAGTTTTTTTTAATAGTTTTTATTATTTTTATTTTTTGTAGTTGCCTGTTTTTTGTGGTGTCGAGGTTGTTTATGAAATTGTTATTAATATTGTAGATATAATTGGTGATTGTGGTGGTTTTCATTATTAGTTAGAAAGCGGGGTTTATGGATTTTTCTGAGGATTTTGTTTTCAGTTATTTGGATGTCATGTAGGATTTGTGTGAAAGAGACGGACCATATAGGGCATGCATATGTGAGGATGGCTTTGATCAAGGATTGATTTTATTATCTACTTTATTAAGGATACATACAAGTTTTGATATTCTGCTAAATGCGGCATGTTTCTTGGTAGCCAGGTATTGATTGAGTCGTAACCAATTTTGGATTGTTAGTTCAAAATGGGTTACTTCATCTTTCCAAAGGATTGGGTGATTATTTGAAGTGATAACTGGCAAGTGGTTAGGAATTCGGGTTTGTTGGAAGTTAATAAATTCGGTTTCCTTGTTATTGATATCGAGGGAGTCCTGTAGGAGTTGGAAGGCGATGGTGGTGATTTTTGAAGATGCGATGATCGACGTATTCTATATCTCTATAAATTCGGCCTAACAAACTAACTTTTATTGCATCCAGGTCCGAACCATCCCAAAAGACAATAACACTGTTGTCTCGGCGCCGTCGTCGCTTCCACATTGACGCACTTTCCGTGATTTCCACAATCGCTATCCTCCCAGCATTCATCCCTGAACTGGCAGTGGTTTCCATAATACAACCTGTCACATTTGCACCTCCCTAATAAATACCTCCCGTGTTCGCTGCATGATTCCCTGAATTCCTTTCCTTTGAAACAATTAAAAGAAATATTAGTAATTAATTAAACATTATTAATAAATTATTTCGTAGTTGTTGGTTCAAAATATATTATTTTGATTAAAGTTATTTTTCTTACTCGTTTTAATATCTACGTCAGCGCAGGACCAGAATTTGTAGTTCTGCCCCCATTCCACGGCCTGCCTGATCAGTCTTAAGGAGCAGTTCATGCACGTGTAGTTTTGCGGTAATTGCACTTGATAAGCCTGTGCACTGTTGATAAAGAATGGACATAATTTTCTTGTTAAAAATTGAACATGTTTTAAATTCAGAAACACTTACGTAGCATCGCTCGAAACGAATTCGGATCCTTGAATAGTCGGTGTCAGATCCAATACTGGCCTTTCCAACTCGTCTAAGAGTTGAATTTTGAATCCACCCTGAGAATTATCAATTAAAATTAAAATACATAAAAAAATCATAAGATATTCAAGTACAACAGTTTAATAATAATATTTATATTATATACCATTATTCACTTTATTATGGATTTTATTGGTTGTTCTAAATATCGGCCTGAAGATAACATATAAATATATATACAGAAAACTTTTTTTATGCGTATACATTTCACTATTGAAAATTTGATTTTACTTCATTTGTATACATTTCCGATTAAATATTTCATACAATTTGAAGTTTGACATGTATGTTTAGTTGCTTATAACACAACATACAATAATTAGTTCAATGCTTTTGATTTGCATTGATTATCGGTACCCATAGGGGAAATGTTTACTGATCTTTGTATATATAGAATGTGAAGTTATTTAATAACGTACACGTTAAACTTAACATTTCCCGAATGAAATAGCCCTCATAGTCACTTTTTTATCACTAGTGAATTGCCTAATTTTAGATAATAAACATCTTTTTCTTTCTGTTTTTAATAACTTTCTATTCGCTCTTCTTTCTTTCTTCGTTTTGTTTCATAACTTTTCTCATTAATGCATTTCTCAATTGCTAATTTTTCAAATGAAATAGATTCTTCCATGTTTAATTTTGACAGCGCTGTTTTAACGTGTCTTCAACTGGAAATTTTGAAGGTGTTACAGACTGTTTAAAACCTTTTCTCAATAAATTGATCTCACTTTCACTAAAATTTTCTGTTGTTTTATAATAGATTAAATTTTCTTCAAAATTTGGATACATTCTTCGATTATTCGTTTCCATTAAATGTTTCTCCTTTTATTTATTTATTTATTTTTTTTTTTGATGTAGTTTCTTTGATTTTGTGTTGATTTTGACTTTTATACAAATACGCATTTTATTTAAACATTTATCTCAATTTCCTCGAGCTGTTGATCTTGTTAATTTTAAATGTGAAGAAAGAAATATAATACATATATTACTATTAAGAAAAGTACAATTACACATTATCAAATATTTTCGATACAACAGTTTAAATTTAATAGGAATAAAAATATTACTAAAGGATACATTTTTAATGTTTATATTAGTGATGGACAAAGTTGATCTTTTTTTACTGCTAAATTAATTATATTATAATTTTACTAATGTTACTTGTTATAAAACTATCAAGAATAACTTTCCATTTTTTAATAAATATTAAATCGAGTTTTTGGCTATATAAGGTAAGTCATTTATCTTTCAAACACTTCATCTATTATTGATGTCACGTAGAAAAGTTTCATATAAAGTCTCCATATTTTCGATAGGCAAATTTATCTAATAAATAATACTATACGGCTCTCACGTGTCAATTATAACACTCCTTTCGAATGTGACAATAAAGAATAAAATGTTCGTTAATTTTAACATTTCACTTACGTAATACCCCTTATTGTATGTTATTTGATATAAAGTGAACAATGATTGCAGATTGATAGGCAACCAAATACGCATGTTGGTAAAACTTATTATATGAAAAAATCCTATATTCATAGGTCCATGATGAAAAGAAAATCCTCTAAATAGCAACTGGCGTAGCAAACATTTTTTCCAAAATAAATTAAAAATTTAATCATAACAATATATTTAATTTTTAGACGTTCAAGCTACTCCGGGCGTATGTTCCGTATTTAATTTTCAATTACTGCTTTAGTTTGTTTAGGGTATACATTCGAGTTTTAAAAATGCAAAGTCATAATTGGAAGCACGACGCTGCTAGTGTCAAATATTATTTATTCATTTTTCCTTGGCTTGAAGTTGGAGCGATAAAACTCCTCAGATTTTATGACAGGAAATTTAACTACAATCATTGTTGATCACTATGTAGATAGAATTAACATGTATTCGGCAAAATAAAATACACTTCCTTCCATCTCTCACTGCAAAGTCTTCAATTTCTTGAAGTATTTAGCCACTTCTCGCTATTAATGTATAAAATCATTAATTTATATAAAAAAATATGTAAAAAAAAAGAAACTGGCGGAAAATCTTACCCTGTGCGGATAACCGAGGTGCCAAGAGACGTTGAATTTACTTCCTGATAGTAAAGATGTTTTCACATTTCCTGAAATACAATAAATAGAAAAATTAGATTGATTGATTTACTGGGTTTAAATTTGAGGTAAATGAAACGGTTATTTTCAGTGAGCTGGTTCAGAAAATCTAATTCTAATCAAAGAGCCCGTTCAGAGAGCCAGCTCCAGAGTTACTCTATTATGAGTAGCTAATTCGTTTACTTTCACTCAACGAGTTGAGCGAAAAGTTAATTTACAATGTTGTTTGCAAAGTGTGGCGTTTCAAAAATGTTAATTATTGATTACGTATATAAGGATCACCTAAAACTTTAGAGATTAACTGAGCGGTTTATAACCACATTTAAGAAATATACTTTAAAATTAAAATAAATTTATCTTTAATATAATTAATATATCCCAGCGTATATTAGCCTTAAGTAAAGATATATATATATATATATATATATATATATATATATATATAAATAATATGTTTAAAATTAGTAGTTCACATTGTATAAAGTAAATATGAATAGATTTTAAAAAATCAACCAATAAAACAAATAAAACACAGAATAGATTGAATAACTTTAAATTCTCGATTTTTGATTGAATATGTCGAGAATTTAAAGTTATTCAATCTAATTTATGTTTTATTTGTTTTATTGGTTGATTTTTAATAATCTATTCGTTTTATCTTATTTCTACTTAATAATATAAAAACTTTAAGAAAGTCAAGGAATTAGTATGAAAAATTAAAATTTGCATTATTTAATGAAATTACGTTTCATAAAAAATGGAAATTTTAATCGAACACGCATATATGAGAGAGCCAATAACATAGAGGTAGTATAGCTAGAGAATACGTTTGTTGACATCCAATTTACTTGGCAAAAATTAAAGGGAAGACAAATATGTAATCATGATTAATAAATTATATCAAAAGTAATATAAAGTATTTTTGCTACAAAATCGAAATGGTTGAAAATAATTATAGAAATGCGTAAAAATCCTCATATTATTATGACATTAAAATCAAGCCGCAAAACGCTTTTCTGTCAATTACACGGCGTGTAATTCTTCCTATAAATCGTAAATTAATTCCACGGCAACAGGAAGAGCATTTAAAAAACCGAATCCATTATCCGGGTTTTCTAATTGCGAATTACGGACCGAGCGCCACAAAACGGAATAGAATGTCCTTTCTATAGGCGATTTACTTCCCCGATTGCCGAAACGAAACGTAAACGACGCTCCGTTGACTCGCCACGGAAGGATTGCGCTTGTTTGATGGGTGTATTATTTTGTTTTACATTTTTACATGCCGTTTAATTTTGATGAGAGGTGAAAGTTATTACGATTGTATTTCGGTTTGTTTGTTTTTGTTTTCGTTTTTTTTTTTTGCTGGGGAAAAAGTGAAGCCCAATTTTTGTTGTTGATTTCTTTAAAATAATTGGACCACAATTAATTTTTGTCATATTATTCGACCAGAATTAGTATTTATTCATTATTATTTATTGTATTATTATATTTGTAATATTCAAAGAGGTTGTATATTTAGAGGAAGCATTGCAACGTTTTTTCTATGATCCTAACATGTGCTGAACATGAATATTGATCTACACGCCTGATTTTAATAATAATAATAATTTTTAGAATTTAATTTCTCTCCTTAGACTCACTTAGCCCCCTACTGTTTATCATATACACGGACAGAATATACAAAAGTTGCAAACACAGAACACCTAAGACAGTATGAGGATATAAACAACTGAAGCCGTTACTAATAGAGGCCCTAATGTAACACTAATAGCGGACAGATCAGAAAAGATGCAAAAAATGATAGACATATGGACAGAAGAAATAGACAAAATGGGTATGACCATAAACACGGACAAAACAAAAATAATGGAAATAAAAGGGTGCAAAAAAGATAACAACACAGAATGTACATGCAAAGAAACAAGATTGGAGAAGATAACTAACTATGTTAACACACCACTGGTGATGACATAAACAGAAAACTCGCCTGATTGATATTTGTGAATACTATATACTCGTTAGTTTGATATGAACACATTCTGAAATTCATTACAGACTATTTAAAATATAATGTAAAAAGAGATAAGTTTTAAACTGTTTTTTCATTAATTAAAAATGTATCAAAAAGTAATGGCTTCAACCATCAAATAGAGAAATACGAGAAGAAGCATATTTATTAACAAAATTTTATTATTTTTTGCGAGCGAAGCGAGCCAATAATATTTAAAATCTAAAAAAAAAAACAAAACATATTCAATCAAAAATCCACTTAGTAAGTATTTGGATAAACAAAGTGGATTTCCGTCGAGCGTGATTCACAGGCACCATGTTAATCCAAGGACACCGACTGCATGGCTCGACTCGATGTAGGCGGTCGCACTTTGCGTGGCATCTGGTTTTACTTTGGTTGCGAAACACCGCGTGATTTACCAAAGCAAGAGGAAAAGGAAAACTAATAAAATAATTGCGCGTATCGCTAATGAAAGCGCGTGTGAAAATTTTATTGGAAAATTGTTGAGGGAATTGAGCAACGGATTTAACGATCGGCCCTGATCTAAATGTTTTGATTATAGTTTTAGATATTTTTCCTTAATTTCTCTAAGAAGCATACTCATAGCAAATTAAAGAAAACTATCTAATACAATTCAAGGAAATTTTAGACATGTAGCGCTGCAGCGCTTGATGTTCCCTGAACACGTTTTCGAGGTTAAAGACGCTCACGAAAATATGGCGGTTTTGTTTACAGTTGCGCAGCTTGAAAAGCAATCCAGCGGAAACATATATACTTTACCGTTTGATAAAGCGCTGCAGCGCCACACATAAAGCGGTACCTGTACACACTTTCGAGGTTAAGGACGCTCACAAAAATATCGCGGTTTTGTTGACAGCCGCGCGGCTTGAAAAGCAATCCAGCGGAAACATATATGCTTTACCGCTTTCGTAAAGCGCTGCAGCGTTACAGTTCCCTGAACGCGCCCAATGATTGAAACATTCATATTAGAGCTCAATTCAAGACACTGAATTGAATAGCTGAATGCTAATAAGAAATTAAAGAGAAACAATCATAGAAATATTCAAATCAGGATACAATTTTAGACACTGAATTGAATTTATGAACATTGAATTTAAAAGAAAAACACTGAAACAACGATCGAAATATTTAATAAGAACTCATTTCAAAACATTGAATTGAATTGCTGAAACTGATAAATAAAGAAAAAAAACTGAAACAACGACCGAAATATTCATATCAGGACTCTATTCAAGACAATGAATTCAATTGCTCAACACTGATAAGAAATTAAAGAGAAAAAAAAAAACTGAAACAATAATAGAAATATTCATAGCAGAACTCAATTCAAGAGACTGAATTGAATGGCTGGACACAGAAGAAATTAAAGAGAAACAAATTGAAACAATGATAGAAATAACTGAACACTGAATAGTAATTAAAAAATAAAAAATAAAAATAAATCAACCATCGAAATATTCATATCAAACCTCACACTTCAAGGCAATTAAATGATTAAATTCACGAATGATCAATTGAAAAACCAAAAATTTTTAAATTTCACAATTTTTGATATAAAGAAAACACTTAAATAACGTATAAAAAAGTTAAGTGTTTTCTTTATATCAAAATTGAAAATGTACCACGAAGTGAACGCCTTCAAGATCCAAGAATTCACAATTTTTGTTGAGTTTTCAGAAAGGTCAAAATAGAACCAGACGATTATTTTTGCATTGCACTCACTACGTGCTTTTGTTTTGATGGAATATTTTAGGCTATTAAAAACGTCCACATATTGATTCCTTGCAGCTTTGTTTGGAAGTTTTTAAGGCGAGAAATGCTTGGTTCTGTGTTCAAAATTTGGCAATCGTTAATTTCACGAAGTTCTGAGGAGGCTGACAATACTTTCTTCGTTAGCCGCCCCCTAAGTCCATGTTATTTGATGGTGCGATTTACTAGAAAGAGATAGCTATATACTTATTGACACATACTAATTCATGTTACATTGATGACGTATTCAATGGACAATATTATATTATACATTAAGATAATATTGTCGAAGTTCTGAGGAGGCTGACAATACCTTCTTCGTTAGCCGCCCCCTAACTCCATGTTATTTGATGGTGCGGTTTACTAGAAATACTACTACTAGACAATATTATATTATACATTCAAATAATTTTAAAACGTGCAGCAATTTCGTCAGATGTATTAAAAATAATTGTAATAATTAATTAAAAAAAATATATAAAAATTTACGGAAATTAGTTATGTACGAGGTTTTGACATAATCAGGTATATATAGGAATTTTACATGTAAACTCTTTTAACACATTTTTTTCAAATTGATGCTTTCTTGTTCATTTTAGAGAAAAACTATAAAAATTTAAATATGTTCAGAATTTAAAAATCTAGAATGTAAAGCGATACTTTTAAAATCGATGTATAATTAATAAATATTGATTATTTTTAGAAAATATTGCAATTATAACCTTGATTCATGAAAATATCTTAACATAGATTTTTTCATAAATAAGCTATCAGAGAAATTTGTCATAAGTGACGTTAAATTTAAATGCATATTTCATATGAAATGCATGGTTAACACAATTTAATTATGCGGTAAATGCAAATTTATTAATATTTAATTTATTTAAATAAAAGAATTTAAAAATAATTAATTAATAAATTATTTTATCTTTTGCTACTGTGACATTATGACTTATGTTACATAAGTATCTAATAATATACATTTGCTGTTGCATAACAATAACAATTGTATAATGCAACAATTTTTGAATTGAAAATATTTAATGCAAAAAACAAAAAATAAAAAAATGGCTAATTTGGCTAATTTAATACGATCCAGGCAAAAACTCAATCTATCGCTCGGAGGCGGCGTCGTCTGGGGCATGAAAACCAACTCGAACGATAAGCGTATCCAAAAAAGGAACGATTTATTCTGCATAACATTCGTCAGAGATAGATAGAACAATAAAAAATAAAATAAAAGTTACTGAATATAAGGCTATCTGCAGACACGTGTTTCGGGATTTCATCCCTCGTCAGTACAGCTGTGCCTTACGTAATTGCAAAGTTGTTAATTAAATTAATTAAAAATTAATTAACTGCAGCAAATGTCTATTATTAGACATTTGTAAAAGTACTTATATAACATAAGTCATAATGTCACAGTAGCAAAAGAGAAAATAATTTATTAATTAATTATTTTCAAATTCCTTTATTTAATTTATTTAAATAACTGTGATCAAGTGAATAAATCCTTTTCCTATTTCTTAATTTATTATTTATACATCAATTCTAAAATTTAACAAAGCATCTTGCAAATTCTGAACACATTTTAATTCTATTAGTTTTTCTATAAAATGAACTAGAAAGCGAGAATTTGTAAAAAACTTTTTTTACATGTAAAATTCTTATGTACAATGTTCATAACAAAAACTTGTGCAAAGAAAATATAAAGAATTTCACTAAATTCTACATAGAAATGACTTTACAATGTTTACATAATAATTTAATTATATCTCGTAATTGTTTTTTTAGAAGAACTGGTGAGTTGGCGGGATAAGCAATAATTTGCTTTTTTTAATCTGAAATTTTTTAGGGTATTATATGACAACGCCCCCCTCCCCCCTCCCTGAAATTTTAGTGATAATAAAAATACAAATAAACAACATTTTGGCAACGCTGTAATAATATTAATTGAATGTTAATGAAATTTTATTTCCGCTCCTTTAAAACACATTCATTAATCCAGTTTGATTTTTTCAATTATTAATTTTAATACAGCTTGAGTAATCAACAGCCTACGAGCATAATAAACAAATACCTGTTTCTTTACTTTTTGTCCTCTGATTTTATCTTATCCAGTGGAAGACCACTTTCTTAACGAGAACACGTATTGCATAACCCGCAGCCGATTTACAGACACGCAAACTAAAGAAAACGAGATAGAGAGAAAAAAAATGATGTCAAGATGAAATGGTTTGTGGAAATACGAAAATAAATTGACTCGAAAAGAACAAAAAAGATCATAACCACTCCCATCCCGATTATTATTGGCATAATCCGTACGGGAGTTCAAACACAATGTTAGAACATTGTCAATTCTATCAAAAGCACGAATTGGCAATTTTCATTTTTTAGAGCGGTGGTTCCAAACATGTGCTCCACGGAGCTACGCGTGCGTTTCTTTGAAGCTCCGTAGCCATTCCAGAATATAAAAAAATAAAATTCAGAATGAAAATAAGAAAACAGAAAATTTCATTCTGAATAAAAATTTGCTAATTTTAATGATGTGCAAGTGGTTTCTTGGACCTAAACATATTAGGTGTGCAACTAAGTTCTCGCTGATTTTTGATGAAAATTCAACTTTATGTGAAAACATGGATACTAATGAATCATTCAAAATATTCCCATCCCCGGCGTCAACTTTTTCCCATCTTTCTGGCAGAGCTCGAATACCGTTACGGCGAAAGTGTTCGTCTTTTGAGGCTATCTACGAATCAAGCCATTCTGAGATGTCTTCATATGAGTGGAACTGCTGATTAACCAGACCAAGTGCCATCGAACGGAACAAGCAATAATCAAATGGCGCAATATCTAGGAAATATTGCGGGTGAGGTAGGACTATTTGAGGGTTTTTAAATAGGTTTTAACAGGTTCGGCAACGTGAGGTCATCCGTTGTCAAGTTGTAGAATCACTTTTTTGCATGCAATCGCTTGGAAATGGCTTGGCGGGTAACTCCTAATGCTGAAGCATCAATGTCTCAAATTCAGAGTCTTTGAAGGTTTTTACTTGGCACAAAATCAGCGATTTTCATACAACCAAAAGTATATCACGCAACAACAAAATCACTAATGTGTCAAAGCTTGGTTCATGTCACAATCGACCAGCACTTACTACTGGAGACATCTCTTATGAGCATTCCAGGTGAAATCTGTTCAAATCTATGAAATACATTAATTCTGGACACCATTTATTTATAAAAGGTAGGGTATTAGGGGCTCCGCTACAGAAATTGATTCTAAAAAGGACTCCGCAAATCAAAAAGGTTGGCAAAAGCTACTTTAGTGTATTGAAAGTGGACCAAAATATAAAGGATGGTGAATTTTGGTGATGTCGCTTATTTAAAATTAAATCGTAGTTTTAGGTTATAACTTAAAAACTAAAAATGATAAATAAAATAATATATTCACAAATTGGGAGTCAGCTTAAAATGTTGCTTTGAGAAAGTGTTTATTATATAGTACAAAGTCATTACTTCTTAGCGGCTCCTTTGCTGCTTTTGTCACGCTTGGTCTTCTTCTTAGCTCCTTCGTCTTAAATCATTTTGTAAAAATTGGGAGTTAACGTTTTCATAATTTTTGAATATTTTATTGCTCCTATTTGTACTGGGTGGTGCATTTTGGTAGTGCCACATATGGAAAATAGAATCAAAGTTTGAGGTTATAACTCAAAAACGAACGCTATAAAATGTCCAACCACTAATCTAGCGCATGGATAACTAGTGATGGCCACATGAAATTAGGAAAAAATGGTGCTTGCGTCGTGTTCTAATTTTATGATTAAAAGTTAAAATGATAAATCAGGTTGATTGTTTCCACTTTTGTCTCTTTTATGCTGACTTCGAAGATTTTATCACATTTTATAACATCTTCGAAGTCAGCATAAAAGAGACGAAAGTGGAAACAACCTTGTTGGGACAACAAACAAATATCTTCCGGGATAGTAGTAAAAATAAAAATATTGCTTTGAGAAAGTGTTTATTACATTTTTCTATCTTTAATAATAATGGAAATCGAAAATTGACTTGTCTTCAACTTCCGGTTTTTACGCGGAAATAGTGAACAAAGGTAAATATTTGTTTTCTTCGTTATTGTTTTTATTATTAAGAATTGGCCCAAAATAAATAATCAGTGAAACAAACCAAGTGTTTTTAATCAAAGTGTATTAATTCTTCAAATTGGAAGACTACATAGAGTCGCGAAAACAGTTTTTCGATATTTCATTAAATTAAAAAAAAATCAATATGTGGTACTACAAAAATGCACCACACTGTACATACATTTAATAAGAAATGAAAATAGTCAGAAAAACAGATTAAAAAAACCTCATCATTTATATTAACAACACTTTTTGCATAATTCTTTAATTTACTCTGATATTAAGTCACCTGAATATCAAAGGAATCAAGGTGGAGACAAAAACAGGTGTATGCTTATAGGAGCAAGATGAAATAAATTTACATCGATCGAGCCCCCGAGGCGAAAGGAAAGTGTGCCGCAAAGAAATTGTTTTGAAGAAGGAAAAAAAAAAAAAAACTCGAGCCGGACAATAACTTTAATATAAATCAAGTTATGCAAGTGAAAACGGTCCGGTTTAATTGGAATTCTCTTGCTGGCTTTAATTACACCGGTGGGAAATAAAAGTCAACGGATTCTCAATATAAATATTCATTCATTGATATTTATATATACATGTATATACAGTACGAGTGTAAAGTCTGAAACTATCGTAATAAATCTTTTGGTAAACGTTTTTGAAAAAATCCTTGAAAAGGTCAATTTTTATCTTAAATGAGATTTATTTTGCTGAAATTGTCACTAGAACCGTCTTTTGTTTTTAAAATATGACCTAGACGATATTTTTTTAATGGAAACTCAATTTTTGTATGCTGAGTTAAGAAAGACCATGGAATTCTAAGACAAAATACGCTAAAATGTATGATACTGTATTTTGAAATATATAAGATAATTGCTTTTAAAGTTTTAAAACCAAATTCTAATAGCAATCGAGAGTTCCAAGTTTTTATAAAAAATAATAAGTTGCCATATAATAATTGCTATTATAATAATGACAGCTTGTTTAAAAGTAAATAATGGCACGAAATTTGACTGAAACGGGAATTGTTATAAGGCTACTTGATTTTGTTTTATTAAAAGTGGGAACTCTTGATTGTTATTAGCTTTTTGGTTTTAAAACTTTAAAAGCAATTATCTCGAATATTTCAAATACGATAAAAAATGTAATACTGCATTTTTTATCGTATTTGGTTTTAGAGTTTTATGCTCTTCCCAAATTCAGCGTATAAAGATATGATTTCCATTTTTTAAAAATAACGCTTACGTCATATCTCAAAAAAGTTTACTAAAATATTTATAGTTCCAGACTTTATACTCACACTGTATATATATATATACATATAAAATAAAATATTGCAATATATTTTGAAAAGGGCAGAAAGACGTAGTGTGCTATGGGCTATCGACCATAGGCCCATAGCACACTACGAACACAATTGTCCATATTATTATAATAAATTTTGTAAAAAGGTAAATCCGTTAAATAAATAAACAAATAAATAAGTAAATAAATTTGTGTCTGACTAAAGATGTTTGTATAGATATTTTGAAGTCTGTCAATTGGCTATAGACATATTTTTTTCTGCATGAAGTTTGTATTTTCGTTCATGTCAAAATATGCGGATAAAATCTGATGATCGTTAACAGTCTATGTCAAAATTCCCTGTCAGATATGTACGTCACATAACTCTCTTTAATGGTGTCAAATGAAGTAATGAATTTACGAAGGCTTTTCATTCATTTATATTAAGTAAAAATAATCAGATTCTCTTAATATAAACATTTATTTATTATTTTGTCGATTGTTAAGGTTTCTACTTTATTATATATCGTATTTCACAATAATAAAACACTTTTATTTTATTTATTACTAAAGTTTTGATGACATTAACGTGGCATAATCAATTTAGCAGTTTGCTCGTTTATCTGTCTGATTTTCAGCTGGGGTTATAATCGCTAATGTCTAATCTCTATTATGGATTGATAAGATGAAATCGAATAACATAGGTGAAGCATATTTATATTTTGGGTTGTTGGATTTCGATAATGCAATATTTTATTGCATTAGCGTAATCCAAAAAAGGTAGTATTATTTGTGAATTGTTTGTTTAGTGAGATATTTCCAATTGCACAATTGATAACCATTCAATCGCCAATTACAATTGAATAAAACTTGCAATTCTTTAAACCCTCACTTGTGACATCCAACGATTTGCAACGGCTTCATTGTTCATTTTGACAAATTGCAAAACCCTCCGCGTTGCGTAGGAAACAATCAATTAACAATCATTCCAAACGACTCTTTCGAAATCGCAAGACAAACACTCGATGTTTTCATTACATTATGATTTAACAAAACGACACAAAAAGGCCCACTTGAATTCGAAAATGAGCACGCACACATTCTTGCTCATAGGAAATAATTAATTAGTCATCACGTGTTAATCACTTTCGAAATTATTTGCACACCTCGTTTGTCATTTACACAACGTGGTTTTAAACCATGAACATTAAAGGAAAATGGTCTTAGTGAATAGGTTTAAGTTGATTGTTTTTTTTGATGCTATAATCCTAGCATATATTATATTATATTATATTATATTATATTATATTATATTATATTATATTATATTATATTATATTATATTATATTATATTATATTATATTATATTATATTATATTATATTATATTATATTATATTATATTATATTATATTATATTATATTATATATAAATTACATAAATATTTGAATTGAATAATATTTTTTTTACACAAACATCTTTATTCAAGACAGCAGAATTACAATTCTTTACAAATATTTATATTTACAATGCATATTGGTGGGTTAGTAGTTTGCCATGAGCTATCGACCGGAGGTCTTTCTGCCATATTTTTTTTATTAATATAATAATAATATATAGTTCTATCTCATGACAGACTACTAACACAATTGTACTTATTGTTATAATAAATTTTGTAATTTTTTGTTGTTATATGTAGTTATTTCACACAAATAACAGGAATATTTACATTATATGATTTTGTTTTTATACATAAAATATGATCATCTTGTTCTGGAATTGGCTATCGAAGTAAAAGAGAATAACAAAATTATAAATTATTTACTGAAGTAATTAATTAATTTCTATTATAAAAAAAGAAAAGATGAATACATAATTTCTTTCTTTATTCAATAGACATTAATTAATTACTTCAGTAAATAATTTATATATTTTTTAATGTATTTTTACTCAATGTTATTACTTATTTTAAAAAAACAATTTAATTATGCAAACTTTTCCCAATTTAATCACATTTAATTATTATTTATTAATTCTATTATTTCGTCGATATTTTTAATTAATTTGATTCAATTCTTTTTGTTTAATTTTATTCGGTTTTGATTTAAATTGAATTCATTTGGTTTTATTTAATTTAAATTGATTTAGTTTAATTTGATTTAACATAATTGATTTAATTTTGCTGATTGTATTTGAATTAATTTAATTGATTTATTTTAACATCTTTAAATTACGTAAGGCATAGCTGTACTGACGAGGGATAGATCCCGAAACACGTGTCTGCAGATGGCCTTATATAAAGTAACGTTCCTTTTGTTGTTTTTACATTGAATTTTTCTCGAATCAAAATTTGTTGCATTATGCAATATTTTATTGATGTGCAACAGCAGATGTACATTATGTAATTCAATGTCCGGCGTGTGTATTTGTCCGGGAAGTGGTTGATTTAATGTGCATTTGTTTAACGTACTTACGTAGCGTAAGTCAAAAGTCACAGAACTAAATGTGGAACTAATTTATTAATTATTTTCAAATCACCTATATATACTTCTTTTTTGATTTCCCGTTCAATTGCCTGCCCATTTAAATGAATTTACTTTTGTTACTTTTGTTTTGATAATGACACGTTAAGGTTGTCGAAACCATATTCAACAATAAAACAATCCTAGTTATACAAACACACTAAGAAAGTGTTTTATTATTAAAATTGAATTACAATGTATAACAATTGCCTCAACAATTAACAAAATATGAATTTATGTCCACGTAACTTTTACAGTTTTTGAATTAATTTTATTTTAAATAGACATTATGAAAAATACTTACAACTTCTAGTAGCAAAAAGATAGACACATAAGCAGCATCTTGAATTGTTATTAAGTGATACCTAAAGAATTAAAAAAATATCATCTGTCAATTTTGAAAATATGTATATCAAAAGTGTCAATATTTCAGTGCCCACTTAAAAACATCATTATTCAATTTCTTCAAATGGAATGAATGTTTAATATATAATGTCATTGTCATTAGAGAAAACGTCTCCAGTAACATTGGCGTATTTACGCTAAAAAGTCCCATAATTGATAAAGCAGGCGTTACATATATCAAATTATTAGACTTGTAAAAAAGTGAAAATATTAACCATAAACCAAGGTTCAGTTTAAATATGCGTAAAATTTGATTTCTTCTTGTTGCGTAAATTGTTACGGTTTCGTGGGAGTCGTTTCGGGATTTCTCTTTCTTAAAAAAAAAAACATTCGCGGGAATTGTGCATGAAGCCCACAACCATTACCTTTCATACAATGGAAAACGACTTCTAATGAAGGCTTATTAAAATAAGTCGGTGGCGTTTTTAAAATAAACTAAACGACCTTGGCGAAAGCCATCAAAAAACGGTTAGCAATGAAAATTATAATAATTCGTGTTTGACTAATTGTTATTTTAAGTGAAATTATTTGAAAATTCACAGGAATGTTAATCATTTAGCAAATTAATTAATTTCACTGGTTGGTCTCCATCCTTGTGAGAATGGATGGAGGGTTGTTGACATGACAATAAAACATTGATTTTCAGCAATAACAAATACAGATCTTTCGACCGTTTCAGAATTTATGAAACTTACTAAGAGGGGACAATTATCTTGTTCTATGTTGAAATTTTGGTAATCGCTCCCTGAAAACTCGACAAATTGAAATTTTGGCAATTGTTGACTGAAACTCGACAAATTTTATAAAATTTCATAGAGTAATAGCCAAAATTTCAATTTTAAATTTGTCGAGTTTTCAGAGAACGATTGCCAAAATTTCAATTTTTCAACTTACAAGAAATTTAAAAGATCTTTTAAAATTGCTCGAGTTTTCAGAGAGCATTTGCCATTTTCAATTTATCGAGCTATTAGGGAGCGATTGACAAAGTTTCAATTTAAATAGAAAAGAGTATTATTCATTCACTTGGTCATATCTATTTAAATATATTAAATAAAAATGATTTGAAAATAATTAATAAATCATTTTCACATTTAGTTGTGTGACCCTTGACTTACGTTACGTAAGTACGTTTAACAAATGCACATTAAAACAACTACTTCCCGGGCAAATACCCACGCCGGACATTGAATTACATAATGTACACCTGCTGTTGCACATCAATAAAATATTGCATAATAAATCATTCTACCCTTATATTTCTTCTAAATATAAACAACCTTCCGTTGCCATCAATCAATAGTTTTGTTACTTCTGGATCCTCTGAATTGACATTAAATTTTCTATTTTTCTTTAACAGAATGTAAGATTTATGTATCATTAATACTGTATAATATGAAGTCTGTGAGAAAATTAATTTTATTATTATTATTAAAACAACGATAATGTAACATTGATATAATCATTTATGTCTATTTTATTCAATGAGTGATAATATTAAACTATTTGCCATTTATATTGAAATAAAATGACGCTTTAAATTATTATTAATTATTACATTGAACGCTATAATTACAACAATGTAAACGCCAATCAATTAAAAAAAAATATATAGTGTTTTTTTCTCTCTCTCTTAATATGAATGATGTATTAGCATTAATTAATCACATTTAATTATTTAACTTGTATGGTTTAATTGACGTGAAGATGATAACAATCGAAAATAAAAACCGTGTTATTCACTTTTA
This sequence comes from Philonthus spinipes, assembly GCA_963082785.1. Lineage (NCBI taxonomy): Eukaryota > Metazoa > Arthropoda > Insecta > Coleoptera > Staphylinidae > Philonthus > Philonthus spinipes. The sequence continues at coordinate 10,941,745 of OY720302.1, forward strand.
TTCATGAGTGAATACAACCATTTTTTTTTATTTTGACATTTAATTATTGATTATTTTTTTTGGAACACTCAAAGTAAACATATATATATAAACTTTATTAACAGCTATATACAAAAAAATTACAAAATAATGAAAATTACAAAGTTAAATATATATTTCTTCCTTTTATTTCTTAATCGTTTCTTCTTATCCCATATTGGGTGTCGAGTAAATATATAATTAATCGGGGCTATTCCGTATGAGAAATGTTAAGTTTAACGTTTACGTTATTAATTTAATTTAATTCACAATCTATGTATACCGGGTGCTGATCCAACCGCTCGATAATAGAAACTTATATGTAAAATCACACGTTTGCAGTTTTTTGTTCCCCTAATCATTTTAGAGCAAAAGCATAAGATATGCATATGATAGGTCAGTATTTATTTTAAAAATAGTACTAGTAGTATAAGAAAATTAAGATATAAATTAGTAGTAATTTTGCGCTATCAACAACTGTCAGTTTTGACTTTTCATAAAATCGCATTCCGTTTCGATATTTAAGTGCGCTTTTCAATTAAGTTATTCATAATAATTAGTAGTAATTTTGCGTCATCAACAACTGTCAGTATTGACTTTTCATAAAATCGCATTCCGTTTCGAAATTTAAGTGCGCTTTTCAATTAAGTAATTCATAATAATGAATTTATCAATTTATACGATTGCTGAAAAATACATATTTCTGAAGTGGTTTTATTCCAGTAGTAGTGTAACAGAAGTTTGAGACATTTCTGCTGGTTTATATCCCGATCGGCCGATACCCGCAATTTACACGATTCAAAACGTGATTTCACACCAAGCAAAATATGGATTCATTTTTAAACCCTGTCAGCCCTGGAAGAAGAAATTGTGCGAGATAATGTAAACGAAATAAACTTTAATAGACTTTGATTAAAACACTTGGTTTGTTTCACTGATTTTAATCAAAGTCTATTAATTAAATATGTGTCACCACGTGTTAAGTGAGAAATTAATTCAAAATAATAAAATAAACGTTATTGCTGCGGCCGTTGCAAATCCGCGCATTAGTATTCGGCAAATTATCTATTAAAAAAGCTGCTTAGACTGTGATGATAAAAAATAACGTATACGTTAAACTTAACATTTCCCTTGCATAATAGCCCCAAATATCTGTTAATTGGCTATCGACCTGGGGTCTTTCCGCCTGGCATTTCGTGTCTTTGTGTTAATGTCCTTGTCGTAAAAAAATATAATGATAACTGTCTGTGTTAAAAGCCAATATCGATTCTATTAGTAATTTAACTGCCATCAATGTGGTGAAGTTTAAAGTAAAATTTATATTGTAAAAGAATTAATAAAAAAATGTACTAATAGGAAAGACAATAGTTTTATTAAATTCTTCTCAGACTAAATACTTAATTTAATATACACAATCAATTAAATTGTCCCAGGGATAACAAAAAAAACATGTCCGTCATTTGCTGTTGGGTATTCACTACTTCCTGGTGCAATAATTATCAACCGTCCTTCCATGGCACAATCGTGGAAAAACGACGCGAAACGATATAACTGTTCGCAAAGGTCACATTACATTCAGTTGTTTCACCGCAGCTTTCAACCCACACACACTCTCAAACAACGCCGAGACGGTTATAATCCGGGAACGGTATTAAAATCCTCCTTCCTTTTTTTTCTCTGTAATTGCAAAATGTTATAAAATAACTGTTCGAATATATATAACAAACATAATAAGAGAAGCGAAATGAAGCGGATTTTGTTTGAGTCATGGTTGGTTTGAGCTGAGTTGTGTTGAGTCGACTGGGTATGTTCTGGTGACCTAATTTTTTTGTGATTGAATTTTTGTTATATATTTTTTGCTATTTAGAATAATATAAATCTCTAATTTCTGATTAAGGGTGCGGTTTAGACGAAAGAGATAGCTATATAAATATTGGCAATCACTAATTCGAGTTAGATTTCTGTTGTGATCAATGAATAATATCGTATTATACATTAATCTTAAAATAAGCAGAAATTTCATTAGGTGAATAAAAAATTATTTTAATGTTTAGTTTTGTAAAAAATAATTATGAAAAAACAATGAAAACTGATCAAATTTATAGCAAATTTTAAATAATATTTTTGCTAATAAAAACTTGTGCAATGAAAATTTCAAGCATTTCCATGAATTCTGCATTCAAATAACTTAGCAGTCATTAATTATTAATTTCATTATATCTTACAATTTTCTTTTCTAAAATGAACTAGTAAATTGACGTAATACACGAAAATTAACGATTTATTTTTTCATTTGGGCTGATACTTTATACTTGACAGATAAAAATTGTAAATTCATATTCATATTATTAAATCCAAAAGAATGGCTCTTTTCTCAAACAATTATTTCCGTTTTACTATATCACTTTCTACTAAACCGCAACCTTAATGTAATAATAATAAAAAGTCAATAAGATTTTTTTGTTAAAAGTAATGTGAAAACAAATCTGCTTAATAAATTATTTAGCTTAAGTAATTTCATATTATCGCGAATTATCTTTTTGAATGATTTAAAAATAAACCAAAACATACTGTACTAACTCGAATGTGTTTATACTTGAAACTAAAGCGGATGCATCATTCGAAAATAATGAGATCTGATTTGTATGTGATGGCTATATATCAGAAAAATAATCAATAACGGTCATAATAAGACATTTTTACTTTTTTTTGAATAACTCAAAAATTTTATTAGTGATATAATTTCTCGATATTAAAGTGTCATCAACAAACTGGTCAGTTATTCAAAGTAAAAGTGTTTTATCATTGTGAAATAATAGCAAAGTAGAAGCCTCTATTTTGTTATTATTTTTTGTTATAAAGTAGAAGCCTCTATTTTGTTATTATTTCACAATGGTAAAACAATTTTACTTTTTATAACTGCTGGCCCATTGCAATAAACAAATAATAATGGGCCAGCATACTACCCTGAGGCACACCAATAGTAAATATGCCTTAGATAAAAATCTTTAATCTATAGTTGTGTCAAATATTTGAGGCAAACATAATTACTGATGTACATTAGTATAGTTATTTTTAAATTGTGAAAATCGCAGTATTTGAAAATGTTGATGTTTGTTATTGCGAAGCTGGTGTCAACTTACCATTTAATCGATTAGGTTGCTGGAGGTGAACGTTTAAAAGAAGCAAGTTTTTGCAAAAATATAAATTACTTATAATTTGCATTGGATAATTCTTAATGGTTTTAAAAAAGACCTTACTCAATAACAATGCATAGAATCGCTTCGTGCAATTTTTAATAATGAAGCATAATCAGAGAAGCCTGATTGGTTTGCAAATTTTCGTTGTGGTCGTGCGTTCGTCAGTGATGAATATCGAAAAGGTCGACGAAAATCAGTAGTCATTGAGAGAAGCATCGAATACGATCCAAGAAGATTGACATATGACTTACATACAGATAGAGGTGTAGTATATATTTTCTTCACTGCATTTCTTGATGAAATGAAATTATAATTTTATTAAATAAAAAGCTTTCTTTATAACTTGTTATACAAACAAAGTTAAAAAGTGTTTTATTTAATAAACTCAAAACGTATAACCAAGTGAAAGCTTTAACGAAATTATAATATTAAATTATAATTAGTTATTTTGTAATTCCTTTGAGAATAGTCGTCATAGACCGAAACACGTGTCAGGAAAGTGAATATAACATGAAATTTTATTTTTTTAATTTGAAATTACCCAATAAGATAGAGGTGTATCTAGGTACATCGCAGACTGCACTACAATCAATTTTGCATGAACATTTATATGTGAGAAAGATTTGTTCCCGATGGATTACGCCCAATTTGATCGAATCGCAAAAAAGGCTCGTGTTGATTGATGTTACGACATTTAGAACTATTATTGATGAAGGTTTTTAAAATTAAATTACACTTGGTTTGTTTCACAATTTTTGTCTCTATTTACTCGACTAGTTTCGCTTTTTACGGCATTATCAAATTATCAAAAGCGAAACTAGTCGAGTAAATAGAGACAAAAATTGCGAAAAAAAAAAACAAGTGTAATTTAATTTTAAAAACCTTCACCAATAATAGTTCAATATGTTTCACCAAGTGATAAATGAGAAAGTCATTCAAGAGACATTTAGAAAATAAATCGACCGAGGACATTATTAGAGGATACGAAATTTAGATATATTCGCATGAAACTGAAAACTGTCTACTGTTTGTGTGTTTCATGATAAACCCAAGCTCAAGTTATTCGTTCACGGGGCATTTTCAAGAAAAATTTCATTTGTTTCTACGGTTGTACTGAACACGTCGCTATTATTTCTTTAGAAGTTCAAAGAAAATAAGAATATTAATGTTGAATTTGTTTACCAAGACTTTTCGATGAAATAGGAAAAAACAATCAAAAACGTTCGCATCATACTGACAATGTCAGCTTTCTATACAATGCGTTAAACTACTGAATATATTTGAATGAGCAAAACATAGAATTAATGTGTCATTGCCCGAATTCACACGATTTATGGCTTAATATTTTTTTCTGGTTTCCCGCTGTGAAACAAAAGTTGCGCGGACGGCGATTTTTATCACATCAAGAAACTGTTCGAAACTTTTAAAACATGTTTTTCCACATTTTCAGCCTCAGAGTGGAGAAAATGTTCATAGAATTGACCTTAAGAGGCAACGTTGCAAATTGTCCTTGAAGTTTTCTTATAGAATTTCTTAAAAAAATAAATGCGTGCATTTATAGAGCTTTTTAGAAGAGACCAGTAATTACCATTTTTTATGCAAAATCTTATGACTTTTTTCTAGAAGTAGTCTTAATCAAAAATATGAATTTATATTTTTTTAACATAATTATTTGTTGATTGACTTTTGCTCAGTTTTGGTTCATATTTATAATTCTATATGTTTTTTTTATTACGCTTAATATAACAAATCACTCGTAAACATTATAAGACGAATATTTCGAAAAGCAATAATATACTTTCTTTAAAACATATTCGTTTCTTTTTTTAACTTATTGCAATCATCGTAATTGCGTGCCCCAGACAAAGAAAAAGAAACTCGTGTAGTGCATTTTTACTTTCCCCAGACCCCTGTCCAAGGGAAAGTATTGTGATCGTGAAAATTTTCGAACTGCCAATTTCAACAAATATGCACGTTTTGAGGTCCCCTGAGTCCATTCCATCGAGTTTTGAAAAATGTCTGTGTGTGTGGCTGTGTGTTTCCGCGATAGCGCATAAACGGCTAAATGGATTAAGCCCAAACTTTATATTTAAGCTTTATATAACAGTAGAATGATCTGAAAAGCTTTTGGTAAGAATCAAAACTCATTAAGTGCAACTTTATTCTTATCAATTTTTCATTTTTTTAATTCGGATAGAAAAATGTTTCAAATAAAAGTTTTAGATCTTGGAAAATAAATATTTTCTGTTATAAAACTTTTATTGTAGGACCTCCGGTTTTCAGTTTATAAGCGGAAGAATTTTGGTTACCTGATAAATTCCCTTAGAGATTTTAATTATTGAAATAATTATTTTAATGACAAATAAAACGTCAAAGTGCCGTCATTCAACAAATTCGCAAACGCCTCCAGTTTGAAAAAATGAAGAAGAGTGTGGAGAAATGAAACCCATTGTAAGGTTAGAAATAACACACATAATTATAATATTCTTCTAAATACTCGGCTATAACTTTAAAAAACAACAATCAATTCTTTCTATTAATCATTTTGCTTTCCTATTAAATTTTCAATCAGAAACTTATTTGACCGTATTCACCGGGGAAAGTACCATGATGGACACATCACCATTTTTTTTCAAACAGGGTAGTACGCCTAATACTGATTATTACTACTACTATAATATCTTTATTAAAATAAATAAACTTAATATATATTTTTTAACAAAATCTATAAAAATGTTTCCTTTTCAAAAGGGCTATCGACCCTAAATCTTTCTGCCCGGGGTTAGGTGTGGAACTGCATTTGTTTCGAGATAAAGGTTTGAAAGTAGGGTGGAAGGAGGATATGTATTCGTAAAGGGTTATCAGCGGGTTTTTGTATTATGGATTTTGTTAGGGTTTTTAGGGATGTACATTTTTTTACGATATTCGTAATTCGATTCTTTACATGCAAATTTTTGCGAGAAATCGAAGACTATTTTAAATAAGGGTGATTTGGTAGAGGAGTACATTGGAAGGATTATGAACAGGATTTTGTGGGTGCCGAAGTTTAGTCAGGGCACGGATAGAAGATCTTTCAGCAATTTCGAAGTTGTTATATATACAATCATCCTTTTTGTAGTATTTACATATACATATATTATACAATATATTTGATATAAACTTATAAATGGCTATCGACCTTAGGTCTTTCAGCAACGAGGTTGTTAAAATTGCTGATTATTATTTATTTTCATTTTAAGTGACATAAAAGTCCATATACCGCATCTAGAACAAATTTTACATTTTAATTTTATTTATCAGAAATAATAATTTGATTTTATAATATAAAACTTCCATTTCAAGAAGAATTCAATGAATGTGATGTAAATTTGATTACGGTTAATGTATATTAATTAAGAATCCAAGCCTGCGCCTTTCTATAAATAGAAACGTAAATAAAACTGGTAATCACGTGAATTCGAAACGTTTATTGACGGCTGTTTTGGAATTTTGGGACGCCCACGTGGAAACCGGGCCAATAGCTCAACAGAAAATTTATTCACACACAAAATAACACACCGACTGCGTATCGATATCAACGACCTTTTTGGAATGCTTCGCATTCCACAGATGTCAGCCGATTTTCGATTACTGAATTTTTCAAACTTTTCTCAACTCACTAAAATTATTTAAACAATATGCTACCACAGGTGTTAATCGATATTCGATTATTGAATATTCCAAACTTTTCTCACTTACTGGATTTATTTAAACAAAATGCTTAAAAAGAAAATTGCAAATTTTTAATAGACGTTGATTAAAACACTTGGTTTGTTTCACTGACAAAATCAGTGAAACAAACCAAGTGTTTTAATCAAAGTCTATTAACTAAAAATGTTTCACCACGGGTTAAGTGAGAAATTAATTCAAAATGCCAATTTTTTACACTTTTATATTTTTTATGATTTAAAAGCGGTAATCACTTTTAATAACAGAAAAAAACTATTTGTAAGTATAACAACGGTTTCTCAAGCTTCGCATTTTTTTATTGCAGAGATACTGTCACAATTATTTCGCAAACACTAATTTAGAAAATTTTCACAATTATGTCTGAACCCACTAAAATTATAAAAAAAATCTAACTCTTTATTGACACTTTTAGATAGAGGGCTAAATTGTAATAATAGAAAAGTATTTATATTTATCAATTCGCACCGACTTATTTGATGACAAATAAGAGAAAATATCATAGCTTGAAATTTCTCGAGTCACACTTTTCCTAATTACACATTCAATAACAATGAAAGTACGGTCGCAATTAACTCGCTATTTACATCGACTTATGTGTGCGTCTTATTATTCCGAAGAATGTGGACGAGGAATGTCATTTCCGCTCGACGCAAAAAAAGGAGTCTCCGCTTTCTATATCATAAAACATTATTTACAGCAGTTAATGGTAATAATGCGTAATTGGATTTCGAATTTACCGCCGCCGACGATGGTTTTAATAGCGCGCAGTTAAAATGTTTTACTACGTATTAAGAGTGGCACAAATCGTCATTTCGTTTTGGAATTTGAAATTAAAGAATGAGTAGATTTTTTTATTTAAATTATATCCAACAGACTTAAAATTGATATTAGAAAAAGATTACTTGTTCCCTTGGTCACAGTTATTTAAATTGAATTAAATAAAAATACAAAAATACAGAATAAAACACTTTGTTTATTTCACTTAATAATCACTTAATAATATTAAGTGAAATAAACCAAGTGTTTTATTATAACTCAATAAAACACTTTTAACTTTGTTTGCACAACTAAAAAAAAATAGTGCAAACAAAGTTAAAAGTGTTTTATTGAGTTATAATAAACCATGTAGAACCAAGTGGAAGCCTTAACAATTAACAAGTGTTTTATTCTCACTCACATTTAATTAAGTAATAAATTTTTATAAATAGATTTTCAAAAGGGTGCATAATTAAATTATTTTATCAATTTATTGATTTCTTCTAACCTTTTGGCATTCCGCATGGTGCTTTCGTCCTCGAGCTGTCCAAAAAGTCCAAATCATATTTCCTGGCCGGCGGAAACGTCAGCGCCACGTGGCTCAAAGCGGGCGCCACGAAGTACAACAGCACCGCCACTAAAGCCCCCAAAGAGCCCCTCCTGGGCTCCATTGCACTCCACCAACTATCCTTCACTCACGCACATTAGTCTTCAAGATAGAAACAAAAAATCGCACGTAACACCTGAAACAAATAAACGAGGTCAATGAAGTTGAATTATTCCCTTATTTGATTGTTCGATTTTAATAAAGTTTTATGTAGAAATTATTTGAATAATTGAAAAAATATATATGGGTACGGATTTCTTGAATATTTGAGGCTCGCACTTTGTGGTAAATTTTCAATATTAAGATAAAGAAAACACTTAATAACTTTTTTATGCCACTTCATTATTTTTCACTGTGAGTAGTTTCCATTACAGGGTATTCATTTTCAAACTAAGTCCAAATAAGAAAGGTCGACCATATCAGAGGAATAATGTTAATAAATATGACCATGAGAAAATGCTGGAAATAATTTTCAAGTTCGTAACTTTTCCGGGCGCAATGAATAGTCGAAAATACAACACTGCTATTATCTCAACAATAAAAAATAAATAAAATGATATATAAAGGGTGATCTTCATTATTTGGACACCCAGTACTTATATTACCAATTTTATACTGCTTTAGCACTCTTCAAAGAGGGAGTCAAATCTGGTCATTAATTAGGAAAATTCCGGATTAAAATTTGCTTAGTGTATTTTCAGTATTTCCAATAAACTTTTAATTTATTATTATTATTTTTTTTATTTTTAGTTTAATTTTGAAATTTCGACCACTTTGTCCGATGTATACGCCTTCGCTACCTCTTAATTTTATACTATATATACCCATAAAACTAAGATCCAAGGGAAAGTATTGTTATCGTAAACATTTTCGAATCGCCATTTTTCAACGTTTTCTGTTCCCCTGAGTCCATTTCATCTAATTTTTAAAAATGTCTGTGTATGTGTTTGGCTGTGTGTCTAATATTATTATTATTTAAATAATTATTTTATGTCAAAATGAAACGTCATCTTTCGCAAACGCCTCCAGAATTTTCAAGAAGTGTGGGGAAATTTTATGAAGCCATTTTAAAGTAAGTAATAACAAACTATATTGTAATGTTCTTCCAAATACTCAGCTTTAACTTTAAAATGTATACTATATTATATAATTACTATTATTATTATTACTTATTATAAGTTTTTTTTTATAACATTGTCCTGTAATTGTTTCAGCTGTTGGGCAATAAAGTTATTATTATTATTATTAAAAAATACAACAATCCATTTTTTTTAAATTAATACTATCAAATGTTCATTCAAAAACTTATTTTATTGAATTCAACGGGGAAACTGCCATCAAGGTCAAATCACCATTTTTTTATAAACTCACCCCAAACCACTTCACGCACTCCAAAATAACTGAAACGAGAGTATAAACAGTGTACCAACATTTTACGATAATCTGATCAATTAAATAGAAATCCATTTTACGAAAAATAAAAATTCAATTTTAATGTTAGGAATTAAATATGCATCAAATGTAAATGTCACTGTCAAATGGCTATATATATATATAATCTAAAATCCCCATCTACCATAATGGTGGTGTAGGGGTCAAATGGCTATAATACATGATCCATTATGAAAGTAATGCTCATGGTTTTATTAAAACTGAAACTGTCTGGGAAATGTGGTAGGGAGGTTGTCCCTCGAACGCAGCCGTTCACCCGATTTACAAGTACGCAAGACATGCGCGAAGCTTGTTCCAAAAGTGTGGACGGAACATCAGAAAAACCTAAAGTTTCGCATTTCATTCAAATATGCCACATTTATTAATTCTAACAGCAACCCGAGACAAATCCTGAATGTTACAACCAAAAAACGAAAAGGCACCAAGAAAGCGCGAATCATCCATTTTGAGTTTGAACTGCAGATTATCTGTCAATTCACACTATTGAATTTGAAGTTTTTAGGGTGCTTCAACAAAATTGGTCATTTGCGTCGAAACTCAGACTATTACTTGTCAGTGACGTCTGGGCGGAACTTATTCCAAAAGTGTCGAAGGAAGATGAGACGAACTTAAAGTTTCGCACTGTTAAACACATGATTTAAAATATCCCACATTTTATTAATTCTAACAGTAACCAGAGATGAATCCTTAATGTTGCAACCCAAAAACGAAAAAGACACCAAGAAAGCGCGAATCATCCATTTTGAGTTTGAACTGCAGAGACAATCTGTCAATTCATACTTTTGATTTTGAAGTTTTTTTGGACGCTTGGACAACATTGGTCATTTACACCGAAAATCAGACTATTACTTGGAGGTGACGTCTGGGCGGAACTTATTCAAAAAATGTCAGATCAGAAAAACTTAAAGTTTCGCACTGTAAGATATTGGATTCAAAATATGCCACAATTTATTAATTCTGACAGAAACCGTAAAATCCTGAATGTTACGACACAGAAACGAAACGGCTCCAAGAAATCGCGAATCATCCATTTTGAGTTTGAACTGCAGACTACTGAATTTGACCTTTTTATGGCGCTTCAACAATATTGGTCAACCGATCTATTGTGAATCCCCAATATCTCAGATGACTAGCTCAAGCTTCGCCTCCTTGATTAATCCTACTAACCCTCACAGTGAGTCTTTGGTGTGAGTTCCGACTTGACTCTATGCAACATTTTTGATTCCCCGATTGAAGAGATAAATGAAAGGAAACATTAAGAGACATCGGAAAAGAGCCAAAAGCATGTTAAACGTTGCTGAGACATTTCAGTGGAAGAATGGTACCTGTTGAGGAGGATTCCTTATAGGCGTGGCAAATACGTCTCCGGAAGGGAATTGATGCAGAAGGCGAATATCTCGAAAAATTTTAAGCATTTATACAGGTTTGATCAATAAATATATTTCTCACAAAAAATACGCATTACTTTCAAAAATAAAAATACTGTTATTCCTTTCTTCACTATTTAAATAGTAAAGTAAGAAATGACAGTATTTTTAATTGTGATTAATCGCTTTATGTAAACTTAAAACTATACAGTTATGCAATACTTTTATAATAAACAATGTACGAGGGTTCGTTTTTATATTCACGGACTGAGCTATTTTGAATTATGATGCAATTTTCGATTATGTTGTTTTTTTAAAGATATATGCCTTGGTATCTTGTATGGCAATTTACAAAATAATTCCAACATTAATAATATTAATAATAATTGTTTCACTGATATTGTTTAAATCAGTGAAAAAAACCAAGTGTTTTAATCAAAGTCTATTAATTAAATATATTTCACCACGGGTTAAGTGAGAAATTAATTCAAAATATTAATTCTATTATCTGTCAGTTTATAAGTCGCGCATCGAAATGACTAAAATTGAATAGCGGGCTGTAATAAAATTCATAATAAATTAAGGAAAACTCCGAAAAAAATAATCGTGAAGAGATATTGGCTGTATCCCGGGGTAATTTCCCTTCCAAGTCAATTATTTGCGATTGGTCAAAATTGTTTAAATATGGTCGAGAATCACTGGACAGTAACGAACAGTACTGAGAGCCATTTTGCGAAAAGAAAACAATGATTTTTATATTGGATTAAAGATTTTATTTAAGCGGTGTTATACCTGTATTCAATAGCAGAGGAACTGTGTTGAAAAATAAAATTTAGTATTTTCTCTAGTCTTCTGTTTTCATGCCCTATCCGGGAATATAAAAACCATCCCTCGTATATAAACACAAATACAGTTTCAAATTGAAACTCAAATTAAGTAAAAATACAATTTCAATTTAATTAAATAATTAATTAATAAATCAAATGTTTAAATACATGTATCAAGATAGACAAACTCTCACGCCGGCTGTTAATCATTCGAAAAGCACGTTTTGAATCTTTTTTTTTTTTTTCGTTTGTAATTTATGTAACATTTAGGTTGGTTATAGAAAGCGAATGAATTCACGAGAAGGTCGTTTATGGAAATCACTGGTGATTCCACTTCCATTCGCTGCTCGCTCGCGGAAATAATTCCTCTTCGCCAGTTTCACCAAGGAAGCCAACGGAATCCACATCCAGAAACAGACACCGGACAACTAAAGGAAGTGCGTAAAAGAAAATAATTCGCAGTTGAATTCGCGCTTGTTGTATTTGATTATTTATTAATGAGTGCACATTTTAACTCGAATGTACTTAAAACTATATGTAAATACAGCGAAGGAGAAAAAAAAACTGATATTTGGATATTTTCCTGAATTTTGTTTCTTACATGAAAAAATCTCCTTAAAAATTGAAGAAAAAAAAACGTGATATTTAGATATTTTCCTGAATTACAATAAAAAAAATTATATTTAGATATTTTCCTGAATTTTGTTTGTTACATGAAAAAATCTCCTTAAAAATTGAAGAAAAAAAAAAACGTGATATTTAGATATTTTCCTGAATTTAGTTCGTTACCTGAAAAAATCTCCTTACACTTTTTAACGAAAAAATCTCCTTACATTTAGGAGATTCTTTCAGGTAACGAACTAAATTCAGGAAAATATCTAAATATCACGATTTTTTTTCTTCTATTTTTAAGGAGATTTTTTCATATAACAAATAAAATTGAGGAAAATATCTAAATATTAGTTTTTTTTATTGTAATCCTGCAATTTACAATTGCAAGGAGATTTTTTCAGATAACAAACTAAATTCAGAAAAATATCTAAATATCATGTTTTTTTCCTTCTGTTTTTAAGGAGATTTTTTCATGTTCCACGTTTTTTTTTTTTCTATTTTTAAATCTTCTAAAATGTAAGGAGATTTTTTTTCATGTAACAAACTAAATTCAGGAAAATATCTAAATATCACGTTTTTTTTTTCTATTTTAATTCTGCTTGCTGGGAACCTATTAAACGGCTAGCAAAGCTTTATATAAAATATGTGGCAGTGCAGCAGGTTTCCCAACAAGGGACTATAAAGGCTAATCCGCCGAGACATTTCTCCAGAAAATCGAGTAATGTACGCCAAACTTGACAAAACACATGTACTGTTTTTTTTCTATTCTATATCGTTCTTTGATGTCATTTATTGTGTTTAAACTTTCTCCTACGGTTCATTTTTCTGCCCGCTTTTAAAATATTTTCTAACAATCAGAGACATTTTTCTGAATAGCGCATACACTTTATTCTTCTCTAAGTTTTTTACGTCTAACTGAATTCTGTCATATCTTTGCTATTATTAACTGGTCTACTTCTTGAATATTTTTTTAACTTAAATCGTAACTTTAAAATATTATTATTTTTTTAAATATCGCCCCCTGCTCGAATACGCGGCCATCCTTTACTGCAATCCTCACCCCTCCAGTTTGCGTAACTTGGAAATTGCGGAACGGTCAGCCCTAAGAGTACTAACTAAAATCTAACACGTTAATAATCCTATGCACAATCCTTCCTATACACTTCTTTGTCATAAATTCAACATTCGTCCTTCCTAGAGCGCCTAAAAATCCTCTTGCTTAAGTTTTCCACAAATCCTCACTTATCCACTCATTTTAAGCACTTGTGCATCCCTCATAATCCTAATACAAATACCAAAGTTAATCATGTAAATGTATCTATAGTCGTAAACATTATAATTTAGTATATAAATAAAGGTGTTAGTTATTATTATTATTTTCTGGTAGCGAATCTTTAAGTTTTTTTAATATTTGAATATTTATCTTTATTAGTTATTTAAAATATTTTAATGTACGGTGTTTGTTTTCTTAAAATTATCGTGTCTAAGTAATTTCTAAAACAAAATTGCGTAATCCGCATAAACTCTTATCATTATTTCAAAATGTTTTTATCATGTACAGCAGAAAGCGTAGACAAGGATTTGTCTACGTTTCTACAGAAAAATTGCAAATTATCTCTTCCAACCAAATCGAATAATCTGTAACGTTTCGCTCGGCATGATGGACAGGATATTCTTCCAGAGGTGAACAGGAACAAATACCAGGAGAACACAAAAGTAGAAACAAGAGCGAATATCAAGAGAACACGGATACTTCCAAAAAAATCAACTTGGCGGAGAAAAAATAGTTGGCACATCCGATAAAGGAAAAAAAACTATTTTCATAAAAAATATATAATAACGAATAATTCTGTGTTTAGAGAAGTATCATAATATCAGATATTATTTTCATTCCTAAAAAATCTTAAGTCTGATTTGTTGTTCTATAAGTAAACAACATCCCTTGTTACAAGAAATATATAATATAAGTGTTATCTTACGTGTTCTGAAATGAATATGACATTTTCTTTGAAAAGATAACGCAAGCGCCGACTACTGCCTAATTTCATGTGTAACCGTCAACAATTTGGGTCTACAAGGTAGACGGCCGAGAACCGTTGTTTCGTCCACTAAAGACATGTGAACTTGTCCTGTTTATGGGAACATGAAATGAAATTCATTTAATAAAATGTTGAACCGCCATTTATGTAGCGTATGGTGATGGACATTTTGGTTTTTCGAATCTCATCTGACTAGTGTGTTCTATATGCAATGCCAATCCGTTCAACCGCTTTCATCAAGGAACACACTGGTCTGATGAGGCTAGAAAAACCGAAATGACCATCACCATGCGCTAGATGAATGATGGTTGGATATTTTAGTAAATGACATTTTCTATAATAATAATAGTAGACAGAAAGACCCATGGTCAATAGCCATTTATGGATTAATTAAATTTGTGTGATATACTTAATCAAAAATTGAGATGTTCTTGTAAACTTAATTGTTAATAAATATTGTTATATGTATATAATAATAACATTTATTGCCTAACAGGAAACCAGTTCTCAATTAAAAGACAATTACATAAATACAAAAGCTTAGATACCAAAAACATCAAGATTAAAACTAGATAGCTATATAACTACTTACAAAACAAAGAAATGATTTCAAAGATTGATAAACTAGATTACAAGTTGTTGCAAATTATATCAATAGGTGATTTTAAATCGTAGCAAGTTCTACTATGATATAATTTAAAATAAATATCTTATTTATATATTTTATTAACATATATATATAACAATCTTTATTAACAATTAAGTTTACAATAAGGTAACAAACATTGATTATGTATATCACACAAAAATTAATTAATTGTTAAATGGCTATCGACCAGAGGTCTTTCTGCCCTTTTATTAATATTTTATATATTATAGTAATATAATGAGGCTCTTAATATTTGAAATATAATTATTGAAAATAATTGTTGGCAAATCTAAATTCTAATTTGAAAATCATACTGCATCGCAATTTGAATTAATCGTGGGCGATCGGATTTGCAAGTCGCCTTGGATGGAAGACCTCAATCAACCGCGGCGAGATTACATGCATTGTCGGAAAATCGGCTTTCGGTCGGCGTGCGTGGAATGCGATTATGTAAAAATAAGAAGAAGAAAAAATACGCGTGATGAAATTCTCGTACGCACCCAGTATGTGCAGAATGCGAGTGTTATGAAATTCAATGAGTTGTTGTTGTTACAAGCCGTTTATGGTTGTTTTTTCTATTTAATATCACATTTTTTACTGTTTCCTTGAAGAATACAGGAATAAGCTACCACGCCATTTTAGATTGTATTTCAGAAAACAAGTCTGTTATTCCTTGCTTCACTTTTTTTTATTTTTATTAACATAGCCAAAGTGTGCCAATTCTTCTCAATTTTTACATTAGAAGCTACTACGATTTCTAAATCGATAGAATGGTATTTGAAAAGCGTAAATAATATTGCTACCTCCAAGAGTATTATTATTTATACCGACTCGCTTTCCGCGATAAATACGCTAAAGAGCTGCAGTTTTAAGACTCCAGTTTTATTAGATATTAACAGGTTATGTCACGAATTATCACTTTCATTTTTTTTAAATAAATTTTGTTTCGGTTAAGGCTGATACTGGTATTCCAGATAATAAAATGGAGGATGGAGGATATAATAAACATTCCTTACATATATAAAATAAATCTGAATAAATCTCGTATTTGATTTAAAGTTTTTTTTAGAATTTGATCTCAAGGTAATACTTTAGGTAAACCTGAAATTCTACTGCTTTACTATTTGTATTTTTGTTGTTTATTTCTATATTTTTATGTATGCGTTTTTAATTGTTATTTATACACACAATAAAATATTATTAAATATTTTATTTTTCGTATAATATTTATAACCCTATTTATTAAATAGTGAATTTCCATTAAGAGATTTTGTTATTATTTCAGTTTCCATCATTGAAAGAATGTTTTTTTTTTATTTTTAGGGCACTTCGACATCTCGGGCCATTCGCGTCGATTATTATCCATACTGATTTTTCTTAGCGAATTTAATTTTCACAATCCTCAATGAATCCCACAGTGTTTTATGTAACCAACGATTCCGATGGTACACTTTTTAAAGAGCGCCTTGTTACTTGTTGAAAACTGTGCCGAAAGCCTCTGAGCAGTAAACGTGGATTCGAATAGACTTTCACTGCTTCTCGCATTTCGTTTCGCAATGCTCAATTTAAATCGTACTTTATTTCTCACTCCCGAAATCAGCGAATGTACAGAGAATTCACATAAGGAATTTTTAGTGGAAATCAACTATATAATTAAACAATCTCCACAACTACATGACTTATATAGTATGCATTGAATAAAATTTGTATTATTAGTGTATATTTTTGTCTAACAAACAGTAAGTAAGTAATATATATTTCTTTCTTAACTTCGTTATTTTAAATACTGTAGTGCATATTTGGTGGTGTCACAAATGTAAAACTTTTTTTTATTTTTGGAGAAATCGAAAAACGGTTTTCGCAGCCAGTTTTTAATGATCAAAATAATGGCAAAGAAAAAAGTATCTATTCGTTATAGTTATAGTAACCGGAAGTTGACGACGAGTCATTTTTCGATGGTGCCTCTTACTCCGTTATTATTAAAAATTACAAAATAAAATAAGAATTTTTCAAAACAATATTTTAATAATAATAATATTTATTGCCTCACAGGAAACATGTTTTCAATTTCATGTTATATAAACAAACATAGATAAATACAAATGATATAAAAGCGTAAACATATAATATATAAAAAAGTATTGAATTTAATCTGGCAGGAGAGACGATAGGGGATCACAAAATATATCAAATGCCTGCAAACCATTTGATTAAATATGTTACAAATAACACCTACAGCGGATTTAGAGCTGTATAATGTTTTGCTGTGCGCAATATAAAAATGTACCTTATTTTTGCTCTTAAAAGTTAGAACATGCAAGTTTATAAGTTTTAGGATATCCGGTAAATAAAATAATCTTTAATTTTATTTTCGATTTATGTCCTTGAAACAAGATTTTATCAAAATTAATTGATTTGATTTAATTTAAATTATAAATTATTAGAATTAGGTTTATCTGATTTAAAATAGAATAGTATATTTAAAATATGTTATGTTCAATTATTTGTCAATTTTATATAAAAAAATATAATACAAAAAATGTTAAAAGAGCATATTGTGCTAGAAAATTTTCTATTTTTAATAATATTTTTCAAATTTTATTAAACACTCATTGATTTCCACTTAAATATTCTTCGGTATATTCTCAATACATTTGTTAATTTTTGTGAGTGAGCATTTAAATTGGCTGAAAGATCGATTGTCGGTAGCCATTGAGGAAAATATGATATAATATGTATTGTATTATACCTAGTGCAAATTTTACAATAAAGTTGATTGTATATAGAATTGAAATTGAGCACTGCGAAACGATTATACAATTAATAAATTCAAAACATCACTAATATTTAAATTATATAAGAAGTTAGTAGAAAATCAGCTGCTCTTTGAGTCTGTAATATTTTCATTTTATCTTCTTTTTTACTTTAAAAAGCAATTGTGTTTCGCAAGTTTAAATCTCGAATCACGAGTGGATCCGCAAATAGTAATGGTTGTATTCAATTATGTAATTCCATGTGTGAGTGTGTGTGTGTGTGTGGGAATTTGTAATTTTAATAATGGGCGCGAGCGATACGTGTTCTGTGTGTGGAAAGTAATTCGGTTACAACACCATCTCTGTGTTTGCATTAAAGCTTCCTACATTTTTTCACCGCCTGAGAAAACCGTTGCGTAAAAGCGCGCCGGCTTGAATAAATCCACAGTTGGACATAGATAAAACCAGGTAAAGTTGTCTAATTGAATCGACTGAAAGGTTCAGTATTTTAAAAAATAATAATTCACAATTGTAAGTATTGATTTTTTAATTGGTTAAGAAATTCGAAAATAAAATTGTATAACAGAAAAACAATAATCGATAAAAATAAATCCAACCGTAATTAAGTCTAGATTACTCATGCAAAATTTCATTTTTGTTTTGTTTATAGATTAAAAAAGTGTTTGAAATGAAGGCGGGCTCATTTTAGAAGGCAGAAAAGAACATTTCTGAGTTTGATTTCGAAATAATATATATATATACACATATTCTTCTATTCTTCTAAACTCTTTTATGTTTTCGTTTATAATTTTAATATAAACATTGTTCCTAATTTATAACATTACTTAATGAATTTTGCAACCTTTGCGTAACGACACAAATGCGTTGATTTAATGGCGCGTTTTCGAGTCGTTACAATTATAATTCCTTTATGAGCCATTCCATTCATGTACGCTGAATTCTTGACACACTTTGTAAGGACGGGGCATTATTGCAATCGATTTTTAATTTATTTTAATTCGATTTACACAAGAATCGATTGCATTTTAAATAACAATAGTTTGATTTAATTAAATCAATATACTTTCACGTGTCAACTTTTCTTTGGTGGATGGACTGCAGTTTCGTTTTGTCTACCTCGTATAATCAAATTTGTGACAATTTCACATTGGAACTAGGCAAAAATGAGTGTTTCGCGTTTTTGTTTTATATAAAATAAAAAAAAAATTGGCATATAAAAACTCAATATATACAATATTTTATTCTCTATTCTACTCTTCTTTTTATCTTATTCTCCCAACCCAATCTCGCATAAAATCTTTACCCAAGCTCTATTCTCTCTCATCCATTCGGTTATTCTTCTATTTCTCTCCAGTCATTCCTAAATGCCCCTTGACACTTCTCTTCCAAATGACTCCACGTTTACCTCCCACTAGCGCATAACACACACCTACGTTATCTTTCGCCCATCCACATTTTCCTTCTCTTCTCATACGAACCGCATTTTACTTATGCCAGGGTAATCTTGTCTTCACTTATTAAGTCACTATTAGTTAAGTACCCTGGCACCCTCCCAAACACTTGCTACCTTTCATACTTTGGGTTATATGTGCTTTGTCCGATACACCCTTGTCTCTCCTGTATCTCCACCTCTCTCCACTTCACTTTCATTCATGCCTCCATTTTTATCTCATTCTCCAACCACTCATTCATAATATTCTCCGACACTGCCCTTTCATACATCTTTCTTTGTTTGATCCTCCATTCAATCAACCCTATTCCAATGCACATTCTCCATACCTTTTTCACCAATCTCTCATTGTCCAATCCACACAACTTCATCTCATAATTCACCACTCTCTCCATTGACTTCCAATGTACCCTCATTATATTAGATTTTCGAAGCAGAATGTAACCAGCGGTTGATCTTTCCACCTTGTGAATCTGCTTCAGGAACAACCACTGCTATCTCTCAATGCATTTATACTCTCCGATAATTAAAGTTCACAAAACGAGAATTTTAACCGAAAATATTTTAATTACCCTCCCAAATACTCTCCTTTATCAAAAGAGCAATTTACGCCCTATTAAAGAGCGCCTTGAACTCCTCTCCTTTAAATTTGCTACGAACCCACATTTATCCCACCTAATAAAACACCTCTGTATCCCACGGAATCCTAACATTTTCCCAAAATACAAGTTTCCACCATCTACCATTTATCAATTCATTTCATCCAACAATGCACCGACAAGAACGAGACATAGACAGGCTGAAAGACCTCCGGTCGATTGCCGATTCATAATCTACAGAATATAATTCTATTTTTTGTATATTATTGTACATACATATACACATTTGAATAAAGATGGTTAGTTACTTATTATAATTTTAATAATAACAATATTAGATTAGGTTGTAAGTTCAATAGGGTAATGCCTGACACAACAATCATACAGTAAATGTCGGGGCATATACATTAATCCGAGACCGGCCAGTAGTAGTCGACGCCGGTAAAGTGAGAGGGGTTTTTAGTCGGTAGTCTCCACAGCCAAAAAAATAATTCTCCCATATAATAAAAATATAAACCCCAAACGTAAATTCTTCAGTATAATGAAACCATTAATTTCATTCCATAACTTCACTACATTCCTCTCAATTTAAATACGTAATTATTGTATAAAAATAGAAGAATGCATTAAAAACTTTGACAATTTTTTTCGCTAGATTTCTCTATTATATCTTTTTGCCTATTATTCTTCTTGCGCGATTTAAATGTCCCTTGCTGTTTTGCTCTGTTGGCCATCTTTCTGCCTCATTAAAAATGTATAGAAACAATTTATTTTTGAAGATGAAAAAAAAAAAGAAAGTTTCTGTGAACTATCTCCTATTATTTTTATTTCCATTTTATTTTTCGCTCATCATCTTCTTTAATTAGTTAATTTAATAAATAAATCATAAGGCAGGCGCAGATGTTAAAGTTATGCGAACATTCTATTTTAAAATAAACAACGAGGGATTGGATTGTCTTTCGTAAAACAATCTTATAAATAATTGATGGTGTTGTTAGGTTGTAATGCGGCCGCGATTAAATTGCAGAAGGTCGGTTTTTAACTTGCGCAATAATTCTTTTGTGTGTGATTTTTTTTTCATTCTTCGCCAGGCGGAAATGAATGAATGATAAATAATAATAATAATAATAAAATAGGCGTGATGTGGGCGGTAATTCACACCGGGAGTAATTGTTTCATGGGGAATTATTAGGTTAAAACATGTCTATCCATACGCTATATTGTGGTAGATGAACTATTTAAACGTTGAAAAAAGAATCATTTGAATAACTAATTAATATTAATAAAAATTGTAGTGATGTTTTCGTCGAAATGAGCATTACCCTCGTCGACTAATTTCAGATAGACGCGATTATGCAAGTTCGTGAGTTAAACCATAGCACATATTTTTTCCCCTTAAATATCTGAGGTAATAGAAAATATAAAAAGAATACTTCTTAGAAGGATCAGAAAATAAAAAAAAAACAAGAAGATTAAGGACACAATTAATTGTGAAAGAAAAATACAATTTTATCAGTTAATATTAACTAAATGAATTCAATTAAAAGAATAAAAAAGAAAATAATTAATTATTGATTATTTCCATCATCAACCACCCCAACAACCTCAACAATATACACCCTGATACCCATCGGCGGGTTCTCCTTGCCGATTTTCAACGGGTTGGTCAGCGACTCTCTGAAATCTCTTGGAATGCGCATTCCAACAGTTCATAGATTGTAGTCAGCATGACGACAGACCACAGGTTTATGATGCAACTTCTAGCACTCGCCGGCATGAAAAAAAAAATGGCCATCGGCCACCACATTGGCGAGAGAGCTCATATCACCGAGCGAGAGCAGAATATGCATTCCAGAGACCAAGAGGAGCGTCAATACTTCATCAACATCGAAGATGACAAAGCTGATGAATTCAATAGAGTGAGAAAGCAAGGCGAGGAGCTGTTCTGAGATACCACGGTTGACTTCGGGATCATCACTACATAATTATGATGGAGCAGCTATGGCAGCCCTCAGCCATAACCGCTGGTCCGAGTCGTTTGTATATGGAAAGGTTATCGGATTCGATGGTGTACCCCAGAATTGGTATCAGATCGTCACTGTTGGCCCTGCCCTCTTCTAGCTCACCAAGCACGATATCTTCAAACCTAAGCTCTTACCATCGTCCGGAACAAAAGCATGTGAGAAATTACAAAAATATCAACCACCACAACCATCCTGTCCTCCGCCAATGAATGAGTAATCGACACTCCCCTGCACACCTAATATTTCTAGTAGCTTCTTCGCGCCTTCGTTCCTCTGCAATATATACTAACATAATTTTACAAAAAAAAGATGTTTTAGAAAGATAGACAAACATTAATTTTCTGCGTACATCCAGCAAAGACGAGTTTTTATGGGAATCTATAAATTGTGTATAGGCCACCACCATTTTTTAGAAGAAATTCCAATTCTTTAGAATGAAACTTGCTTATCCAGCATATCCATTACTTTTGTAATGGGAATTTAAATTGAAGCTAGTTTCAAGTTCTACTGGTTTTTTATCATTCCATTGTATCACAAGAATTTCGCTTTTCTGGTCAAATCTAAAATCATAGAAGCCTTGATCGGTGTCGTTTGTCATCTGATTGCTAGAAACTACTACTACAATATCTTTATTCAAAGTTATTTGTTTTACATATATTTACAATATATTAGGTATATTGGTTTCTTTCTTGCTTGCTTGAACAGGCTATCGACCTATGGTCTTTCCGCCAAAGATTGCTAGAAATTAATGAACATTTTTGTGTTTTATTTTTCAGGATGGTTTGGTTATTTTTAATTTCATTTCTCTTAGCTGGCTAGTGAAATATAATATCAAAAAAAGTTCGTGGTTTTAATATTGATCAGCAGGTATTGCACAAATTAGTTTTGTAATGACTCGAACTCCTCGTGATTATATCAATAATCACTGCAACTATATAAGCACCAACGTTTGTAACAAAATTTGATCGGTTTTCCTCGCATAAACATTTTTACAGAAAGTCTTCTATAATATCCGATCATCATCTCATGTATTGATAAATGGGCATAACATATAAAAATATGGTCGTAGTTTGAATATATTATTATTACACTAGATAGTAATTTTTTTATTTTCTTGATATTGGCATCGAATTACACACTAAAGACACATCCCCGTCTGGAATTTGTTCCCAGTACATATTCTCTTGAGGAAGCCTATTGCAACTGCTAAACAATAAAGTGCCAAAAATGCCAAAGTATATTTTAGATTATTTTTTGTTGTTCATATGCTTTGTTATTGGTCATATAGTACGATCAATAATATCTTGTGAGAAAAAATCTTGAAATATTTCAACCGCTGTTTTACCGTATTACAGAGAAGTAATATTTTCAAAATTATCTTTGGAAATATTATTTACCGTTTTATAGAGAAGTAACATTTTCAAAGTAATATTGTATTGAATTCTATGTCCACTCCGGTTATCTTGCAACTATTCCAGAAATTGAAGATTCGAATTTATTGTTCACTTCCAGCAAACTGGGATTGCTTACATAATTTACATTTTTTGTAGCCAGTGCTTCATCATCGCTGCTCAGTTCTGGCTCATGTACAACAAGAGGCACACATAATTCTAGGGTACCTATAACATCTTGTCAAGGTTATTTTCTTCAAAATAATCTTTATCAGTTAGCTCATCAGGATCTGGGGCAATAATTGCAAAGTCAATATCGTCATCATAACTAACATTTTTACAAAATTCAGGATCTTCTAGAAACTCCTCTAACTGCTTTGTTGTTAGATATGTTTCTGAGCTCATGGCTTTGTTATACAATATTTTTACAAATTTAAAGCAGAAACAATTTTTAACTTCAATTTTAATAAATGAAACACTTTTTTACTTTGTTTTACAGTGTTTCATTTATTAAAATTGAATTACAATGTATAACAAAGTAGAAGCCTCAATAATTAACAATTTTTAACTTGTTTATTGACGATGTTTTCAGCCATGTCCTTAAAACGGGACACAAAAGTTAATTTCTATTTCTCTAAATAAATAATTAAAAATATTCATATAGTGTATAAACTATTTAATAGTTGTATTTTGTAATTTCACTAATAAGATAAGCCAATGACTATTTTATTAATAGAAAATTTGTTATTAACTTCTGTGTACCATTTTTAGGATATTGGCTGAAAACATCAGCAATAAACAAGCCAAGTCCTAAAAATTGCTTGCATTTTAACTTTGTAAAATTACTGTACTACACTATTTAAGTTCTGAACAAAAATCAAGACCCCCTCCCTTCCCCAAAAAATAATAATAAACAAACAAAAATTATAATTACAGCAATTACATGAATGAATTTCGATGAAAGCGCGGAAGAACGGCGAAAGCACTTTCTTTCCCCGCTCGGAATTTATTCAAATTGGGCCTACTGTATGATCGATACATTTATTAGCTTTCGCTTGTAAATTTTTCTGACCAAATTTCCGCTTTACTCTCTACACACATACACACACACACATACACAAGCAGACAAGAAAGTAACTCGCGTGAGCTTGCCGGACAACAAGTGCATAACAGTAAACGCCGGACTAATTATTTCCAGTAGCTTTTAAATAACAACCAGAAGAACGCTTGTTTTTTTTTTTCTACCACTTGAACGAGCACATAATATCGATAACGTAATAATAGTAACAAAAAAGAAAATGAGAATAATGGTAATGTTAGTTTAATAAATATACAAACGGATTTGAGATTTCACTGTTTATTGTTTGAAACTTTCAGATTTTACACATTTTTTTTGTCAAAGTTCTAGATTTTCAAACTTTATTCTTAAAAATTGAGACTTTCACATTTCACTATTTATTATTGAAGTTAAAAACGAATTATTCGAAATAACCTCCCCACTCCTTTTCTATATATATATAAATCTTTATTGGCAGATTATTTTCAACAAAGTAATAATAATAAGTAAATACAATAAATAACTAACATAAAAATAAATTCATCTGCCAATTGGCTATCGACCGTTGGTCTTTCCGCATGATTTTGTAGGCGTCTGTCCTTGTCAGTTGCTGTGTCAAAAAGGTTTTGATCGCTAATGTCGTCCATTGTCTTGTGAAATGAATTTACTAGTCGTGATCACTAAAGTCATGAAATGATGAAATGAAATCATGAATGGTGATTGTGAAACGTTTACGTTTGGGAGTGATATTTTGGTTTCGGGGAATGCACAAAGGGTGTAGGAGATTGTAATTGATAGAGTTTGAGGCAAATTTTTCGGCTCCTTTTCTATTTATTCAGATTTCATGTTTTTTTTTTCTTCAAGACTTTCAGATTTCATTATTTATTGCATGTTCGAATGTTCCTTCTAGGTTTGTATTTTAAAGTTAAATTTCACTTTACCTAATTCGTTTTTACGAATGATGCTTCGGTCTTATCTTAAAATAACTTGATAATGGATAGAATGCGAAACTAGTAGAGTAAATGACAACAATTTTGAAACAAACCAAATGTAATTTAATTTAAACCTTCTACAGTAATGGGGAGGATAATTGATTGGTAATTAATTATTTTGAAATTGTTTTTATTTAATTTATATAAATAACTGTGATCAATTAAATGAATACTCTTTTCTATTATTATAAATATACTGATCTATTAATTAAGAAATTAATGATTGTAAAAGTATTAATTAGAAAAAAAGATAAATAACGTTAGCTTTTTAATTGAGATGAATTAAAAACCTAACGTTTTTTTCTGTTCTTTCCTTTTCCATTTCTCACCTTTCGCGAGACAATGAACTCCTCCCCGCTCGTTCCTCTGTTATTCTTCCGTGATTTATTTATTTATTTCTCTCGGCGTCTTTTTCTTTTTCGCTTTGTGCAATAAGACAGAAAAGCCAGTTATTATTAATGGGCGTTCTAGTTGCAGTTGATCCACGGGCTGCATTCGAGAGTAATTAGCGCGGATAATTTGGAGAGTTGCAATTATTTTCATTAAGGCAGAGTTCTCTTTTGTTTCATCTCCCGTCTTTGAGTTTCTTGTGAAATGATACTCGCAACAATAATATTAAGATGTAATTAAATAATATATACAAGGTGGCCAGAAAATGTGTAATAATTTTAGGTAGAGTGGTTCATTGCTTAATTTCTAGTTTTAGATATAAGTAAAAAAATATTTTTAACATATATGGTCTAGATCAGTGGTTGCTAAAGTTATGTGTGTGAAGCTGGCAATAAATCCAGCAATAAACCGGCGCCTCCACCAAACCAGTTATTATTAAAATAATTATTTTAACAATAATTACACATTTAATTGAAAGAGTTTGCAAACTCACTGTTTACAACTAGTATTGCCCACAAAATGCGACAAGTTGCGTCAATAAATAGCTTCTCTAACAAGTTAAACGATATTTAAAAAAAAAATCAAATTTTAAAATGTCCATATTTTCCAAAGACTACAATATATTTTCGTCTTTAATATTTTACTTAATTAGTCAATAAACAACAAATATAATACTTCAGAAATATGGCATATATAAAGATAAATTTATTATTGGACTTATTGCGAGCTCGATCATCTGTTAAATTTAACAAAAAAATTAAAAAATCATAACTCAATGAATCTAACCATTAGTTTTGATTTTCTTTTATAATATATTTAAACGATCATTAAACAACAAATATTAACTATCAAAATTATGGCAACAATAATGATTAAATAGTTTTCGGACTTATTGCTAGCTCAGGCATACATCCAATATGACGAAAATTAAAAAAATCATAACTCAGAAAGCCCGCGGACGATTAAAAAATTCATAACTCGAAAAGCCCACCATTTATTTTTGATTTTCTTTGACAAAATATTTAGCCATCCATAAAACAATAAATACCAAATGAAATGTGTCATCGACAATGGTTAATTTGTTATAAACAATTTAATTATTAAAAATTCATATCTCAAAAAGCCCGCAATTTATTTTATATTTTCTTTCAACTTTTTTCTAACAAAAATTTCAAAACTTATGACCCATCTGTTAGCAGTCTTAGACAAGGGAGCATAAATATTGGTAATGTTCAGATTTCTTAGTGGAACTACTTAATGCTGTCTTATTTGTTTTAATTGAAATTTTTAAAAAAATATTTTTTATAAATATAATTTTTATGAATTCTTGTAAAGTGAAGAAGGCTCACAGAACAATCGTTCGAGATACACAAGTGGATCGCAACCCATAATTTGGGTTATAATATACAAAGAGGTTCTAAAGCCTGTGTGGATTTTATTCTTTGTAATACCTTGATAATCATTATCAACATTATATACATAGTGATCTATTAATAAATACAAAGTCAAATCTTCTCTAAACTTATTTTCAATTAAATATCAACGTCTCTATTAATTTCCTTCAATCTCTTTTTTATTCCATATTTTAGAACCTACTACTGTAGGAATTATAGCTTCGTCAAAATTGCCAAAAACTGTAATACATTCAACGCTGATTTTGATAATATTAGCTTTGGATTTTTACCTTTGCTAGTGCTTTTTGTGTAAAGTGTGTTCCATGTTCTTATTTTTAGTTTAGTTTTAGAATAATTAGCCGTAAGATGAATATGAGATTTATACAGTTGTAATTAGACTTCCGTAAATAAATAAATAATTGTGCTGAATTTCTAAGTAATAATACAAATATTTTGACTTAAATTATTTCTAGTAGAAAATTTAAGTAAAAATATTTGTATTATTACTTAAAAATTCAGCACAATTATTTATTTATTTAACCTAAAGATTGTGAAACCTTTTCTAGCCACCTTGCATAATTCGCACAAAATTCAGAATACAAACGACATTTACATTAATATATGAATACAGTTTGTAAAAATAAATATTACAATAATAAAATCAAAAAACAATATGCAGAATACTTAACTCGATTTAAAAAAAATCACTTGCTTTTGTTTTACTTATTTATGCAGAATTGTTTCTATTTGAATAATCAAAGTCCGTAGTCAATCAGTTATTCAATAGACGACTTTGGCTTCACGACTCCAAACGGTAAATCCTTATAATATATAAAAGTCGAGGATGCGTTTCGAATAAATTAATTCCTTCGTCTTCTTCTTCGGAGCCCGGCGATTATTAATTTCACTCACACACGCGCACACTTCCATCGAGGTTGTGCCTTGAAAACTAATATGGCGACGTTTTAAGGTCGGAATTCAAATATAGTTGCGTGAAGACCAAGACGATTTGATAATTAAAAGCAAAAGACGTTAAATATTAATTTACTCAATATTCGTATACATGTTACAGGTGAATTGTATAAATTTCAATTCGTGTTCCCCAAGCATCAAGACAAACCCGATTTTTTCAACTTGACATTCCCAAATCTAATTTACTGCTTAAATCGCCTTTATTTGCAATGTGCTCTTTGTATAAGGATCGACTTTTGCGCGATCCAACCCTTGATTTATTTTACATATCTACACCTAAACAGATGCTCACTTATATTCTTAACATCTTGCACGGTTTTTAGATTTATTGTGTGTATGAATGTTCACTTTTTATATTAATTTTAGTTTAACACTTACAATTATAAGCCATGTTATTGATTTGTATTGATATTTTGGATGTTTATGATTTTGAATTATTGTTTTTGTATTTTGTAATTGTGAAATTTGTAATTTATGTAATCCTTAATCTAGCCTTAGGCCTGTTGGGTTATTAAATAAATAAATAAATGTACAACATTGAGGTATAATTTAAATTAATTAAATATAAAGTGGAAAAGATCTCTGATAGGATTTGAAACCATGTTCCCCGATTGCCGGTCGTGTGCGCTACCAACTGCACCACAGAAACCTGTGATATCAAATCACATATAAATTGAATATATGTGGATTTGAAGCTCTGAATGGATATTTGATATCTCTCTGTTGTGTAGTTGGAAGCGCACTCGACCGGTAATCGGGGGACATAGGTTCAAATCCCATCAAAGATGTTTCTTTTCCACTTTATATTTATTTAAATTATAGCTCAATGTTGTACATGGAAATTTCTACAATTCATAGATGTAGATATAATTTAAAAAAAGATCAATTTCATTTAATATTACAGGAAATAAAATAAAAAAATATCAATTTAATTCAGAAAACATCTTAACTATAATTATTTTAGTTTTATTTTTTCTCACGATAACAACGGATAAATTGTTGCGCCGAAATAATTATGGTTCAGATGGTAAAACACCTGCAACATACACAAGAATCGCACCAAATAGAAAAAAACGTCTCAATTCCAATACAACAGCGTATTCTAAAAAAAATCCTAAAACCCAAGTTCCTTTGATGTTTGCACTGAATGGAATTGAATTTTTGCATCCAAAAATCACAATTGATTAATTTATTTTCATCATTCAACATTACGGCTGACGATGAATCTAGCAATGAACTCGAAGCATCCACATTGAGACAAAAATATTTATTTAAAGAAATGCAAGACTTATCAAGACTTATTTAACGATTTATTCATAATTTTTAGACAATAAATTTATGTTTGAAAAAAATCCTTTTATCTCCTTACTACAGATTAATCCTTACACCTAGCGGTTAAAAGAAAAAATATAAAAAAAAACACTGTGTGATCAACAATCATGTTAGTATAACTGATCATATGAAAAGATTGCCATTGTCCTAGCAAACATTTTCCTCAAAATTAATTAAATATTTAATCACAACTATATATCTAATTTTTACACGTTGGAGCTGCTCCGGACTTATGTTCCTTATCACTTTTTCAATTACTGCTTTTAGTTCGTAGGCTATGCATTCGATTTATAAAACCGAAATGACAAAATACGTTTTACGATGCTGCTGGTATCACATATAGTTACTCTTCAGAAAATCCACACATACGTTCAATTACTTACACGCTAATTCTCATGCTCCAATGAAATATAAGTTGACAGCTTTTAATAGCCTTATTCACAGATCCTTCAGCTTACCTTTATCTACCAAAAATAGGGAAAATGAATTCAAAATCATACATAACATCGCAAGAAACCTACAGTACAATAGTCATACAATTCAAAAATTAATCAATAAACATGCTTTCAAAAATAAACTCAATAACTCCTCCCGCTTAATACCTATTAATTCCAACAAAGACAAAAAATTCGTTAGACTTATTTATTCCCCCACATCAGAAACACAATTTAATAAATTTTAAAAAGGTACAATCTAACACCAGCTTACTATTCTAATTCCAAACTGAGTCAAATACTTGGGAATAATTTTAACAAGATAGAAGATCCTGACCAATAGGGAATTTATTCAATCAGTTGTTGCAATTGCGACAAAGTGTAAAATGGTCAAACACAACGTAACTTAAGAATCAGATATAAAGAACACATGACACATGCTAGGAATTTAAATCAAGAAAATAATATAATCGAAACTGGCCATAAAATCAACATCGAAAATATAAAATTATTAAAACAATTGTCTGATTATCAATTAAACATGTTGGAATCGATCCAAATGAAAAAATCCGAAAATAAATTAATGAATTTTGATCTCGGTCCACTTCAAAATACGCTATTAGATTTAATCTCCATACCTTAATCTTATTTTACGTCTCAATTGTTAATTTATGCTTCTTCCCTGTTTACCTACCTTTGCTTCCCACCGCCAGATATTGTAATCCTTCAAGTATATATTGTTGTGAACTTTAGTTTTATAGTTAGTATTAATCCATAGATAATGGTCACTTGGTGTCCGAAATGTGCAAAAATAAAAGTGTGGAGAAAGGTTATTAGTGCTTTTTTATCAATTACATTTGATCTTCATGTAACTCACCCAATCAATTTATAGTTACTCTTTAATTATTATTGCAAACAATCCTTAGATCAACCAATAGCATTCAAGAATCCGGGATTCAACAATCCTAGATCGATTTAAAGATTATGCTGCGACTATTAGTACGGCTATTAGAGAGATAAGTATTTCTTTAATATCGTTATTTGTATAATGTTTCGTATTTTTTTTTAAATGGGTTACCGTAAATAAAGTTATTGATTATTATCATAATAATAATATATGAAAATTCGCAAATAACAAAGGTATTTCCTTTTTTACGTAAATTAACTAGCACAGGTTTTTAAATGTGAAGTGGGTTTCGAGCTGTAAAACGCAAATCCGCAATGTGTAATAAATGCCAAACTTAATACAGACACGCATGATTGCCCAAACAATCCGCAAACGTAAACCCGAGTAGCGAAAAGGTAAAAACCCATTGGCCGAGAATGCAGAACGTGTAGTAGTTTAAGGTGTTACTCGTGATATAAATCATAGCCACCCAAGCCCAAGAAATTCTTGCTCGGTTGCAACACGGTCTAACAGTAACAGAATCCAGCGATTTTCATTCGGCCCCGATATATCATTATCTTAATTAAGACTGCCGCGTTTTAGCTTGCGATTGCTGCGAGTATTTTTGCATTCCTTATAAATGAGTAGATTCGCGAAAATTATTCACGGATAAACGCCTGAGTCATTATGTGCAGGATTTTTTTGTGATAGCTGAATGAGAACGAGAATGAGAGGAATAGGATTGGAATGAATCAATGATTAAAATTATGGAATCACGAATTATTCTAATGACGAATTTTTGGAATTAAATTATATAACTAACAATTTGTCTTCATGCAACCAAATATTTTTCTAATAACAAATTGCTTGGAATTAATGATAGATTTTTCTTATAATTTAATTGCAAGGAAAATTGATTCTTCTATAATTTTAATACAAGAAATTCCCAATTGAAAAGGCTATGTTTAGCGGCACGTTATTCTTCAAGTTTACGTCATATGGCGATTTGGTATTCTGTATCGCCCTAAACCGCTCTCTCAGTTAATGTTCAGTACCATGACAGCCGTTAACACTGATGAAAATAGCAGACACCAAAATTGTACAAGTTATCATAACGTTTTACCCCTTTTGTAGTTTTTTTCTTTTCAAGTCATACAGTTTTTTTAGTGGCAGTTATAATAGTTTAATTATAATAATAGTAAAGAGGAAATAATTTATTAATTATTTTCAAATTCTTTTTATTTAATTTGGTTTAATTATATATACTCAAATATATAATATAATAAATACACGTTAGATGTACATTTCAAACACTACTTGTTCATCTATGTACATCTAGTAATTAAATAAAACAGTGAAGTATGGAATATAATAATAAAAATATATTTTTATTTTCCAGAACAGAACTAAAATATTATAATAAATTAAATTCGACGCAAGCGCCACCTTTTGCCTAATTTCAAGTGGCATCGTCAACGATTTGGGTTCATCAAGGCATTGCACATGGAATACACTAGTCTGATGAGGTTCGAAAAACCGAAATGGCCATCACTAGTTATCCATACGCTAGATGAATGGTGGCTGAACGATTCATTAAACAAAAATATTGAAAAAAAGATAAAAAAATATAATCGAATCCTAGTAATAGTTCTGATACAGGAAAAAGATGCAATTCAGATATGTACCAAGGTACACCCTGATCTTCCATTACAACTTATTTTGATAAAGTTAGTGAAATAATGATATAGATGGCACAGAAATAAAAAGGAATTTTGTTAGTAAGAACAGGTTGCAAAACAAAATAAAACAAAAAATACAAATTATTATGAAATTGATGCATTATTTTAAAATTGGATAGTATACAATTTGGAATAGATGTTTTTTTTAAATTTAAACTTTGTTTCGAAAGCATTGCAGGGATTGGTTAATTTGTTAAGGTAATTAACTATTGTATAATGAAACGATCTTTCGTATAAACTAATTTTGTGATATGATGGTGATAGACGACCGCGGCTGTTAATATTGACATTATGAACATGGCAAAGATAACTGTGTTTTAATTATTCTAAGTTCATAACTTTACAGTGATTAGCAGTGATTTATTAATTAGAAGAAATTTACCATTAGAAAAATAATACTAAAATAGGAATGAATCAAATATGAAGGATTATTAATTGCAAATAATTCGTCATCGGGTAAATTATTGGTTCCATAATTTTAATTCGATAATCATAAAACAATAATTGATTCCATTAAATCAATTAAACATAATTAAGTTAACTCCATTTTTTTTTTACTTATTGGAAAACACAGGATTTTTTTTACACAATTATAAAAATCAGTCTAACCAGACGCACTTAATCTGAAATAAATGTGCCTTTATTATTATTTTTCGAAACAGACTCGAGCGAATTTCACATAGCGTTCACGAGGCCTTTCGAAGGTATCCTCTCGTCATAATGGAAGGTCGACCGGTCGGTCTTTCTATCGCATTCCACCGGATTGTAATCGACTGCGTCATTAACGGGCATTATATTCGTGTCCTCATTTTAAACAACACACAGAGAAAAAAAGAAGGAAAAAAAACAACAACAACTAAATTTCCATTATTGAAAGTGAATCTGATTGCAGTTTATCAGGAAAAAAGGAGATTGAAACAATTAAAATTTCATGCTCGATTTTGTAAGACACATCCTGCATGTATTAAGGTTGCGGTTTAGTGGAAAGAGATAGCTATATAGTAAAATGGAAATAATCGTTTGAAAATAGAACTATTCTTTTGGATTTCATTATATGAATGTGTATTTACATTTTTTATCTACCAAGTATAAAGTATCAGTCTAAATAAAAAAAATAAATCGTTAATTTTCGTGTATTACGTCAATTTACTAGTTTAAGTTAGAAAAGAAAATTGTAAGATATAATGAAATTAATAGGTCATGCCTGCTAAGTTATTTGAATGCAGAATTTAGTGAAATCCTTTAAATTTTCATTGCACAAGTTTTTATTAGCAAAAATTTAATTTAAAATTTGCTATAAATTTGATCAATTTTCATTGTTTTTTATAATTATTTTTCACAGAAATTAAACATTAAAATAATTTTTAATTTATATGATGAAATTCCTGCTTATTTTAAGATTATTTTAATGTATAATACAATATTGTTCATTGATCACAACAACAATCTAACTCAAATTAGTGATTGTCCATATTTGTATAGCTATCTCTTTCTTCTAAACCGCACCCTTAAGATTATTATTACATTGCAGACTTTTCTAGGGTTGTATTAAGAAGAAGTATGTTAAAAGTAATCCTCATTTTTTGCTGACTCTTGTTTTTCCATTGATAATATTCACTACATTTTTGTTTATGTATATTTTGTATTCGATATGTATTTATCGAATTATTTAACCATCCTTAGATTTCCTATACATCCTGTGTGATTGAAATTTGGATGGCAGTTAATTCAACTTTAGCGTACTTAAAAAAGATTTGGAATTTGGATTGACCTTCTACGATCATCTGCAAAACTAAATCAGATGCATTTGCTGCTGCCATTTTCCACCTTATTTTTTTAATTGGGAATAAAAAATATGCGGAGCACGGTATTGATTGCACCGACAGCAAATTATGTCGTAAAATTTTTAAGCGATTTTTCTTCTCTAATCATAAAATGTTAAGGCGGAACATCTAAATTTTTATATTGTTTACTTTTTCCTCATTTATCACTTGGTAAAACATATTTAATAAGCGTTTTTTATAATGAAATCACTTGGTTTTGTTTTACTAAAGTTAAATTTTAGTAAAACAAAAGAAAATCAAAATTCCAAATATTTTTTTTGTTATAATTTCATTATAATCATAAAACAATAATTATTGTTATAATTTCATTATAACAAACGCTTACTAAATTTTTAATTAGGATTCCCTTCAAGAAATAAAATTATTTGGAATTTTGATCTTATTATTAATTCTTTCGACACCTTTAAATAATAGCCTTAGATTATGCATATTCACTATCTGTACTTATTATTCTCGAGATTTCAGCGAAATTTTAGCAATTTTCAAACAAATCTTGAAATCCACCTTACTCCCGTTCTTTTTTAATCCGAGTATGTTCAATGCACCAGAGAACGAAGCACAGACACGGATTCCGAAGGTAACCTCGACACCTGTCTTTTAGGTGTCTCTCTCTCTCCACCTCGAGATTATTACAGTTATGAATAAAAAAACTTTTATTGGTATCGGTGTAAACACGTTAGTTAATGTGTTACGCAACGGCGCAAGAGTTATGCAAATGTTTGTTGTATGGGCAATGTGGAGTCATTGGAATAATCGAGTGACGAACGGGAATTAAATCAGTCGTTTCAAAACATACAACAGATTCCAGCAGGTGGGAGATAACTGAATAATTGAGAGGATTTCATTAAAAAAAATATATATTAAAAAAGGTTATTTAAATAAAAATAGTCGTCCTTTCTCCTACTTATTTTTTTATTGAACTAGATATATTCCGGAAACTATGTTTCCATCTTCATATCTATCTGAATATAGTTTCCGAAATATATCTAGTTCAATAAAAAAAAAATATAATAGGAGAAAGGACAACTATTTAATTAAAATAATTAGGGTTTCCACAACAACCAACATGAAGAAGATTAAATATCTTATTAATAATAGAAAATTGTATTTATTCACATGGTCACAGTTATTTAAATTATATTATTGTTAATAGAGGCTTCTACTTCGTTATACATTGTTTTAAGTTTTAACTACTAACTATAGTCACTAAAATAAAATTAAAGTTATAAAAACAAAGTGAATCAGCGTTTTTATTAAAAAAATATTTAAATTATATCAAATAAAAAGATATAATTCAGGATATTTAAGAAAAATTAAAACTCTTGGTTTGTTTTATGTTTTCTTCAACTAGTTTCGACCATTATACTTTTTCCTCATTTATCACTTAGTAAAACATCTTTAATGGCCGTTTGTTATAATGACTCAAAGTTTTAGTAAAACAAAACTAAGTGATTTCATTATAACAAACGATTATCAATTCATTTTATTGTTTAACGAAGTGTTAAAACCGTTGTTTTAATAATTTAATTTAATATCTTGAATTGGATCAAAAATGTTTCACCACCGGTTAAATGAGAATTAATTAAGCATACAAATAAAAAGAATTATAAAACAATAAATGAATTGATAACCGTTTGTTATAATGAAATCACTTGGTTTTGTTTACTAAAATTTTGAGTCATTATAACAAACGGTCATTAAAGATGTTTTACCAAGTGATAAATGAGGAAAAAGTATACCATATATAAATGAATTGCTTTAAAACTCTTTTTATTTGATTTTTTTCAATTGAATAATTAATTAATTATTCCATTACATTACATCTACTTCCCTGGCAAATGTCCTGCTAGATATCGAACGACATAATGAACATTTGCTGCTGTATTATGCAAATGTTGTCCGAGAAGTATTTGTTTCAATGGATGGTTCTATTTTTTAGAGGACTTATGTAGCGAAAATCAAAAATTTGCAAAACTAAAGAGAAAATGGATGGAGCTTCTTATTCGTGAGGTGCGCCATTCACAAAACTTTCAAAGCGGAAATTTTGTTTGAAAATTGCCATTCACAACCATAAAAACAGGAGAGGTCACTGTTTGTTGCGATGGGCACAACTTATGCTCATAAGGAGGGCGCCATTAACAACCAATTTTCTTTGAAGAGAATTTTGTACTGATTATTCTGGTAGGACGCCATTTCCAAACCAAAGAGGGCGAGGGTTTAGAAGGAATTTCTTATTCGTAAAGGGCGCCATTTATAAAATTTTAAAAGCGTAAATTTTGTTTGAAGGATGCCATTCACAACCATAAAAAGATGAGGGGTCACTGTTTGTTGTGATGGGCACAATTTATGTTCATAAAAAGGGTGCCATTTACCAGCAATTTTTATTTTTTTTACGGCGTCTTTATTTATGAACATGGGAAGGAAAATAGAACACTGATTATTCTGGAGGGGCAAACCTAAAGGGGGAAAGAAGCTTCTTATTGGAGAGGAGTGCTACTCACAAAATTTTCAAAGTGGAAATTTTGTTTGAAAGGATTCACAATCATAAGAACTGTTTGATTACTGTTTGTTGCGATAAGCATAATTAACGTTCATCAGAAGAGCGCCATTCCGCCAAAAAAAATCTTAGAAGAGAATTTGGCTTGAAGGGCGCTATTCACGACCATTGGAAGGAAGAGATGGCGCTGATTATTCGGGCACCATTTTCAAACCTGATGGGGGGGGGGGGAGGTTTTTGTACTTCAGTGGCGCCATTCACATTTTTCAAAGCGAGTTTCATATTTTATTCGACTATTTGTGGCAGCCTTAATTAGAACACACTTTAGAATCGGTCGTATTTATTTAGGAATAAACATTTTGCCGACCAATCAAAATGATAAAAGAAAACTAATTCATAATAAACTAAACACTATACGTATGAAATAAATATGAATAAATTATTAAAAATCAACCAATAAAACACGGATTAGATTGAATAACTTTAAATTCTCGACTAGTTTCGGGTTATTAGCCCATTTTCAAGAGAATTTAAAATTTGTTTTATTAAACTTCTATGGATATTTACATTAATGTAAATATCCATAGACCATTAAACAATATACACTGTCAAAATTTAAATTAATAAACAACAGCGATATTAATTTTTATTTTCTGGATGTTTCTGAATGCAATCATTAAAAAAATATATTTGTTTAGAGTTTACCGAACAGTGGTGAAAAGTCACTGGCGGAAGAAGCAGAGGAGTTTTTTTTTTAACTGTAATACAGAATTGAACATTAATAATCTTTAATGCAATTAATATTTTTAATATCTAAATATGTAAGTTCATATTGTATATAATAAATATGAATAGATTATTAAAAATCTGCCAATTAAATAAATAAAACATGGATTAAAATGTAATACTTTAAATTCTCAATTTTGAATTCTTTTGATAATGGGCTGATAACCCGAAACTACTCAAGAATATTAAGTTATTCAATTTAATCTGTGTTTTATTTATTTTATTAATAGATTTTAATAATCTATTCATATTTATTACATACAATAATCTTATTTAAATTAAATAACTGTAACCAAGTAAATAAACTCTCTTTTATAGTAATCTTTAATCTCAATTATTTAAACATTAATTGCATGCTATTATAGAGACAATAATGTTGTTTTGCTATTAACACCAAATGTACCACTGTGTTGTGGCTAGAGTAAAATGGGGACAGACTTTATATAGAATATGTTTTTTTAAAATACTTATTGTAATTTGTTCACTGTTGTTGTATTAAAATACGGTCACGTAAAATATTAAAAGAAAGGCGCGCGTTGATATAATGATAGGCAAGTAAATAGGCTGCGATGCTTTCTTATTTATTATAAAGAAAAAGTAACAATAATAATAATAACAATTTTATTATTGCTGGTTCCTGTCTACTAAAACAAAGTAGAAATAATTTAATTGAATCGAACAATTTTTGTGATCTAAATTAAAATGACTTAACAGACATTTCAATAAAGGCAAATGCAGGTGTCATGTAAAGTTTTTTTGGTCTCGACAATTGGAGAGCGTTAAACCGTTGATTGAGGTAATTAAAGGTTTTAATATTTAGATATTGGTAGTTCATATTGTATGAAATAAATATTAATAAATTATTAAAAATCAACCAATAAAATCTAATCTGTGTTTTATTGGTTGATTTTTAAGGTTGATTGAGGTATTATAATATAATACTTCAAAAAACAGTTCAACATAAAACACAGCTAAATTGTTTAATCTAAGTTACACAGAAAACTTTTGAAACAACAAACGGTTTAATTGTTTTGATTTTTGTGCCATTGAGTAAACACCATTAAAGGATCTTTTAAACCCGCGTTATCCTAAAGTAGATATATCAGATTTTCACAAACTAAACTTTGTGTAGAGAAACGAATAATCCCCACGTTTTTTGATAAAAAAAAGTCTTCTGAAGAAGACATTAGCTTGTTTTTTTTTTTTTTTCAAAAATTGAATATTAAAATATTTTAAAAATATTGATGTCTGCGAAAATCACTTAGTTCCTTTAAAGCGCCGTAGCCAAAATTCTACATTATATAACTGTATTCTCTGCATGCAAAACAAATAATCCCTACGTTTTTTTCGATTAAAAACAACTAGGGAATTTTCTCGAAAAAAAAAAAATATCCTATTTATTGAAACATTGAATATCTAAACTTTAATCATTCCACTGTTTTATTTACCTTTCAAATTTATGCAATTTGTACATGATAACCTCCTTTTTTTTTAATAAGGAATATATTGAGTCATCTAAAATATTTTTCCGACTTTTTCCAACAGATGGTATTAGTGACCCTGCATCGGTACCATTTTTACGTGCGATTGAAAGCTGACATGTGATGCTACATTTATTGTGTTGATAGTTTTGTTATGCATTGTTTGGGTTAAAAGTTACAAACGTTCAAAAATAAAAAAATAAAGCCGAACAAGTTTTGGATATGACAGAGATAGACCGTCATGCAAGCTGCCAGGAAATCAACCAACAACAGCTTGGAATCATTTGAAAAGGACTGGCTACTCAAAAAAAGTCGATGTTTGGCCACATGAATTGACTATGCGAAATTTGATCAACCGTGTCGATATCTGCGAAAAGTTCGTAAATCGAAACAAAATAGACCCATTTCTTAAAATATTAATAACAGGCGATGAAAAATGAATAAAATACGAGAACATAAAACCTAAAAGATCGTGGTTCGAAGCGTGGTGAAAAGTCACAAACGACGGCCAAGCCCGGATTGACAGCCAATAAGGTTTTGCTCTGTGTACAGTGGGATTAGAAGGGAATATACTATGCAATTTTGGAACCTGGCCAAATGGTCGATTCAGCTCTCTACTGTCAGCAACTGACCAGATTAGTCGAGACAATTCGAAATAATCGGCCAGAATTGATCAATAGAAAAGTTGTGTGTTGTGTTTTAACGACCCGGCAAAAACTGACAGAGCTTGGCCGGCAAGTTTTGGTGCATCCACCGTATAGTTCGGACATTGCACCGTCTGACTACCATTTGTTTCGG
This sequence comes from Philonthus spinipes, assembly GCA_963082785.1. NCBI lineage: Eukaryota > Metazoa > Arthropoda > Insecta > Coleoptera > Staphylinidae > Philonthus > Philonthus spinipes. The sequence continues at coordinate 10,981,841 of OY720302.1, forward strand.
TCTATAAAAACTCCCTTAATGAAAAAAAATTGACCAATAAAAGTGCAACCGAAAACTATTTCGCCAAGATTTTCGCCGATAAATCACATAACTTATACAAAGATATCATAAAGATAGGATTATGAAGTTACCCGAAAAATGACCCATTATTTACTTCTCAAACTTACATTAAATTTTACATCACAATATTTACATCATTACAAATCAGTTACAATTAGTTAGGCCTCAGAAAATGACCATTGACCATCGATCTCTCTGCCTATTTTTTTTTAATTAATTCTCAATCGTCTTTCGACAAATCCTATGATTCATCTTTCCCGTATCCATTCCGTTCCTGGAATTTGATTGTGAATCGGTCCTAACCATAACCACATATAAATCACATTAGATAAAAAGAACTAATAATTTCATAAATTAATTTCTCTCGGACTATTAAATTCACTCTGTGTTTATAAAACAAATCTTAATTATCAATGCATTTTTTTAAGTTTCGTCGCTCCTATATTTCCCATGCAGAAAAAAATAAAGAAAATTAATAAATAAATCAAGCTTTCCCGAGTCGTGGTAATAAAAACATAATAATAATACCGAGACAATTAGCGAGCGTTAAACGAAAGAGAAATGTTGGGAATCTCTGAGGAGGTTTTCACTAGAAAAATTCTCACACACAATTCCACACATACACACATAGAAAAAAAAAAACTTGCATAATTCCGCGATAATTTCACACACATTATATAAATTATCCTATTAATTACATAATTTGTGACGAAGAAGAGGAAAAAGGTAATTGCGTTAAATTACCGTTTAATTGCAACCGTCTTAGATTTGTAATTTCACATAAAATCCGATTGGAGATTATTATTAAAAAATATATAAAATATTATTTAAGTTCATGCTATTCTTGTTCCTTCTTTTTCTAAAATGTATTATATATATATATATATATATATATATATATATTTATCTTAAATTTAACATAAAATTAACCTGTTTCCATATTCATTGATTCATATCAGTGTTTTTAAACAAAGCACAACATCCGTCCAATTACCTTCATCAAGGCATTGAAAGAACATTGCATGGCTCCTTGTCATCACAAATTACCCCTTTGTCTGCATCGAATTTCAGGAATATCAAAACAAAATATTCATAAATGAATTATACTAATCGATGGTTGAGGCTTATTATTCAAGTATAAGCTATGAACTAATACGCTTTAGTTCTTTTAAAATATTTCTGTGTAACTTAGATTAAAAAATTTGGCTGTATATCAAATGAAATATTTTTAGAATTATACAGTTTTTAAGTTGAGGTTTTTACTTGAAAAAAACTACGCTATTTTTAAATTAATGAACAGTTTTAATAATATTGAATAAAACACTTGGTTTATTTTACTTAAATAAAGTCGGAAGAAATAATTAGTGATGGGAAAGATCGATCAAAAAGATTGTGCTGCTCGATCTTTGCTTATGATCGATTGGATCGATCTCACTGATTGATCGAATCGATTATAACTAGTGATGGAAAAGATCGATCAAAAAAATCTAACCGCTCGATATTTGTTTGTAATCAGTTGAAACGACTTTACTGAATGATCTTTCATGATCAATCCTTCCGGCTCAATCTGATCTTCAATCGCCTCGCAGCTGAGATTCCATCTTTCTATTTAGCGTGATTATGAGACTAAACTAATAAAATTTACATTTTATTGTACAAATTTAATTTTATAGAAAGAAATATTGAAATAATGGATTTGAAAAAATGTGCAGCTCGATCTTTGAGGATTGATATTTTCAATCCAACCTTTGTGGATCAATCTGATTGATTGATCTTTCGAGTGATGAATCACAGATTGATCGATCTTAAAAAAGATCGATTTTGCCCATCTCTAGAAATAATCATATTAAGTGAAAGAAACCAAATGTTTTATTTTGTATTTTTAACACTGATTTTTAATTTACAATTTGGAGTTTCATCAAGTAAAAGTCTCAACCCAAAAACTGTATAGGAATGTGACATTTCTTAATAATGGTCATTGACCGAAAATAGTCGGAAAAAAATAAAAATATTAAGGGTGCGGTTTAGGCGAAAGAGATAGCTATATAAATAGTGGCAATCACTAATTCGAGTTAGATTGCTGTTGTGATCAATGAACAATATTGTATTATACATTAAAGTAATCTTAAAATAAGCAAGAATTTCATCAGATGAATTAAAAATTATTTTAATGTTTAGTTTCTGTGAAAAACAATTATGAAAAGCAATGAAAATTGATCAAATTTATAGCAAATTTCAAATTATGTTTTTGCTAATAAAAACATGTGCAATGAAAATTTAAAGGATTTCACTAAATTCTGCATTGAAATAACTAAGCAGACATGACCTATCAATTTCATTGTATCTTACAATTTTCTTTTCTAACTTGAACTAGTAAGTTGACTGATACTTTATACTTGGGAGATAAAAAAATGTAAATAAATATTCATATTACCAAATCCTCTTTTTTCAAACGATTATTTCCATTTTACTATATAGCTATCTCTTTCTACTAAACCGCAACCTTAAGGCACAATTTTACAAACCCCAAGTAACGTTAATCTTGTTTTTTTTTTTTCATTCGGTTGGCAGCACTTTCTCATTGATAATCAAATGGACAGAATTATAGACATTGACTTTTATTCCGCGAATACGTTACTTACGCCTTATTGTAAAATTGAGCCTAAGTGAAATACACCAGGAGTTTTTTTTTCTGTATTTTTGAACCTTCAAAATTGTTTCACCAAGTGTTAAGTGAGAAAGTAATCAAATATAAAGAACATTTTTTAAGAACGTCTATGCTCGGCCCCATGTGGACAGAGCAGTGAAAGAAAATCTACAACTAAAGAAATGGAGTATATTAGAGCTTTCGTCCCATAGTACCGATTTATCGTCTTGAGATTTTCACATCTTTGGGCCACAGAGGAAGAAGTACAACATGTAAAAAAATTCTTAAGAATTCTTTAAGCAGGGTATACGTGGGTGAAACAATTGAATATGTGTCTTAATTATTTGTAAATATATGTGCCTATATTTTTTTTCTAGACCAAAGATGTGTTTCAATTGAACAAGCCTTGTATTAACTTTCCAATGAAACACTTCATTAGTTTTATTTTTAAAAGTGCAATTTATTCAAAAGTTACAATTCATATATTCAATCATGTTTCACAACGTGATTAATAAGAATATAGTCGATATTTTTTTTTATTTTTTATTTTTTTTTTAATTTATTTATTTACGGGAAAACCCCTTTTTACAAAAACAGTTTACAAAAATATTTTACTTATTACCTTAAATTAAAATAATATAATAATAGATCATGAAAACATAATTTTATACGATAATTCGTAATATACCTAATATTACGAATTATCGTATAAAATTATTCGGAATCTGAATGGGAGGAAGTATTTGGGTAAGTAGACTTGGTTGGCGAAAATGGAGACGCAATGAATAAAGAAGAAGCAAGAAAAAAAAATGGACAAAACTTTCTTCAAATTACGACCAGGCATCGTCGTCTCTATTTACAGTGCAAATCACGAGGCGAGGAGCGGCCTTCGAAAGCCCCCCCACATTTCTACGTTCCGGAATTCCACTTGGCCATCTTCGAAATTCCAAAACGGAAAAAAAGAAAAGAGAAGTACACACAATTACTCATTCCACTCGAGCGTGAATCGATGAGTTTGTTTGATGAGCAACTTTCTATGTAATATTTATTGAAGTTCAGGTAAATAAAATGTATCTCATGCAAAATTCACCCAATAAAACAAAGACTTGATTCCTTATCTTTAAAATTTGCCACTAATCCCCACATTACCCCTATCATACAACACCTTTGTATCCCTCGCAACCTTAACATTACTCCTAAATTCTCCCAACCTGCATTAACCATTCATCAATTCATATCATTAAATTTGCAGACATAGACAAAGACGTTAACAATCATGACCTTTAGATAACAAGACAAGAACTGGACAAGGACATGCAGAAAGACCGATGGTCGATAGCCGTTTTCTAAGGACAACGTATAACATATTATAAGAATTATATTGTTAATTTATTGTATATAAAATTGTCTGCAGAAATAAAGATGTTATATATATAAAATGTATCTTGTTATTATGCCTATGATAATAATAAAAAAAAATTATTTATATTCATTTAAATTTTAGAATGATAAAGTTAGTGAAAGATATATTATCATATAGAGAGATCAATAAAGATTGGAGACAAATTAAATTTCCCACCGAAAAATCAATAATGAAAAATTGAATAAAGAATAACTATATTTGATACTAGCAGCGTCGTATTTTGCCAATGTGTTTTTAAAAATCTAATGCATACCCCAAACGAACTTGAAGTGGTATTTTAAAATGAGGTAAGGAACACAAGTACGGAACAACTTCGACGTTTAACAATTAAATATATAGTTATAATTAAATATTTAATTAATTTTTTGAAAAAAAAAAAAAATGTTTGCTACACCAATGGCGATCTATGAGATTTTCTTTTATATGATCAGTTGTACCAACAGCGTATTTGGCTGCCTACCTATAAATCTGCAATCATTGTTGATCACTCTGTATTATAAGAAATATCCTTATATGAAAATTATCTGCCAAATGGCTATCGACCAGAGCTCTTGCAGCCTAGATAAATATATTATTTCAGAATAAACCGAGTTTAAAAGCGAAGATACATCACGTTGAATAAAATTACTATGAAAACTTTTTACTAAACAGATATAATAACATCCCAACAAAAATACATCCATTTACAGGATAATATATGTATATAAATTACTTAAGCTAAGTGTAAGACAATTATACGAATATAGAAATTAGACAATAAATAGGCTTACGATAATACAAAAAAGTAAAAAAAAGCTTGTAACAAATTAATTGCGAATTACTGTTTAAATTACTACATAAATATAAAGAATTTAAATTAGACGTAAGCAATCATGACGATTAATTAAAAAGACAATAACTGGACAGAGGCAGGCAGAAAGACCGATGGTTGATAGCCATTTTCTGAATGATTCTATTTATAAGTATTATAAACATATACAGAGAGGTTTTTTTTATCAGTATACATTATGGGAAGTGTATAACTTCAAAAAAACGCGAGTCAAACGCAATGTGTGTATGTTTAGTTGCTTATTTGGCATATATGTGTTCAATTGCGTGTTATAGGCAACTAAACACATACACATCAATGCGCTTGACTCGTGTATTTTGCAGGTATACATAGAGGAAATGTATACTGTTAAAAAAAGCTCTCTGTATAGAATATAATGTAATACTCAGAAATAAAGATTTTCAATATATATAAGGAATTTAGAGAAATTGGAGAATACTAATACAAATTAGTTTTTCTGTGGTTTTACGTAATTCTGTACAGTTTCTACTTGATGCTCTGGTAACATATATATTTATTAGTGCCAATCGATTTGGATCATCTATTTTATTATGAATAATCTGGTGTAAAAATTTTAGGAATATGATTTTCCGCCTCGTGCCCAATTCTATTGGATCTAACATTGACAACAGATCACTATAAGAAATAGTAGTGTCTGGATACACCGAAATATTTGTATAGTACGAAAATGTTACAAACTTTTTTTGAATTTTCACATTATAATTTGACGCCCAGACGCAAGCACAATATTCCAATTTTGGGCGCACATATATATTATACGTATCGTCTAAATCAATTGCTTGACAAACTTCGACCATCTTCGACGACATTAAATTTAATTTAACCTAGAACACACGTTAGGACAACAGCCATGGTTTCCAGGACGAGTAATCTCCGAATATATATTATTGTAACAGATGTATATTTAAACTATAGTAGTAAATAATTAATGAAAACACCCTTTTTAACATCGTTTGTATAACTTAATTTTATTTACTAAATAAAATTAAGTTATACGAATAAAGTTAAAAAAAATGTTTTCATTAATCAAATAACGATGTATAACAAAGCAGAAGCCTTGACAATTAGTAAATTCAGTAAATAATTGCAATAGTAGAATTAATAACAACATACCATTAAATAATTAACTAAATACTGGGCAGATATATAGTCTAAAATGCTTAAGCACCCCTCCTCAGATAAAATTATCTGGAAGAAGTAGTTGTTATTATGATAAATCATTTGACGGTTTACGATTTGTACATTTTTTTATTACTTGCGTAGCTTTAACTTATTCAATTTATTTTTGATAAAAATACTTTATTATTTTCTCCAATTTACAGAAAGACCTCTTTTCAATAGCCCATATAGACTGCTACCTACATGTATTGTAAATATTTATGTTATATTGTTTTGTATTAACTCTGAATAAAGATGTGTGTATATAATAAAAGAAAGAGAGGTGTATATATATATATATTTATTCTCGAAGCAAATATATGATATATATCTGATTTAAATTTTCAGTAACTCCTCAGTCATTTCAGAACCCACTGAACATAATAATAAAGTTGCACCAAAATGAAAATAACCTAAACATTAATGTTAAATTAATTCAACTTTTTAAGTCAATTTTTCTCAGAGGGATCATCCTTCCTACAAAACAGAAACCAAATATTCGCAATCAACAACAATATGGGCGCGATTCCTCTAAACCAAACAAGTCACCTTATAAACAACAAAGGCCACAAAACTCACCGCTCTTTTCGAAAAAATCCAAATTCGAATCCAGAAATAAATCCACACAACAGACGCACCCCAACAAAAATAGTCCCCTTTTGCAACCAACCGTCTATTTAATTCAACTAATATTTAAAAAAATCCACAGCCGGTTCACTCACTTCGTTGCGAAGCACTTTCTCAACGATTACTGAGAGCGGAACCCGTCAAGGTGTGCGCAGGTAAGACGAGAGATCGAGCGCGCGAAGAGAAGGGGGGAGGTGTAAGTGAGTTGGTAATAGAAGATGGAAGGTGGAGGAGTAGGGAAAAATAATGACTTAAGTCATAACGAAAAAAGAAACACCGAGAGCGCGCGCACCTGTTTTCTTGCGTTACGTGAGACGCGTCCGGTTTTGGATTTTCATATTTCTTCGGATTACGGGATCGTGGATTGTGATTGGGTTTATGTCATCATCATCATCACCATAATCGTGTTGTGTGATTGTTTACGGATGTGGAATCTGTGTGAGATTCTGTTCTTTTTTTAATCGTTAGCTAATGTTTTCTGTATTTATTTATGATAAATTATTTGCTGCTCACTGAACAAAATGTTTATAACTGTAATTACATCAAAATTAAAACAACATAAATCATAATGATCATTATCATCCAACAGAAGAGGAGACTCATTTACATGACAATATTTAAAAAAAAACATTAATGTAACATTGATGCAACGATATTATGTCCATTCTGCTCAGTAGCAATGGTGGATTACTAAAACTTGTTACTTGAGTTTATTTTTAAATCAATATAAAATAAATTGCAGAGAACAATTATTCCCACATTTGTGGAATTAACTATTGTAATAAAATTAATAAATACATAAATTAATACGAAAATTGTAGTATTTTCTAAAGTGGACATTCGTTTAATCGAATCCAATTATCAGTAGAAGAAAATTAGTAAAATTAATCTAAAATGACCTTCGATCGATAGCGCAGCCCTAGTAGAAATTACATCTTGTAGCAATGTTGACACATTATTGAATTTCAATTCTACAATCTGGTAGCAATATTGGGATGTGAACACGACACTAGATTTACAAAATATTTAAATACAACTTGAAAATAAATATTTATACAAGATTGATACATTATTGTATCAAGTTGATACAATATTGTATCTACAATATCTTGAATCAACGATGAATTTTAAGATTGTGACAAAGTTGATACAATATTGTGTCATGTTGATACAATCTTTCCTCGATAATGAATTTCTAGATTGACACAATCTTGTATTTCAACTTGTATTTCACCGCCTTCAGCAAGGAAAACATGAAGATGGACATGACGAAAGAAATGATGAATGAAGCCTTCGATGATATCCTAGCTGATTCAGATGAGGAGCAAAAAAGTGACAGTGTCGCTGCTCAAGTATTGGATGAAATTGGTATTGAGATCAATGTTTCCCATTGATCTCAATACCAATTTCGTGAAGGCGTGAAGCCCCAGCACCGGATTCAGGAAAAATTGCTGCTTCTTCCAAATCGGCCATCATGGACGAGGAAATCGGAGCGCAGCTTTCCAATTTGAGGGCTTGAGACATTCTGGAAACACCTTATTTATCTCGATTGAAAATGAGAGGTCTTGTATTATTCTCTTTTTTTTTAGCTGGTGAAGCTTCGATTCTTAAAAATGCAGTCCAGATGGGAACGTTTTATCTTTCCATTGATTAAATTGCTTGTATGATATATTTTTTTACACGTAAATGGTAGTTAAGTTACAGCACAAATTATTGTGATAAGTAACGGAATGATATACAAGGTGTGCAGAAAATAAGTGAAAACCTTCAGGTAACTCAATTCATTAATTAATTTTTAATAGAAAATCCAAATAAAAAAATATTGTATGGTTATTCATGGTCTTCGGAATTTTAAATATGTGACTATAAATTAGTATTGTTTTTAAATATGTTATAAAAAATCAATAGCATTAACAATCAATTAGACGCGTGTATAATTCTATTGATGTAAATGATTAATAAATCGGATATTTTTACAATTTTATAACTTCATCAGAAGCATTCTTTTAATGAAAATAGATCTGGCAACGACGCACGCTCGTTTGTAAAAGAAAATGTGTATGCAACACCTCCAGCGGATGATGTAGAAGTTATAAACAGGATAAATGCACACTTGTTTGATCCAGCGTTGCCAAATGTATAGTTCTTTTAAGTGGCCCGTGAGGCTTAAGGAAGGACCGTGTGACTTATTTTCGTTAATATTTTTATCTAAAAATTAGTCAAAGAGTCACGCTACCTAAAGCTTTTCACTCATTTTCTGTACACCTTGTATAGTGCGTCTATTTTGGTTAGATTTTTTTTATATAATTGATTGTTCATCACAATAAAATACATTGTATAAATAGAAAATAAAAGCTTGATTCAAGTTGGTACAATAATGTTTCAATATTGATCCGTATTTGATTAAACTCGGCTATGGGGCTGATTTTTCTCTGAGACTGGGAGACTGTTAAAGGTATCAGTCCGCGCCTGTCGTAGGCTAATGGTGAAAGACATTCAATAGCACACATTCATTATAGATGATTTTAAATTGCAGCAGAGTGTAATCTGAAAAATGATTGAATTTTGAGGTTATGGTAGACCGTCATCGCTATTTTACACGATTATCTTATTATTTTAATTAATAAAACTAATTACATACAAGCACACAATTATATTTATATTTTATAAGTACTTACCTCAGAAATAAGCAAACTATCCAACTGATCACACATAATCACACTTGTGAACGAAAATCGAGCGTTCGTTCTGTCATTAGGAATCAACGAATTTCCGTCACAAATGCACAAACTATTGTTATTCAGGGAATAAACAATATTGTGTCTATAATTATTATAAATAATGTGTCAATATTTATAATATATATTGTGTCTATATTGTACACAGTTTATAAATTCATTAATTTTATTCTGGATTTCGACATTATTGTGTCTAAATTGAATTTTATTATTGTATCATTCTTGACATTCAATATTGTGTCTATATTGTATGCGCTTTGAATAACAGTTGCAATGTATATACAAGATGTAAATATTGATACAATATTGCAACAAGATACATTTCTACTAGGGAGGATTGACAAACATTCATTTTTTGTGTATCCTTAGTGCTAATGATTGCAAAAATGTATTTAATTGCAACGAATACCTTTATGAATCCACCCATATCCCAGCGTATACTAGCCTTAAACAAAAAATTCTGATAACCTACCCCTTCTTACAAAATCCTGTAACTATTTATACTTAATATAAACAGCCACCTAATATTACACTGTTTAACATTCTACTATACAATTTTCACCACTCGTAAACCACCATACCTATCTATACAATAGAATAGTATTTCGCGTGGTCGTACACACCATCAATGTAAGGTTCAGAGGCACCTTATCAACTCCAATTCAGAAGACAGTTTTAAATCAAAGATGTTTCTCATATAATATCTATAAATTATATAATTCAGTTCCAAACTATGCCAAAAACCTCACATTGATGAAATTTAACAGCGTTATATTTAATAATTTGTTAAATAAATAAATTTATTTACACAGTTCATTATGTATTTGAATTGTCAATTAATTTATAACAAATTCGGTACTCGATGATCTTTAATTGTATTTATGCAAGATATGTACAATAGGTTAAGTGAAAGAACAGTTAACTGGCTTCTGTCAGATTTACTGAACTCCACCTATGATTCTTTATTTTACTTTTATATACATACATAAACATATTTATTTCTGAGATTGGAATATACAATTTCAATACAATATCTAACAATACACTAACGTTCACAATATATTTCCAACTCTGAAACTGGCTATCGACTAGTGGTCTTTCAGCCTACTTTTATATATTATATTGTATTCTCCTAGATATAATAAAGATCTGTTATTATTATATACATACATAAACATATTTATTTCTGAGATTGGAATATACAATTACAATACAATATCTAACAATACACTAACGTTCACAATATATTTCCAACTCTGAAACTGGCTATCGACTAGTGGTCTTTCAGCCTACTTTTATATATTATATTGTATTCTCCTAGATATAATAAAGATCTGTTATTATTATTATATTTAGTTTGTTAACTATATAAATTGAGAATAAAGTTCGTATAGATTATGTTCAGTACTAATACTAATCAAAATTTCTAAAAACGTTACTTTTTATTAATCACAATGTCAGGATGGCCGAGCGGTCTAAGGCGCCAGACTCAAGGTATCCCCTTGTCTGTACTACAGATTGTTGAGCGTTCTGGTCCTCTCTGAGGGCGTGGGTTCGAATCCCACTTCTGACAGATTGTTTTAATTTAAATGAATTAAGGTTATACTTGTCTTTTAATCAAACTAAATATATAATATAATAATATTTTATTCCTTTCTTCACTTTTTATTTTTACCACTAAATATATATTTCGATCACCGCGTTCTCTTTATCAATAAATTTTATGTAAAATTGACAAATAAATTAATATACATGCAAACAAAATTAAATATACAAATGTGATGTATTATGAAAAAAAAAATCAGATAAAGGTAATTTATGAATTAAATGAATTAATTTTAATAAATTGCATTTTTAACGCTTCTAACAAAATTATTTTTGAAGAATTTGACATTTTTAAATTGTTTAAAGAAAATTTATGTCCAAATGTTATTATGTGGTTAGCAATTGCGGATTTTTCTCTGTTGTTTATTTTTGAATAATATATGTATTCTTTGTATCTTGTTTTTAAGTTTTTATTTGTTTTTCCAATGTATAATTTCGCACAATTACAGCATTCAACATAATGCTGTAATACCAGTTTTTTTATAAATCATTAATTTTGTTAAAAAACTAAATATGTTAGAAGTAATCGAGTATACAAAAATTCTAGTAAAATTTCAAATTATGACTTAAATCCGCTAAATAACAATTTATTAAAAAAAAAATATAAAATTAATTGATTTAATTCAATAATTTACTTTTTTCTGATTTTTTAATAACACATCACATTTGTATGTTTAATTTTATTTACATGTATATTTATTTATTTGTCAATTTTACATGGTGCTCGAAATGTACATTTAGTGGTAAAAATAAAAAATAAGTGAAGAAAGGAATAAAATATTATTATATTATATCAAGAAACTCCACGTACTCACCAACAAATATCTTCGAACTTCAAACTATATGTGTTTTATTAATTATTTATCACTAGAAATGTCTTTGAGTGATTTACTGATGTTCTTACTTATCGAAACGCCTTATTTTAATAATTAAAACTTTGAAATAAATATAATACCTTAGTAAATTCAAAAAATAATAGCAATTATACAATATCGCAGATTATAAGTTTAATCACAAACGAAATATAATTAGTTATACAAAACAAAATTAGTGAGAAAAGAACGATGTATAAAAAGTTAAGAAAGCAGCAACAATTAAAAAAAAATGGAATCAATAAAAATCAATTAGCACCAGAAGAAGAAAAAAACAATATTCAGTTGTATACACTATGTTTATTTTAACTCTGATGTTCTCACTCAGACTTTACACGGGTATTTAATTTAGTTTCGAGAAGTACTGACTAAATACATTCAAGAATATACCCAACACCTGAAAGGATACAAGAGTTGAACTGATTATATATAATACTAGCTGTTGTTACCCCTTTTCAGTACCTACTAAATATACAGACCGCAATGTGTGAGTGGCGAAATCGAAATATCGGAGTCTACTAGTGGTCCACAAGGAAGAATTTATTCGCCTACCAACTATCATAACGGAAACATATATCATTAAAAATAATATCTTCAGCTAATGTAGAATTTTTTCATCTAAATAAATTAGATTTAATGAGTCTTTATTATTATTATTATTTTAGAAAATATAAATATTTATCATTATTCATAATAAATTAAAGACCACGCAAGCGCCATCTTTTGCCTAATTTCAAGTGGATCGTCAACGATTTGGGTCTGCAAGGTAGCCGACTGAGAATCATTGATCGCGTTCAGGGAATTGTAGCGCTTAAGCGCTTTACGAAAGCGGTTTCCCTGAACGGTACCGCTTTATGTGTGGCGCTGTACCGCTTTATCAAGTGGTAAAGCATATATTTTTTCCGCTTGATCGCTTTTCAAGTCGTGCAGCTGTAAACAAATCGGCCATATTTTCGTGAACGTCCTTAACATCTAAAGTGTGTTCAGGGAACATCAAGCGCTTTGAGCTGTAGCGCTGCATCTCTAAAATTCCCTGAACGCGACCATTGTTTCGTTCACTAAAGGAAGGCGAACTTGTCCGAAATGGCCATCACTAGTTATTCATACGCTAGATGAATGGTGGCTGAATATTTCATTAAATTTATCATTATAACTACATGCAACAACTATTGTTATGGATTAAACGCTTGCATTAAAGTAATGCGCGAGACGAGCAGGCACTCCAAGGCCAGGTATATGTATGCATCTCGGAGTCATCCCCACTGCGAAATTTTGACCTGTATATCAAGTAGGCACTGATTTTTAAGAGTAAACTGTATGTTTAATGCGAATAGTTATAGACCTGTTTCAACAGCAAGGGATTTCTATTGCTGCATTTCAGACGTTGGCAATCATAAAAATGATAACTTGTTAAATAAATTTAGAAGTTTCTCAAAATATATACCCATGAATAAGTAGATCATGAGAAATTTTGTAAGAAGCCAAATATTTCTTATTTTATAAGTCATTATTATACAAAAAAATGGGTGTTTTGATAATAACACGTTAAGGTTGTCGAAACTATAGTCAACAATAAAATCAATCCGAGTTATACAAACAAAGTAAAAAAGTGTTTCATTTATTAAAATTGAAAAAATGGGAAGACCAAGAGGGAAAGGTTAGCCACCACTGCATTACTGCAGTACAACAGTATATATAAATACATCAACAAATGAGTTAATTCTTTAAAATTAATACTTTTCTTGCTCTCAATCCCCATTTGAAGCTGCCTAGTAATTGTTTGTGACAAAAATGTTTATCACAGAAACTTAAAGAAAGAAGTTAATTAAATTAAATAAAAATTATTTGAAAATAATTAATAAATTATGCTCACATTTAGCTCTGTGACTTTTTACTTACGTTACGTAAGTACGTTAAACAAATTCACATTAAAATAACTACTTCCCTGGCAAATACCCACGGCAGACTTTGAATTACATAATGTACACCTGCTGTTGCATAGCATAATTCAGCGGGTAGTCTCATCTGCTCTGAGGTCTATATTATAAAAATATAGTAAAAGATTCTTTCCGTGTGCATATTTAAAAAAATCGTTCAAGTGTGTTTTCGCAATACGAATTTGTAGTCTCGTATAATAAACGTTCCACTCGGGTGTTATGAACACCGGCGCGATAGGCACCGAGAGTGCGAATTAAATTCAGCGTTTCTGTTTTTTTTTTTTCGTTCGAGTGTGCGAAGCGCTCGACCAGACGTCCCTTTATTTATTTATTATATAAATAATATAGCAATCAATAAAATAATGCAACAAATTTTTGATCCGAGAAAAATTTAATGCAAAAACAAACAAAAAAAACTTGCATAATTAATTAGCAATAACAAGAAAGCTTCAAATGGGAACGTAGAGAAAGAGAAAAATATGATTAATTTTAGGGAGTTTGACATACCTACAGTTTTTTTTTTTTTTCACTTATATTGACTTTATTGGTGGGTTTTGATTCCACTCCAATTAAAGTCGCTTCACAAATTGAAAAGTGAAAAAACACGTTAAAAACATAAAAACACTGTCTTTAAGGGGACATTTACTTAATCTCTGTTCAAAAAATCGATTATTTTTTTGGCTAAATCGATTCTACGTAGGCTTATTCTACGCCCTTATAAGGATTTCTCGGCAATCGAAGTTCGTGTGTAGTTTTTTGTCACTTAGCGCATCGCGTCCGCCGGCCGTTTATCACCGTTTCCGAGCAACTGCGAGCTTGAAATATTTTAGTTCTAGTTCGACTATTTTACTCCTATTGTGTCTTGTCTTACCGGCAGGAACCTTAAACTACCTAGGTCCCACTTAGTATGCATTGTCATGCCCAGTTGACGCAATTAGAGTGTAATATTATCTTTCGCTTTTTTGATGTTATACTTTCGTAAAACTTTAAACGCGTTTACTCTTTATAATGAGTTCGAATTAGACGAGAATATTGCGAGAAAACCACTCAACTGAACTTGTTCATTCTAAAAATAGATTTTACTGGAATTTGTGTTAGAATCAGACTTTATTATGAAAATTTAATATTTTTCGAAGCACGAAAAAGAGCAAAAGTGCATAAATAGACAAAAAAATCATTTTTTTTTCATTTAGCCGCCAGTTTGTTAATAATCAATATTTTTCCATAAAACTAATACAAGTTCCAAATAATTTAATAATCTTTTAGGTAATATTTTCAAATTTGATTTCAAATTACTGTGGAGTCCTACAGCGTCTCGCCTGATAACCCATGTCCGGTGTTCACCATGACGTAGTCACAGTTGCTACATAGTCGATATAGCTCATTTTATATGGATTCTTAAATGTTCTTCAAACATGAATAAATAACATAGAAAAAAACAACATGTCAAAAATTATTATGCTTTCTTAAAAAAATATATCGAAAAACACTATTTTTTGGCAGAGATTAAGTGAATGCCCCTCCAACACAGATGTAAGCACTGTTCAATTGAATTAAACGAAATAAGAACAGCAACTTATTTCTGCTAATGACTGCATTGCTTCCGAAAAACATCGAGCGTATTACAAAAATCGACGACGCAGTTGGCGTTGGAAGTCTTGAGTCATGTCTGTACTAAGATCACACGCGTGAAATGCTGGTTGCGGTTAAATAGGTAGCCAAACTAAATTTATTTTAAATTACAATAGTCAAAATAAGTGTTGAAAATGAGCATCGCCACTATCCAGGCAACTTTCACTCCTGGATAATTTCATTATTTTTTTCTGTAATTCTCTCCTGCAGGTGAACCAGGTTGCTAACACGCACTTGATATATGGAGTTTTTTTTAAAATGGCCACAAAAAGAAGTCACATATGGCAATATCACTGATCTATCATCAAAGAATTCATGTGTGTAAACAGTGAGTGTGCAAACTCTTTTAATTCAATGTGTAATTATTGTTAAAATAATTATTTTAATAATAACTGGTTTTAGTGGAGGCGCCGGTCTATTGCTAGAGTTATTGCCAGCTTCACACACATAAAGAATTCATGTAACATTTCAATAGTGTCTGCAGCAGTATGTGCTCTTGTTCCGTCTTGATGGAAATGTCCATATCTCAATTCTTCATCATCAAGTTGTTCGATAAAGTGGGTCAGAATTTCTTCTCTATACCGTTTACCTGTTAGGGTACCGTTAAAAAATGGGTCCTACTACGCGTCTCCGACTTATGGCGCACCAAACGCCATTTTTTGGGGATGTACAGGTTCTTCAACATAAAAATCCTCGGGCTTTGCAGCACTCCACATCCTCATATTTTGCGAATTAACGTAACTCTTCTAGGATAATCAATTCTATGTAGTTCTTGTACGCAAGTTAATTGATAAGGGAACAAATGGATATCCTTCTTCAAAATTTTCTGGCAGGTACCAATTGATACTTCAGTTAATTGTGAAAAAACACGAAGTTCTAGGTGAAACATCTATTATTTGTCGCACATTTTCAATTAACTTTGGAGTATGTTTTGTTGCCAATCCAGTGCCTTCCTTCCTACCAACACTTCCAGTGCCACGAAAGACTTGTACAGCACGCCGAAGAGTGTATCGAAAACAGTTATCATCAACGGCAAGATTGGGCAATTGATTTCGAAATTCCTCCTAACAATCGGGAACAGAATACTGCCACTTTCCACCAACGTTTCGCCCATTACGAAAATAAGATTCAATCATAAACGTTTTATGTACCTTAGAAAACATGTTTACGATAATTAAGGGTTATTGACAACTGACTTGCCAACATGAGAATCAGTACTTTACCCGTGCGCGTGTGATTTTAGTTCAGACATGACTTTAGATTTCCAAGGCCAACTTCGTCGTCGATTTTTGTTATACTCTCGTTATATTTAGTAATATGTGAATAAAGAAGAAAGAAATAGTGAATACAACGTGTTTTACATATTAAATGGAAGACGACGCAAGCGCCATCTTTTGCCTAATTTCATGTGGCACCATCATACGCTAGATGCATGGTGGTTGAACATTTTATTAAATATTTTACATATATCTAACGTCTTCACTTTAGATATATGTAGAACGCATTGTTATCATTTTTTTCTTCACTCTTTCTAATCACATACACACACGTGTACGCGCGCACTAATAATTAGTTTCTTTCAAGTTAAATATGTAGTTAGCATAGTGTTGTCTCACTATAAACGCAGCCTAATTCCACTTCAAGAAATTTAACATATAAGAAAGATTTTGATTATATCAAAACCGCTTCCATTTTGAACTAATTTACAAATTTGTTGACACTGAAGTAATTTGATTTATTATAATTATTACTGTCATTAAATTGCGTTTGACATTTTTATGTAATGCGATTTTCTTTGAGCAAGGTCGCCGTTTCGTCCGTGCCCCAATTGAAGACGTGAATCGACGGCAAATGTAAAGTAAGCGGCACGCAAACGTTTTCTGACTTTCCATTCTGAATAAATCCGTACATACACATGCATCCAATTACGCAACGCAGCGGCGTAATAACACAAGCTAATAAATAATGGCATAATTATCATCGCTGCGGTAATCATCCTCGGTTTAATGAAGAAAAAAGAGAAGAGTTAATAGAGTAATGTTTCATTTAGGTATCATAAATTTATTATTCAAATAATATTATATCTATAATGTAGTAATATTTTATTCCTTTCTTCACTTTTTTTTATTTTTATCACTATAAAAGTGAAGAAAGGAATAAAATATTACTACATTATATCAAGAAACTTCACGTACTCACCAACAAATATCTTAAATATTATATCTATTAGGAGGATCGGAAAGTATTTTAGTTTTTTACATTAAATTCAAACAACAAGATATTTATCGATATTTTAATTTAATCAATAACATAAGCACCCTAATTTTCCACGAGTCCGTCATACATTTACTTGTAAACAACAAAACCTATAATTTAAAAACGAGCTTTTGCCATATAGAGTGCAAGTTTTCAATCCCGGATCGATAGAAATAACCAGATTTCTCAGAAAAATATCTTGAGAGGAGATAGCATTTTTTCATTTTTCAGAATTTTTAAATTGTTGTCTACCTAAAAATGCCGTAGCGATCGAAACGAGTAGAAATCAGTTGGCATAATATTAGGTTATTATGGTGGATGCGGCAATCCTTCCCATCTTAGTGCATTATAGTTTTCTAGGGTCCGTCTTGCGCAATGCGGTATTACATTGTGTTGCAAAATTACACCTTTTCTGTTAACAAGGGCTTTATATTTGAAGATTAATGTACTCTATCTAATTGTTCACAATAAAGGTCTGCATTAACAGTTTGACCAGGTTTTTGCATTTCAGAATGAACAACCCCACGAGTATTCCACCAAACACTCAAAGGCGCTTATTGGGATGTAAACCTGGTTTAGCCTTTTACGTTTTGGGTTATCGTAAAGGACCATTTTTTTTATTTCCAGTAATCAGTTTATAAAAAAAAACACTTCTGTGTTATGCTGCTGAAGCAATAAGTTGCAAGTATTGGAAAGACTCGATTTGTTTTTCTCGAGTAGATTGTGCGGGACACAAACACTCTGCTTGCTTTTCCAATCTGCCTCAAATGTTCAAATAAGATTGTTTGAAAGTTTTTCAATGGTCTGACATGGATTTGCTTCCACTTCCGCCCTTGAAATATCATTATCCAGAGTTGTTGGTCTTCCTGATCGATGTGAGTCAGAATGATTGAAGTTACCGGATTTGAACTTGGAAAACCACATTTGGCATTTACAAACTTCTAAAGCATTCGGATAAACATAGCAAATGCTTTTGGTAGCAACAGTTGCATTACTGCCCATATGAAATTCATAAAGCATACATTGCCGAATATGTACCCCTTATGTACTTCCAGCTAGATCAGCCAGTTGAATGCGAAGTGCAAGAGCAACTAACTTAAAAAGAACACCAATCCAGAAACAAAGTCTAATCCGTTAGATTCAGATCAAAACTAAGCAAAACATTTTTAATTTTGTATATCTCATTCGATTCAAGTATATTTAATCTACATCATTAATTACTTTAAAAAGTTATGTGCTCTATTTCCAATAAATGGTGTGTTACTGCTGATTTGTCCGGGGTAGTTATCTATTGAAAATGAATACATAGTGTTCGAAAAATGAATCTAGTATTGAAATAAAACAGTGAAGTAAGGTGTTTAGCTGTAATTATTTAAAATTTCTTTAATAATAATATTTTTAACATGATACAAGAAAATATACAAAATAAATAAATAATAAAAAAATACAAAAACAATACATAATTTTTATGTGTTAATTGACCTTTTTTGTCTAATTTATTATATTTATTCGATGTTTATTCCGCAATTATTACTATGAATTAACATTCTTTTAAAAAGTAAAATTTTCTTGTTTTGCTATATGAGTTTGTTATTATCACTTCCTAAAAAATCCATTTCAATATACCTGAGCCAGCGTCAAGGTGATAATAGAAAACTCGCCGTCGAGTGTTTGCTTTTTTTGTTTACAGGAATTCACCGACTGGCATATTTTTCGTGAAAGTTCCAATCGTTCATTACTGATTCCCATTAAGGTTTTAAATCCAAACTAATTGAAACCAAAAATAAGAAAAACCAAGTGAATAAACTCGTTTATATTATAATTAAGAAAAAGTCTACCTTTTAAAACGAGTAAATCAAAATTGAACAATCCGACTGTATGACATTTGGTTTTTTTTTTGTCATATCAGTAATAGAATCTAATTGAATATATTCAATTAGCTTATTATTAATAGCTTATAATGTCAAAGCTGCTATGTTGTTCCAAATTGCCCCTATACTTATAGGGGCAATTTGGAAACAGAAACTTTTCTGTTGAAGAAAATACTTTACAAACTAAGAAATGAAAATATTTCGTGTATTAGGTGTTCTCTTTGTTGTACATCTTAAATACACTTCTAAACAAATAACTCTTTACTTAAAAGGGTATTACAGTTCCGATGGCCTTTTGTAGACCGTTTTTTTTATGATTTTTTTTTTGTGTGTGTGACCTTGCGTTTTTGTTATTCATCTTGTTTATAAACCATTCGAGTACAAAAGGTAATTGTTTAACTTATATGGTCTAAGTATATGTCTTCAAAAATGGCGACTGGCATTAAACTATACGCTGTAAAGTATAGAAAATTGCAAAATTAAAAAAAAATCGTCGATATTTTGGATCCTCGGGACTGTAATACTGTATTAATAAAGAGAAAATAATTAAATAAAAGAATTTAAAAATAATTAATTAATAAATTATTTTCTCTTTTTACTATCATTATTAATAGCCAGCGAGGCTTTATTAAAATCCGAGTCGAAAATATTTTTTGCACAAAACAATTTATCGATGTCGCGCATGACTGTGGCGCGACCTGCCTGTCCAGATATAACCTCTGCGTTCACTTACATCGAGAATCTCATAGGTTTTTAATTATTTTTATTTTTTTTAAATTTTTAATTAATTTAATTAACAACTTTGCAATTACGTAAGGCACAGCTGTACTGACGAGGGATCAAATCCCGAAACACGTGTCTGCAGATAGCCTTATATTACGTAACTTTTATTTTATTTTTTGTTTGGTTTTTGGCATTAAATATTTTCGATTCAAAAATTATTGCATTATACAATTGTTATTGTTATGCAACAGCAAATGTCTATTATTAGACATTTGTTAAAGTACTTATGTAACATAAGTCATAATGTCACAGTAGCAAAAGAGAAAATAATTTATTAATTAATTATTTTCAAATTCTGTTATTTAATTTAGAAAATAATTATTTAATTCTTCAATTGAATAAATTAACTATTTTCATTCTGGAGGCTTCTACTATAAAGTGTTATACAAAACAAGGTTTAGAAGTTTATTATTATAAATAACTATTTTCAAATGATTTTAATTTCATTTAACTGTTTGCATTGTTTAACCACAATATTTTAATATTAATTGTGTGACTATAGTTGTGCAAAGTGATTAAACGAAGTAAAAAGTCAATAGAAAAGAGTACTCATTCACTTGGTCACAATTATTTAAATAAAGTAAATAAAAAGAATTTGAAAATAATTAACTAATTAGTTAAAAAAGTTTTTGTTATATAAAAAAATCGAGTTTAAATATAGTTCAAATCACGTTATTTGTATAAAACTTTTCTTCACTTTGTGTTTTTATTTTTAACATTCCATTTTGGTAAATATTTTCAGCTTTATTATTTTTTATATAGTTAACAGTAAGAGAACAATCGTCTTACTGTTAACTATATAAAAAATAATAAAGCTGAAAATATTTACCAAAATGGAATGTTTTTTATTGATCCTCGGTGGATTAGCGAACCAATATTGAGAAATTTCAATTAAATGCACCCCATCTTACCAACGATGTTTAGTTTGCAAAATCTCCCAAACCTGCTCTCGATTACATTCTATTGTTTGTTTCACCGTTGTTGATTCAATGACGGGATTTTTTTATAGTAAAAAATATCTTTCCTGAACAAATACAAACTGAATATTACATAAAGTTTTTTTTTCACGTAATTGCGCCCCATCTCACCAACGATATTTTTTGCAAAATCTCCTAAATCTTCTCTCGCATACATACCGATTTTTGTTTTTCACGTACAAACACCCCATCTGACCAACGATTGTTAGTTTGCTAAATCTCCCAAACCTGCTCTCGATTACATTCTGTTATTTGTTTCACCGTTGTTGATTCGAGGACGATTTTTTTTTAAATAGTCAAAAACTATCTACCCCGAACAAATACAAACTGAATGTTATGTAATGTTTTTTTTTTGTTTTTTTTTTGTTTTTTTTTTTCATGTAAATGTGCCATCTGACCAATGATATTTTTACAAAATCTCCTAAATCTGCTCTAGATTACATTCTGTTTTTTTTTTTGTTTCGCCGGTATTGTTCGAAGGACGAGATTTTATAATTGTGAAAAATTATCTATCACGAACAAATGCAAACTGAATGTTACATAAAGTTGTTTGTTGTTTGCATTAAATATTCTCAAATATTTTTTTTATTCAACAACGAATGTTCCTTGTGTATTTCATATCCAGCAGAGCATTTTCCCGAGAAGTAGCTGTTTGAATGGATGTTTATTTAATATTGTATTAATTTAATAATTAACTAATAATATTAATATCATATTAGGATTACAATTGTATTATGACTCACTAATGAATGTATCTATTATTTCTGGAAATAAATGGATTGAAATAAAACACTTAAACACTTACGTTATGTAAGTCAATAAGTTGTAATAGCTAAAGAGAAGATTTTTTTCAAATTTCTTTTTATATATAAACATCTTTATTGTAACATTAATTCAATATATTGTATAATGTAATACATGTATGGTTAATTAATGGTAAAATGACTATCGAACGTAGGTCTTTCAGCCAGCTGCTCTTGTCTTATGTCGTTAGTCTGTCAGTCGTTGATGATTCATATGTAGTGAATTGTGGAAATTGGAATTTGGAAGGAATATTAGCGTTTATTTTCAGGGATAATGGGTTTGCAATGTCTCTGATTGTAGGATTGCTAGAAAATATTGGACTATTTGAGTTAATCGTTGGGAAATTGGGACTATGTTAGTTTTTTCACATAGAAGTGTGTTATGATTTCTTTTTATATAATTTAACGAATTAAATATATCCAAATTTAAATTAAACCGAACTAATCAAGCTGATTGTTTAATTATCCGAATTTTAATTAAGCTGTATTTAATTAAAATACAATAGTAAAGAAAACATCGAATAATTAAGCCGAATTTAATTAAAATTCTGATAATTGAACAATCAGCTTGATTAGTTGGGTTCAATTTAAATTTTGATATATTTATCAACTTGATAATTATTACTAGCAAAATGTATTTCAGTTATTGCAAATAAAAAGTGCAGCCACTTAGATAATAAATATGTGAGAGGAACGTTACGTTAAGTGCAGTTTAATTGTGGTGAATGTAAAACAAGAGGACAATAAAAACAGAACGTATATATATATATATATGCATTAATATAATTATTTTCCACATGAGCTGCACGACAAAGGTCTGAATCTGCCCATGGGCGGAATATCTTGGCATGACGAAGATCAGCAATTAATGATAACAAGGTCTTAACACGACAACATGTTTAAAATAAACGAAGAATTGCGATGTGGATATAATAAGTTTAATGTAGAAAAATATTTAACTTTCATATTTTTTTAAATTAAATTTTCTATATTTAATTTAAAAAACATGTTTGTGAAAAATCAATGAAAATAATATAAATAAGATTGTGATTATGATCGATGGAAATTAATTATTTATACAAACAATTATATTCAAGCAGTACGAATTTTACTACATAAATATTATGATAGACATTACATGATGAATTCAAAGCTTGTTGCGTTCCACTCTTGATTGAACTCGATTAGAATAGATTCGTTAGAGAATCTCTTGTTTTGTTTCATGTTTGAGGTAACTGAAATAAAAACATGAAACAAAACAAGTGTTTTTTCTAACGAATCTAAATACATGATGGTCTTAGTTTCTTCTTCACTATTTACCTATTTTGAGCGCTTTTCTATTTACTACCCAGTATTTTAACCTATGAGAATATAACATACATAATCATCTTTATTGTGATATGTACAATTACATTACATTTATAAAATATTACATATTTATTTACAAGATGGTTGTCGATCACTCTTTCAGCCGGCTATCCTGAAAGAATATACTGGAAATATCACTAGAATATTCGACGGAACACGCGACGGTAAACGCGGCGTCATCGAAAGTTCCGGAAAGTTCGAGAATCAAGCACGCTAAATATGCGCGCGCTAGTGACGCTGCTGCAGTCAGTCTATCACGAACGTCCGAGTGCTCATCTCGTTATAAATAAATAGTGACAGTGTGTTCTTAATAAGTGTGTTAAGTGTATTGTAAATAAATAAATAGAGATTGTTTTACTTATTTCCAAGTCTGTTTAAACCCGATTTAGTAACAATATGAATTCATGAATGGTGGATTGAAAATGTTTGAATTTTTCTGATAATGTTGAGAAGGAAGAAATTATAAATTTCCAGCTTGAGGCGTTTTTGAGATATGCAAATAATTAGTGATATTTTGTTTCTGTCTATTATTAGTGCCATATTATCAGTGGATATACATTTGGCACAAGTAAATATATAGTGAAGAAAAGTTTACATTGTTTTATTTAAGCAGTGTCTGCAGATGGCCTTATATTAAGTAACGTTCCTTTTGTTGTTTTTACATTAAATATTTCTCGGATCAAAATTTGTTGCATTATGCAATATTTTATTGATGTGCAACAGCAGGTGTACATTATGTAATTCAATGTCCGGCGTGGGTATTTGCCCAGGCAGTAGTTGTTTTAATGTGCATTTGTTTAACGTACTTACGTAGCGTAAGTCGAAAGTCGCAGAGCTAAATGTGGATATAATTTATTAATTATTTTCAAATCATTTTTATTTAATATACACAACATAATACAGAAAGGCACTATTCTTTCAACACTATCCACAGTCAGAAGATTTTTACAATAATTAAGATTAACCTGTAAAAATACTGTTATTTCTTAAAAAAAACACAGTGTATAAGCTGAGAAATAAATAAATAATAATAATATTACTTTATTGGTGTAAATAAATATAAAAAAGTTAAAATTTTAATGATAAAAATTTATCCCAATCATAAAAGGTAGCATCTAGTAGTAAAATTTAAAAAAAGTAAATTTGAAAAACAAATTTCTGTAATTTGAAATTACTTACATGTTGTTATCACCCTCTATTGAAAATGTATTAGGAAGTGAATGTCTCTATTATAAGATACACAAATATTTTCCTTTTACTACTGCAATCAAAAATTTCGTTATAATATATTAATACATCAAATTCTATTTGAAAGTGCATTAACACACACAAAAAAAAAAAACAATATTTAATAAACCGTAACGAATCACAAAAAACGAAACAATTGCGATTTAATAACTTCCTCACACAAACGCCCACCATTAAAAAAGAAACCGTATACAAAATCAGGTAAAAGTACCAAAACCGGGGTTACAAAACGCTGGTAATTGTTGTACTTAAAAAATGCATATAACCGTTTCGAAAAAGAAGAACCATTCCTGCCTTCGCCGAAGGAACTTGCTAAATGCTTTACAAGCGCTGTGTCGCAAAACATCCTGGCCGTGGTTTAATTTTTTCATCCTCCTCCTCTTATTTTCCTTTTTTTTTGCTTCAAAACAATCGCGCCGTTTAATTGTCCGTCATTATCTACGGCTAAAATTTATGAAACGCCTTTCTTTCCCCCAGCTCGCATTTAACGCAGTTTGCAAACAATAACAGAATAAACGGATTTGCATAGACAATGATCGCGTTTGTTTTTATTATTTTGCGTGATATAATAGCGTTTCGATTTCGATTAGCTTATTGGGTCGGAATGGCAATTGTCAACGGTAGTGTTTCTTTTTGTTTGTTCCTCACAAAAATTCACTCAATAATAATAATAATTTTAATATAAATCAAAAAAGCAACCATTCTACAAATCTGCCACATAGTTATGACATTTTTAAACTGTATGGGTTGAAGTGAACTTTTCCCCGAGGCAATGTAACTCCAGCTTGAGCTGAGATACTTTAAATTTGAAAAAATATTATAATAATCTTTATTTAGTAATATGCTGTACAAAAACACAGAATAACGCATATATGTATACAAGGTGTCCAGAAAACTTACAATCAATAACTTCTTCAGAATCATTTTCTTAATAAAAAGCTGTTTAAAAAAAAATACAATAATAATAAATTAAATTTGTAAATGTATTATAATAAATAATTATACAACATACTATCATTTTGTTATAAATGTCCTAAATATGACTTTTGTTGATAACTTTATTTTTTTTTACGATATTTTACATATATAATGAGTTAATTTTTTAATTGATTATTAAAATATAAACTGAATTCAATAATTAATTTCCTTTAATATTACCCGAAGAAATGAAGCGTCGAATAAAATCAGTTATTTATGTTAACTGAACTGAACAACTTAATATTTAAGCGAAACTCAAACCGTGTCTAACAGCATTCGAAATTTATTACATGTATTTTCGTATGAGTGTGTGTATTTCATTTAAATTTAAAGAGCGCGAATAATTAATTACAAAGTGTTACGTCTGCATTGTAATTATTTCACCTTCTAAGCGTAATAAAAAAGTGAATAAATTTACAAAAATAAATTTACCGTGAATTACACGTAGTAAACCAAAAATATATGGAGAACTCTCTAAATTCTATTTACATAATACAAATTAACATCAACAATAATTTGTGCTTTCTTCGTGGTTTTTATGAGTATAGCGTAGCACTTGAAACGCAATACGCCGATTGAACAATTGAATAAAGGATGCAAACAATTGGATATATTAAATAAAAATGATTTGAAAATTATTTAAAATTATTTATTATTTATGAAATATATTATAAATAATTAATAAATTATTTTCAAATCATTTTTATTCTGATAAATGCGGGTATTATAAAAATACCTTTATTGGTATCTAATCACTACAACAACACAGAGCGACCTCATAAAGAGAAAAACAAAAAAAGGTATTCCGTAAACACTTAATTATACTATATATTTACTACCCATTCCCACACCAGCCTCAAAATCCCTGGCTAGCCCCATCCTCTCTTGTAAAATCCTAAAAATACCTACTCCCTCCCACCTATTCCCTACATACTCCCTACATTCCTAACCCATGTTCCTACCACACAACACACAAAATACGAATTCTTAAGAAATTGCGGAATATTTCAAAAATGACCAAAAAGACAAAATCTCAAGAAAAGGTAGGATGTTCCAAAAATGCCCGAAAACACGAAGTCGTAAGAAAAAGAGAAATTTAAAAAAATGACAAAAAAGCCAAAATCCCGAGAAAACGCTGACAATGCCAGAAATGGCCGAAATGCCGAAATCCAAAGAAAACGCCGATTTTGCCAGAAATGGCCGAAAAGCCGAAATTCAGAGAAAACGCCGATTTTGCAGAAATGGTCGAAAAGCCAAAATCCCATAAAAACGCCGATTTTGCCAGAAGTGGCCGAAAAGCCAAAATCCCAAAAAAACGCCGATTTTGCCAGAAATGGCCGAAATCCAGAGAAAACGCCGATTTTGCCAGAAGTGGCCGAAAAGCCAAAATCCCAAAAAAAAAACGCCGATTTTGCCAGAAATGGCCGAAAAGCCGAAATCCAGGGAAAACGCCGATTTTGCCGATAAGCCGAAATCTAGAGAAAACGCCGATTTTGCCAGAAGTGGCCGAAAAGCCGAAATCTAGAGAAAACGCCGATTTTGCCAGAAATGGCCGAAAAGCCGAAATCTCGAGAAAACGCCGATTTTGCCAGAAATGGCCGAAAAGCCGAAATCCCGAGAAAAAGGCAATTTTGCCAAAAACGACCGAAAAGCCGAAATTCCGAGAAAAAGTCGATTTTGTCAAAAAAAGACCGAAAGAGCCGAAATTCCGTGAAAAGGTCGATTTTGCGAAGAATGACCGAAAGAGCCGAAATCCCGAGATAAAGCCGATTTTGCAAAAAATGATTGAAAAAGCCGAAATCCCCAGAAAAATCCGATTTCTCCAAAAAGTACGGAATAATTCGAAATCCCGAGAAAAACTGGAATTTTATATGCTACACACATAATAGAGATCCCTCTATAGTTGTCCTCTTCGTCTCTTTCGTCTTTTGTGGATCGGACACAAAATTCCATTATTATGCGAGACAAGTCCGTTGACTTGTAAAATATACAATAATCTTGAATAATAATTTGTCCATAATAATCTAGTATAATAAGTTGCCTATAATATTCTTGTATATAAAGTTTTCCGTAATAGTTTAATTTATTCATAGACTTAGTATGTAATATTTAAAGACTACGTATTTTATGTAAAAATTGATGGCTAGAAGACAAAATATTGTTAAGTTTAACGTATATGTTATTTTTAGTCATCACAGTCTATGCAGGTGTTTTTAATAGACATCTATACAATATATAAGTCAATTAAATTAATAACGTAAACGTTAAACTAAAGATTTCTCGTACGAAATAGTTCCGATTATCTAATGAATTAATGATAAAACGCGAAAAAATATTTATGTAATGCAATACAAGTACAGTATTTTAATGGCAATTTTAAACAATACCGAAATTATATTAAAAAATAATATTTTATACGTCTCATGGATGCATTCAAATAAATGCAAATAAAAAATTATTTTCCTTATAAATTTTCGATAATTTCCTTCAATAAGGCCAAATTATAATTCGATTTAATACAAATTATTGTTGGTTTGAAATGATTTAAAAATAATATACAATTTATTCTTCAATTCCCCAAATGATATAATTCATTAAGTGATTATAATTTATTTCTACTGTTAAAATAATTTAAACATTTATTTATAAATTATCTTCGCGAATCCGTTTTTACATAATTTTTCTTAGATTTTTAAATTATTTTTATAACGTTTTATTAATTTTGATTTTTCGTTCGTTTAATGATTTTTGTGTAAATTTAGAAAGTAAATTTCTTCTTAAAAAGGCATTTATAAACCAAATGATTTTTACTTTTAGCTGCTTACAACTTAATTAGTTTTAACATATATTTTTCTTTTCAATTTTAAATATTCATCTATGATTTAATTGTTACAGTAATTTCTTTATACAACATTGGCAGCCTTGAACTAGTTACATAAGACGCTCCATCTTTTTCGCCCACACGTTTTCCCGTATATTCATCCTTGTCTTTGTCACATTTTCGTACACCCGTGCTCTCGGTTCCGCCGCCTGTCAGCCGGACATTTTACATCCACAATTATCTAATAGTTTTAAGTAAAAATGCTCTCCAGGGCGTCCGTTTTATCAGGTAAATATAATAAAATTAATTTGCTTGATTGAAGGGAGTGAAAAAAGTATGTTTTGCGTGGATAATTTTGGGTGTGTGATAAAGTGGTCGTTTATGTAATACTTTTGGTTAAAGTGCATTGATTTTTTTATTGGGGGTTTTGCAGCCCAGCAGCACCGTGCCCTGGTGGCACTCGGGGCCAGGGTTTTGTCCACCACCGCTCCGAACGCCAGTCCCGATGATAAGGCCTTGAGACCGGTGAGTGCGATTTACGTTGATTTATCTACGTCGAATTAATTTGTAGATTATGCATGTTCTTCTTAAAAGGCTTTTTATGATTACACATGGTTTTGCTTCGAGAAAGAAGCTGAAATCTATGTGAAGCATTGAATGAACAATTTTTCTTAAAAAGTTCGGCCTTATATATTAACGATTATAAAGAATTTATTAAAACACCTTTCAACACTGTACCCATCTCGGTAGAAAGGGTCATATTGAACTTATTTATAAACAAATTAGGCATATTTGTTTTTTCCTTTTCTTAAAATTACAACAAAAATATTGATAACTGTAAATTACAATTAATGATTTGAGTTTATGTGAAGTGTTTTGAATCAATCAGAAAAACCATTGGCCGATAGCCCAGACTAGTTATTAATAATTACTTGTATATATTTTAAAGAATATTGTATCAAAAATTGTCTGAATAAAACAAGTTATTTATTTGAGAGATAATGTTTCATATAGTGACATAATACTAAAATTAATAGGTATGGAATTAAGTGAATTTTATTTTGTAGATTGTTAACTAACTTCAACACCCCGTAGTATGAGATTAAGAAAGAAAGAAAAATTGTAAACTAGTTCTGCGAAGAAAGACGAAACAGCTTAATAAAACATAAACAATCTTATTATTATTTAATCGGACGATGAATATCTAGCGCATCCCTAGAGTGCCTAAGCTGTGGGTATTCCACCGGCAATCTCTTACCACAGTTGGTGCTTGAGATCGTTGCGTCAAGGTTTACTCAAATGGATATTTCTATTTGGCCTGGAAAAGGTATCCTGCCGGCTGGGTCATAAACAATGCATTTTTCATTAATTAATTTTATACTTTCAACTCATTGTGATTCATTTCTAAGATCATTTATGTTTTAACCATTTTGCTACTTCATTTTTTAGGTGAGACAAGAGCCGGGCAAGGTTCGCATGGGTTTCATTCCCGAGGAGTGGTTCCAGTTCTTCTACAAGAAGACCGGTGTAACGGGGCCATACACCCTTGGCTTCACCCTCAGCACATACCTGGTCAGCAAGGAAATCTTCGTCATGGAGCACGAATACTACTCTGGCCTTTCGTTGCTCATCATGTGCATTGTTGCTGTCACCAAGTTGGGCCCTGCTGTCGCTCAGTCCATCGACAAAGAAATCGATGTAAGTAGAATAATCGAATTAAAATA
Organism: Philonthus spinipes; assembly: GCA_963082785.1. Taxonomy (NCBI): domain Eukaryota; kingdom Metazoa; phylum Arthropoda; class Insecta; order Coleoptera; family Staphylinidae; genus Philonthus; species Philonthus spinipes. Next base: position 11,012,219 of record OY720302.1, read on the forward strand.
TGTTCATAATTCAATGTTATGAATATTTTTACAATTATTATTTATTTCTGTATAATATTTCTAATATGTAATTAAACATTGGTAGATTATTACATTTTTAATAATTTAGTCATACTTATTTTTGCTTATACTTTTTTTGTACTATTAGTATAAGTAAAAATAAATAATAAATATGAATCATTATTAAAAATTTATGAATAAACAAATAAAAACACATATCTAAAAACAAAACAAAAAATATACATAAAACAAAATTAAAACAAATATTTAATTGAATAACTTTAAACTCCTAAAATCAGTGGAAAAAGTTATACAGTTAAATATTTTTGAAAATTTTGATTCGTGTTTTTTAATGATTTATTCATATTTAGTATTATAATGTGAACTAATGATGGGCAAAATCGATTATCTACAATTTATATTAAAAATACAAAAGTTAATCTTACTGAACTTAAAAATATCTTAATTTGACAAAGAAATAGTAATTATAATGACTAATTGTATGGTAATGCACTCGGCTAGAAATTGAAGGACATGGGTTCAAATCCCATCAGAGATGTTTCTTTTCCACTTCGATTTAATTAATTTAAATTATATCTCAGCGTTGTACACTGAAATTTCTTCAATTCTTAGACTAATTGTATGTTTTGAATTATACATGTCATAGAAATAATTAAATCAACATTTGATTATCAAAAATAATCGATTATTTGGTATTTGGTTATTGAAATAATCGATTTTGCCAAACACTAATGTGAACTATGAATGTTTTAATATTATATATATTAAATATGATAGAAAATTAAAATACTTGTTTTTTTAAGTTTTACAGATTTTACTATATTCTCCGACTAGTTTTGGTCAGTGACCTTTATAAAGGATTGATAATGTGAAATATAAAAAAAACTATAAACCACTTTTTTTTAATTATTATTAATTAAAAATGTTTCACCACTGGTTAAGTGAGGAATTTTTTCAGAATATATAAAATATATTAATCAAATATGTTACATGTAAAACTAAACAAATGTAACTCTTATTTCTCTCTTTTATTGCTTAAGGTGAAAGAAAAATTAATGAACAGTCCATCTAATTATTATTATTATAAAATTATTTTTCATTTAGGAATACGAGAAATCATGGAATCAGAACCGTGTGGACGAAAAGAACAACCTGGAGACGCAAATCAAGGAAGAGGAAAAACTCCAATGGAGCGCCGACGGTCAGTCGATGCTCATCCAGGCCAAGCGTGAGAATGTCGCCCTCCAACTCGAGGCAGCTTTCCGCGAGCGCCAGATGTCCGCCTACCAGGAGGTCAAGAAACGCCTCGACTTCCAAGTCGAGAAGCAGAACATCGAGCGCCGCCTGGCTCAGAAGAACCTTGTCGACTGGGTGGTGAGGAAGGTGCGAACCTCCATCACCCCCGATCAGGACAAGGCCAATATCGATAAGTGCATCGCTGATCTCGCCGCTCTTTCCAAGGCTTGAATGGGGAGAATGCTTTTTTTTTAGAGGAATTCTAGGTGTACATCTTGTTTTATTTTGAATGTAAGAGAAACCAGTTTTACCATCTGTATACTGTTATTATACAATACATTTATTGAGAAGGAGTAAACAAAAGAAATTATGAAAGCAATTTATTTAATCCATATTTTTTTAATTCAGTTCCAGTTAAAATAAATTCTTGTTCAGAGGTAAGAATTTTATTTTAGTGCCTTTTTGCACTTAAATTTGATCCTTTATAAAAAAAAGTAATAACAAATTATTTTTTTAATGATCCCAAATTTGACATTTCAAGAATTTAGTGTGTGTAATTCTTGAATAATAAGAACTTTAAAGATAGAGTTATTCATTTAAATTAATAACAAAAATCAAAATTTGTTGCATTACGCAATATTTTATTGATGTGCAACAGCAGGTGTACATTATGTAATTCAATGTCCGGCGTGGGTATTTGCCCGGGAAGTAGTTGTTTTAATGTGCATTTGTTTAACATACTTACGTAGGTAAGTCAATAGTCACAGAGCTAAATGTGAAAATAATTTATTAATTATTTTCAAATCATTTTTATTTAATACTATTTTATTTTTTCGGTGATTAGTTCCAACTCGTCAGCGAGCCATTTTCAAACCAAGTACTTAAAATTAGCATTGAATTCCTTATATATACTTAATATAAATGTCAAAAAGAGGGGTATGCACGAGGCTGTCTGGT